>OX333072.1:49757465-49789277 GCA_946863875.1 Alloplasta piceator | reverse complement strand
CTACAAGGCATAGAGCGAATGACTGACTCGTACCGATAAGAAAGTCTCGATCCGTTTTCCCGTTTCTCAGAGCTTTCTCTTTCCATTCTGTACCGTAATATATATATACTATATACAGATCACTTTCCTCTCGTGTTGAATCGTTTTCCCTTGACGGACTCTTCTGCACCCTTATATACCTCCCTTGATATTTCAAGAACTTCTCGTTCGTCTGTCTGTATCGTATTTTCCCTTTTCTCTCTCTCTCTTTCTCTCTCTCTCCGTTTCTTTCTCGCTCTCTATTTACCGCGAGAATGCGACATTAACCGACCTCGAGCCAAGGTGCTGTAGTACACAGCCACTGCTCTGCCACTACCACTGCACACCTTGTATGCTGTATATAGTTGAAAAAGTTGCGAGCTTGCGCTAGTGAAAAGCTTCCTCTGAAAGGGAGAGAGAGAGAGAGAGAGAGAGGGAGAGGGAGAGGGAGAGGGAGGAGAAATGGCGAAAGAGGTACGAGGCCGATACACTGGCAGAGCTCTGAGAGGAGTGCACACCTCAAGAGAGAGAAAGAAAAAGAGGGAAACGCATTGAGCCTCGAAGGAAATAGGGAATTTAAGTGTCGCTACTCTGATGAGATCTCCTCTCTCGCGTCCCGACATCGTCCTCAAGCTCCGTGTCGCGATCCTCTTCTATCTATCTATCTCTTTCTTCCCCTCGACCCCTCCTCCCTCCCCCCCTCCCGCTCTCTCGCTTTCTCAACCCTCTCGCAATTTTCTTCCTTCATTTATATACTTTGCTCGCGCGATACACGCCAATCCCTCGGGAATTTTCAGAGTCCTATCCTCTCCTTCAAGCTTGCGAGCTTTACCATTTCTCTCCTATATCGCCCTTTCACCCTTAAGCTATGTACATATACCTTACCTGAGAGATATCGCATCATCGTTTCGTTTTTTTTTTAAACCTACCCAAAACCCTTTTTTCGGGTTCGGCGGAAGAATTTGAAAATTTGCTGTTAAATGGTTTTAATGGGGTAGAAAATGAAAAAAAAATCAGCCGAATCGAAAGGGGCCGGGTTCAAAAGTGGTCGATTTGACATGGAATGACCCATATATAAACGAATGATTATTGAATAATCGTTCCTTTAGTCCAAGTTATGGCACATTTACTACAGCTCTACCACTTATTTTTCGAGCAGAAATAGATCTATGCCACAATAAAACATTCCCTTAACCCTAATTGGTCCCATAGGGTGAAATTCACCCCAGCCGTTTTTCGAGCTCCTCGTAGACTCCTCCTTTTTCGAACAAACAGCATTGGAATAATTTTTTTCTTAAAATATAAGGTTTCCGGAATATATTGTCCAATTATTATTGCTCAATATCAAGCGTGTAATAAAATACGATTTTTTTCCGTGAAAGACAATATTTTCTTTGCCTGAACTTGACCGATGTTTTTTAATAATTAAACATTAAAATTTGGTTAAAAAAAATTTAAGACCTTTTTCGGGATTCTTCAACAGTGCCTAGATTTTTTTTTGTATTTACACTGCAACCTCGATTCAAGGGACCTCGATTATTGCAATTTTCCCCACAATACGCCGAATATCGATCGGTGTGGAGCGTAGTGGGGGAAGTGCTAAGCCAATCACGTCGGCCGGCGTTAACCGTCAGCGGCGCAGAGACGGTTCTGTGCAATGTGCGCAACCCCCACTTAAAGCAAGTGTGAGACGGAGCCGGTTGCGCTCCAATTCCTTGAATCGAGGTTGCAGTGTACTTCGCGTCGAGATGCTGCTGCCTCACTTAATTATGATGTGGTTAATCATAATATCGTTCAATCCATTTTCCGGATGGCGCAATGATGTGATACGGACAATTATGGCACATTTAACTTAATCAATGAAAAGATCAATCGATACGGGAACAAAATTCCGCTATTTTTTAACAAAACGTTTATAAAATCACCGCAGCATTTGCTCGCGTACTTCTTCGAAAATCGGTATACTATCGAACGGGGTCACGTTAACACGTGAACCATCCACATCGAAATCTATTCATCCGAACAGATTCGATAAAGCACGCATCTCGAGTGCGTAAACGATAGAGAGAGCTACTCACGTGGATGCGTGGATCTCTATTTGTGTGCTTGTGTACGCGCGAATGGATCCGGAGCCAAGAGTATATGGGATATTCCATTCCAACTGAATCAACATCCGATCCTTCGTTCCTCGAATATAACCTATTTTTTTTCTACGATCCTACTGACGCTAGTGAACCCTTCTCATTATTTAAAAAAAAATTGTAACCAATCTTTAGGGGCAAAAAAACGACGAACAAGAAAGCTGGAATTTAATTATCTGAACAAAATGGCTCAGAAATTCAAAATTTTCACCAATGGTTGCTAGTAATTCTAGAAAAAATGAAGAGTGACAAAAGTTGGAATTGTCCAAAAAATGATGAGTCAAATTTAAAAATGATAAGAATCCAGGATTGGTTGATTTGACAAGGAGGAACCCATATATATATATATTTCATATAGAGTTACCGCCAATTGATTTTCGTCCACAGTATCTACACTGCGGGAAACCAGCGAAGGAAATGATCGAAAAAGACGTCAAATCTACTTCGCCACATTCACTGATTGCGACCTTATGGCACGAAACCACATAGCCACGAATAAATCGTATATATATATAGTTAACGACACTTGTCTGAAGTAGCGATGATGTCGAGAGTCGCGACCACCCCGGACACCAAAGGCCAATGCGATATATCGCAAACCGGAAACTCATGTATTCACAAACACTCACACACACACACACACACACACACACACACACACACACACACACTGATAGACTATCATCACAAGAGGATCACACTCTTGAAGCAAACGCTTACCGATCCGCTGATAGCCAGCTGCAGTCGAGTGGGTTACCGAGTGATATCATTCGAGGCAGAGAAACCTCGAGTACTCTTATAATCAATCGTTTCATTATTGCAGTTATAATTGCTACCCAGTTTAAACAAAAAACCTTCCTCTCCTACACCGAGAAAACGAGATGGAAAATTACAGCAAATAGTATCAGGAATTAGGAATTAGGAATAGTATCAGGTATTATAGTAATTACAATGTTCATAGTAAAATTTGTCAGAATCTTACAGTAATTACTATGCTTATAGTAAAATTACTATGTTTTATAGCAATTCTTACAGAAATTGTCTTTTATATACAGTCCATAGGACATTCTTCAAGAATGCTTCAATTTTTACTTAAAAAAAACGGGTTAGTTTTCTCCGTGTATGCCTTCAAACTCGTTATTCACTATTACACTTTTTTGTAACATTTAACTTGGTTTCGAAATTTTTCTTGCCGTGCGTGAAAATTCTAGGGAAGTTGGGGCCTAACTTAAGTTGGGACCTTGTAAGGCTTAAATGTGGATGCCTTATAATAAATTGCTATAACACCGCCAGGTTAGACCCTGACAAGGCAACGCCAAGATTCCCAAGCTTATTTATAATATGGCTGACCTAACGCAGCGCGTTGAGAACCTCGTCGGACTTCGATCGGGTACCCCATATTTAAAGAAGTTGGTATAATTACAGCAAAACCAAATCGGGCCTGAATGGGATGAAAGTATTGGAGCCCTAATTATTTCAAACATGGCACTGTCGAGGAAAACCTTTGAGGACCTAATCGGGCTTCACTGGGGCACCCCACATTTAAAGGAATTAAAAATTACAACAAAACCAAGTCGGGCCCGAATAGGGCGAAAGCATAGTTATGAGTTTGAATATTAAATATAACAAAGATAATCGGAAGGATGGTGGTTGGTGGAGTCTCGTACGAGGAAATTCCATGAGGAAATATGAGTCGGACTTATTCTGTATGGATGTTTATATACGGTGCATTCAATTTCAACAAAGGCTTCCTAGCCCTGAGACCTTAAAGGGGATATATATTACACATATGTATTATGAATATACGCAGACATTTGACATCGTGTGCGTGCCAAATAGGCATATTCCTGTGTATGTACAGTCACAGATACATGCCACACTATATTACGTTCCGAGTGAGCAAGACACGGAGTAAGAGTTAACCGAGCACGACGATACTGCTCCAAGAGGCTGCCTGTTAAGCTGTTACGGTTAAATTGCAGCCAGAAGGTAGATTGGTAGATACAGTCATGGAACTTGGACAAATTATAGACACGAGTACACATGTGTTAATGCAAGGTGTACAAGTGTGTAAGGATAATTCGTCGGAAAATGGTTCACGTGATTAAAGCAGTCCATGATATTTTAATAACAACGCTATGCCAAAAAAGAATAGTGAAATCTTTCTTCATTTTAACAATCACGATAAAAACGTCATTGTTCAATCTCGCATCTTCGTGCAAATATAAAAACTTTCAAGCAAGGAATATTTTCAAAAATGCACGTGTGCTGGACGAAACCAAAGGATTCCGGAGAAGATTCCATTCAATTTCAATTGAAACCACACAGAAAAAAGGATAACCAAAGTCAGCATATTCTAGTGCCTCTCCCCGATCTAGGATCCACCTTTCAGATTATCTACAGGATTCCCGAAAGGACCTACCTGAAGAAGTCCTTGCAGGACCTACCTTCAAGGACTACGTTCAGGGTCTCGTGTTTTTTAGATATGGTATATTTTTCTTGCCAAAATAGAAACATAGAAGAATAATAATTAAACACCATTCAATAAACAAATGCTCAATCGTTCCTAGTTATTAAATACTGTATGTGAGTCGAACGATCTTGGATTAGCACGGTAACCATCTATCAGTTAGCTGGCGTCATCTGGGACGGTGGTTAGGAATGCTTGGGGTCGAGACGCTGCCGCGTCTCTTGATGCTACCTATGCTATACATGCGCAGTTGACGCGCCCTTCTCCACTGCACATCTACCGCTGGGATAAGCGTGACAGCTATCTGGGGGCTCGCTCAAGCGCCGATCTTGATGCTACCAAGGCTATCTCATGCAGCTTTACCGACGCTATCCCAAAGAAAGTTGCTACGACTCTCCTTTTTTCAGTGCATACTAATCATTGAGTGTATCTGACTGAAGAAATTGCAGTTCGAAAACAAAAGCTCGAGCACCTGTTCTCATTTTTTTTTCAATTGAAATTCCCGCCAAATTGACAATTTTTACAAATTTGCACTGAATTAAGGGCGATGTAGGGCTGGTTCATATTACCTCTTCTGTACATGATTATACATCTGTGTGTACAGAACTCGGCTCCATGCAGGAATACGCCCAAGCGGCAGGAAGAGGAGATATATAAGCGCCCATACATTGCCTTCACGCCCGCCCGAAGAGACGGCGCAACGTATTTCTCCAGCGTATATATTTCGGTCGTAAAGACGAGTTAACGTACGGACCAAACATACGAGTAACATATACGGATTAATGTTTAGCATGCTCCAACTGAAGTGAGAAATATATCCGCGCAATGTATAACTTTCTACGTACCTGATAAATAAACAGAAACGTAGAATTTCACCGAATTCCACGTGACAACGCCATTTTGTTTTTTACAATCGGACGTTCCGAAAATCCTCGTTATTGCAATATGAACTTTCGATAGGACGTAAAAAAAATCTCGAGAAGCGTATTTCCGAATCGGATAAATGATTTCGCTCTTGAAAAATCTTGGATGGGGAAAAGGGTGGGGGTAGGAAAAATGAGCGTTGGCTGATCCTCGGGCAGAAGTTCTCTATTCAATTCGCGTATGGAGAAAAAGAAAGAAAAAAAGAACTAAACGAGAAAGGGGGAGAGTAAAATGGAAGAAATAAAAAGAAGCGAGAACGAATGTCAAAGAAGTGAATGAACGTCGGAGTGTCAGGAAAAGAGTGGGATGGAGAGGGAAAATGGAGAGAGAATGAGAGTGAGAGAGAGAGAGATAGAGAAGTAGGGATGAGATCGAGTAGAATGAAGGTTCGCTGGCGAAAGCGACTTCCGCGATAAAGGACTCTCTTTTCACTCGAATACAGTGCTATAGGCGTTCGTGTATTACTTATATATGGGTCATTCCATGTAAAATCGACCAAGAGTTGGAATCGACCCCTCTCAATTTCGATGGAATTCTGTTAGAAGTTTTCGTTTTCAATAAAACAAAGTTCTACCATAGGAAATTTTTTTTTTTTTCAAAAGTTATACAAAATTCAAAATTTCACAATTTCTCAAATCTTTCAAGTGTATTTTTCAAATATCTCGAAAACTGCTATAGTTGAGAAAAATCCTTCTGAATTCGTTTTGAAGAATATAGTTGAGGCTACGAAAAGAAATATATTCCGAAAAAAAAAATTTGAAAAATGATGAAATTGTAGAATTTTGATTTTTCAAATATCATGAAAATCCAAATTCCGTATTTTATTTTTGGATTAATTTTTTTTATATAATACCTTGTACTAATCTTAAAATATCCTGAAATTTTCAGAGAGAGGTTTTTTTTCAAAAATATAAATTTTTGAATTTTTTAAAATCGTGCAAATCCACAATCAATATTAAATTTTTTGTTAAATTTTTTTTATATAATACCTCGTACTGATCTTAAAAAATCCTGAAATTTTCAGGATGGAGTGTTTTTGCCTTGAAAATAAAATTTTTTGAATTTTGATAAAAATTTTTTTTTTGTTTTTCCTCTAAGTTAAGTAAAGTTGAGCAATCATGTAATTCAGTAATTTTGAGCAGTAAAAATTTCAATTAATGACAATTTGGAAAAAAAAATGTTACCAAAATTCAAAAATTTGTATTTTTGAAAAAAAAACACCATCCTGAAGATTTCAGGATCTTTTAAGATCAGTACAAGGTATATATGAAAAAAAATTAAACCAAAAATAAAATACAGAACTTGGATTTCCACGATTTTTGAAAATTAAAAATCCTCCAAATTCGTCATTTTTCAAAAATTTTTTTCGGAATATTTTTTTTTTCGTAGCCCCAAGTATACTCTTTAAGACGAATTCGAAACGATTTGTCGTGACTATAATAGTTTTCAAGATATTTAAAAAATAAACTTGAAAGATTTGAAAAATTTTGAATTTTGCATAACTTTCGAAAAAAAAAGTTTTAATTTTTTTCCTTTGGTAGAACTTCCTTTTATTGAAAACGAAAAGTTCCGACCAAATTTCATCGAAATTGAGACGGGTCGATTCCAACTCTTGGTCGATTTGACATGGAATGACCCATATATATATATCACATCATATGGTATGAACTGTCGTGGAAGCCATACGCCGCGAAAGCATAATGGAAAAAGCTTATACGTTCTCGAGTTTTGGAGTGAAAAGGAGAAATATAGGGAAAAAAAGCGGAAGTGGAGTTTTGCGGATGACTCGCACGAGAAAGGGAAGATCAACGAATCGACGAAAGTGGGAAAATCGGTTTGGGCAAAATAAAAATTATCCAGAAGAACCAATTGAAAGCTGCGCTTCACATTGTTTAATTTAATCGACAATTAATCGTCGAGTCATTTTTTTTTTTTTTTTACATAATATCGCTGTATCGTTATTTGAAAACAAAACACAAAATTGATGTCACAACTATTTCTCTTCAGACCAATTAAGTACTAGGGTTAGGTATTCCTGCGTTCTCGAGTTTGCAGCCGGCATCTGCTGGCCAATCGCAGACCAAGAGTTCTGGATTGAAGTGAAGACCATCAGGACAGGGCATCCAAATCGCTTGACCGTGATCACAGACGTAATAACTTCCGCAATCTTTCGGATTCGGCAACAAAATTGCCCAATCGTCCTCGCCGACCGGAATATCGCAGTCTACCGGTGGTTTCGTTGTCGGACGTTTGGTCGTCGTTGTAGGACTTTTAGTTGTCATAGGAATTTCGCTCTGCGCCACGATTACAGCAACGAGACATGCAAGAACAATGAAAGCTGAAAAAAAGAAACGTTTCATCTTTATATATATTTATTTACGTTCGGAAGAAATTCTTCAATCTCTATATGGGGCATTCCATGTCAAATCGACCGAGAGTTGGAATCGACCTCTTTCAATTTCGATGAAATTTCGTCAGAAGTTTTCGTTTTTAATAAAACGAAGTTCTACCGAAGGCAAAAAATTGAAATTTTTTTTTTCAAAGTTATACAAGATTCGAAATTTCACAATTTTTTGAATCTTTTAAATTCATTTTTCAAATATCTCGAAAATTATTATTGTTATGAAAAAAGCGTTCTGGGTTCGTCTTGAAAAGTATACTTGTGGCTACGAAAAAAAAAATATTCTGAACAAAATTTTTGGAAAAGGAAAAATTTGGAGAATTTTGAATTTTAAAAAATCGTGAAAATCCAAGTTCAGTATTACATTTTTGGTTTTATACAATACCTTGTACTGATCTTTTAAGACCCTGAAATTTTCAGAGAGGTGTTTTTTGTTTTTTTCAAAAATATAAATTTTTGAATTGTGGTAGACAAATTTTTTTTTTAACCTCTCAGTTAAATAAAGTTGAGCAATCATGTAGTTTTGTAATTTTGAGCAGTAAAAAAAAGTAAAAGTAACAGTATTTTGGCGACAAAAAAAAATTTTTTTCACAAAAATTAAAAAATGTATATTTTTGAAACAAAAAAACACCATCCTGAAAATTTCAGGATCTTTTAAGATCAGTACAAGGTATTATATAAAAAAAAAAATTAACCAAAAATTCAATGTTGATTGCGGATTTACACGATTTCAAAAAATTCAAAAATTCATATTTTTGAAAAAACAAAAAACGCCTTTCTGTAAATTTCAGGATTTTTCAAGATCAGTACAAGGTATAACTAAAAAAAATGAACAAAAAATTTAATACTGAACTTAAATTTTCACGATTTTTGAAAATTTAAAGTTCTCCAAATTCATCATTTTTCAACTACATTTTTTTTCGGAATATTTTTTTTCAAACGAATTCAGAATGATTTTTCGTAACTATAATAGTTTTTGAGATATTTAAAAAATAAAATTGAAAGATTTGAAAAATTGTGAAATTTTGAATTTTGCATAACTTTCGAAAAAAAAATCTTAAATTTTTTTCCTTTGGTAGAACTTCGCTTTAGTAAAAACGAAAACTTCTGACCAAATTTCATCGAAATTGAAAGGGGTCGATTCCAACTCTTGGTCGATTTGACATGGAATGACCCATATCCATTGTAGTTCACCCTAGTTACTCCTTTAAGATTATCAACAGAAGTCCTTAAAGAATATTTTTCTTGTCAAAATAGAAACATAGAAGAATAATGATCAAACCCAATTCAATAAACAATTTCTCAATCGTTCCGAGTTATTAAATTAATTTTACTGTGAAATCCAAAGGATTGAATTTTACAACTCAAAGATTAACGAATGAAAAATATTTTTACTATTCCCGAAATTATCGAAATATACAATTTGTGAAATTATCACACTTACCTTTCATTTTATCGCGAAATTGCGGAATAGATGAATACAGAAACAATAGGTTGTTAACTAAAGAAAGTCACTGTTGGTACGACGAACTCTTGTTGAATTGTTAAAACTGTTTGGCCAGACGGTTCTTATATACTCGAACGTTCGATCGATGAAAATTTCTTATCACGATGAATTCTCTTTGTATCGTTGTTATCTGCAAGGTAGATCGTAGAAGGAAATTATTTTAATCGTTCGAGAGCCAATGCGCTTGTCCGATAAATGCATTTTAAAATCCTTCATCGTCATCGCCTCGTGATATCGACGATACACAATTATCCAGAATTCTGTGACTGATCTTGGCTAGTTAGCGCGAAAAAAAAATTTCTTCACCTTCCTCTGCATTCGTATTGGTCAACGACAACAAGATGACCTTGCGAATCATAGAGATACAAGAGGCTCATTCAAAGGTGAAAGATCTTGAGACGCTCAATAAAATTAGGCTTGTTGCAAATAGTTGCTTCGAGTTGTTCAACGATTGACGAATGTGAACAATGTTGCGTCAACCGCATTTTTAACAGGTATTAGTCACCGGAACCGATTGATTTTTCATACTGATTAAAATTTTTAAGTTGTTTTATCATGTAAAGATTATGATTATTTGGTTTTAATAAAAATTATTACAACATATCTTTACTTAAAAAAAAAAATTTTGTTTCGTCACATTTCTCCCTTAATTTTTCAGAATGAATGCCTTTTTAAAAGCCCACCAAGCTTTTTTTCTTGCAGTGCTATATATGAAGCAAACTCAATTAAATTCTTAGCCATTTTTGTCGAAAAATAAAAAAGTTATGATTTTTTTTTGTAAAAGTTGTCATTTTTTTATATTTACATTTTTTAATCATATTTAACTTTGATATTTCACTATAAATCCTGTATAACTTTGGGAAGTAACCTCTTAGGAAGCTCTAATAAAATTTGCAAGTTTAAATATTAAATGGTATACTTTTTATAAGAATTTTTGTCACTGGGGTAAAAACGATCCTAGTGTGTGAAGTACGTTATTCTGCAGAAGTGTGTCAAATAAGAGTTAAGGAGTTAGGCCACTCTACAGACTAAAAAAATGGGCAAAAATAGATTTTTTGAAAATCCTAGAGTGGCCTTACCCCTTAAGCGAACCGATTCTCAATGGATTCTGATGACCCGATTATTGATGCTCTTCAGATTATGATCATTCGAAAAAATCATCAGTATGATCGGGAACATCATTAAATCTGCTGGCCTCCTCACGCTCGAGCTTTCGTGCTTCCACGTGTTCTCGCATCCTCGAAGAGTACACGACGACGATTCGGCAATAAGAGAAGACCTGCCCTGACACTCGGACAATACGAAGCTGCTGTCGCGTTCGGTTCCTGGTTATGGCGTGTGCACAATGCCTATTGTCAACCTCTTCCTTTTCGTCCTTCTACTCCACCGACTTCGTCTCTTCGTCCTCTCTCGATCCTCACCCATTCGCCGTTTCCGACCAAATTCCCATTGAGCCATATCGCACTATATGCTCTCGTTTGTATATCACGAGATGCGAATATATAGAATGTGCTAAAAATGCGCGGCAGCTCGTACAAAGAAAGCGTTACAATGCGTAGATTTTGTCCAAAATATAAAATATGATGGAATAAGATTTATATATGCAGGGTGTTGAGCAACTAGATAACCTGAATAGGTTCACCGTGTAGAGCGCGCCAGGACGAAAAATGAGCTTTTTTAAAAATTGTTATGCGACACAAATTGGCTTAGTTATTCATGTTTAAAGCTGACCAATGACGGCTCGAATCTAGGAGCAATGCTACTGGTGAGCCGCGTGGTGGGGGTAACGGTGGGCGTGGCGGGAGAAACCCCCACCAGCGGCATTTCTCCTAGATTCTAGCCGTCATTGGTCAACTGTAAAAACATTAATAACTAAGGCAATTTTTATCGTACAACATTTTTAAAAAAAACTGATTTTCTGTCTTGCCGTGCTCTGCACAGCGAACCTAGTCAGGTTATCTGTGCTCAACATCCTGTATATATTTTTTTGCAATTTTTATATTCTTCCTTCGATGACTTCTTTAGAGGCCTGACTCTGCTGTGTCGAATGCAACTCCTGCTCCCACTCGTCTAGATAAGTATACCATTTGCATATTCCATATGGGAGAGCGCGCACGCCGTATTGCGTTATCTCGCGGCGAGTCTCGGAACCAACCCCGTGAAGTCCGATCAGGTCGTCTGAGGATTGCCTCGGCAGTGCCATGTTTAAAATCATTAGGGCTCCGATACTTTCGCCCTATTCGGGCCCGACTTGGTTTTGATGTAATTTTCCAATTCCTCTAAATGTGGGCTGACCCAGTAAAGCCCGATTAGTTCCTCAAAGGGTTGCCTCGTCAGTGCCATGTTTGAAACAATTGGGGCTCCGATACTTTCGCCCTTTTTGGACCCGACTTGGTTTTGATGTAATTTTCCAATTCCTTCAAATGTGGGCTGCCCCAGTAAAGCCCGATTAGGTCCTCAGAGGGTTGCCTCGTCAGTGCCATGTTGGAAACAATTGGGGCTCCGATACTTTCGCCCTATTCGGGCCCGATTTGGTTCTGTTGCAATTATACCGACTTCTTTAAATATGGGTTGCCCGATCGAAGCCCGACTAGGTCCTCAACGGGTTGCCTCAGGTCAGCCATATTGTAAATGAGACTGGCAACCTTGGCATTGCCCTTTTGGGACCTGGTGGTCCCAAAAGGTGGCCCCAATTCATGACAAGGCATCCACGTTTAAGCCCTTTAAGGCCCCGACCTGAGTCAAGGCATCCCTAGAATTTTCTCGCACGGGCAGTTATAAAATAGTAAGAAATAAATCGATTTTGTAATAAAAATTTAGAACCCTTTTGAAAATGATCCGGCGGTTTTGGCTCTCCAGCTGTGAGCTTCTGCATTGTGATGAAAGCAGCGCGGAGTTATAATAAATTTGCTCGCGCGTCGACGAGGAGGCGCGCAAGCAAAAGTTTCCAGTTACCGAGACGATGAATATTTTAAGGTCGCTCGCTCGCGCGCTATCCACGCGGCCAAGAGAATCGGCCGCTGTGAGAAACGTTGCTCTATCTTTCTTTCTCGCTGGGGGTCGTATAATTAGCGGTTAAATTCAAATTTCGGATATTACGGAAAAAGTTTCGTAAGCGAGAGGAGTTTTCGCTGAATGAAGAGAAGAGAATGTGTATATAGTATACGAAGAATCTTACGAAGGGTGCTCAGGATATTTCTTTTTTCTTTCGTCTTTCTCATCTCTACTCTCTTCGTATATCTTTCAAAAGAACCCTTCGAATGCCCTGCCCTCACTTCTGGAAGCTTGAAAACGAGCCACGCCAGTAATCGTTTAGGAAGCTTTTTTTTCATCGTAATTTCAACGATTCTCATTCAAATTCTCATATAAATTTCTGCGACTTTTCGTATTAGATACAGATGATAAGTGCAAGAGCGAAAAGTCTGTTGGGAAACATATTTTTAACGTATATTAATATGTCATTAATTTCAAAATATTGATGATAGATGAAAATGGACAAATGAACATTTTTTCATTTTTGTTTTGTTCATTTTGTTCATTTCATTTTTATTCATTTTTCAAAATGAATAAAAATGAACAAATAAAAATTTGTTTATTTTTTTTGTAAAAATCATTCATGCTCGTTCAATCGATTGCGCGCCGAATAATTTTCAATTATTTTTTATGAAATTGGTTTTTAGGAGGTGTCCTGAATTAAAATTTCAAAAAAATCCTTTTTTTAATTATCTAAATCGATAGATAAACTATGTAAGAATATGTTTACAAAGTAACAGAGGCCAGTGAGTGACTAAAAATTCATATTTTTTCCTACTGAAAACTTTGAAACGCTTTTTCTCCAGTATTTATTTTCACGATTTTTCTAAATTGGCGGGCGTTTTAGCTAAAAAACTAAACGGCCTATTTAATCGAACCAAAGTTTTTTTCATTCAGTATTAAATTCTCTTCTAAGTGAACTAGAAAAGTTCGTCAAAAAGTTTAGTTGAATAATTGTTATAGTATCTTAAAGCTGCATTTTTTTTAACACATTAATTTGTTAACTGCTCAAATTTTTTTTTTCTGCCTTTTTTTTAGTTCTCCCAGAAGAAAAATTTATAATAGTGTTTTCCTTTTTTGGTTTTTTCTTTCAGTAAAAAATTATGAGGTGGATTTTTCCCGCTGATTGAATAATACAGCGACATGACATCCATGAAATAAGCTTTTTTGTATTCGTTAAATATGTATAAAACCATACCTCAAAATTCTATACCTTCATTTCTTTCGCTTCCTCATGAAGGAAGCTTTGATTTCGGGAAATTTTTTTTTCGAGATTTTCATATCAGTATGTTCAAAATGTCCCAAAACGTCTAAAAACGCATTTAGAAAAAACGTCCCGACGTATGTATATGTGTGTGGTATTGGAAATTTGGTATACAAGTAGACGACGTATGTGCATATTTTTTTTGAAATTGCAAAATAATTGTCAATTCGGCGGGACTTTAAATTTATTGCAAAATATTTGTGAGTCGTCTGACTTTCATAATTTTGCAGTTATCAGCCTGAAATTTTATGTGCAGATACACTTTATTATAAGGACGGTTGGGATTGAATTTGGAAAAAATCACCCGAGGTTCGGTTAAAAAAAAAATTTAATTTTCCGCAAAAAATTTGTAAGTTCTTTAACTTTTGTAATTTTGCATTTATCGAGCCGAATTTTTTTATGACGATACATTCAATGACACCGAAAAATAATACTGAATTTCATAAAAACCACTTGAAAGGTTCCGGTAAAAGAGTATTTTGAAATTTCAAAAAAAAAGTTGTTAACGCTCCTACATTCGCTTTTTTACAAGTACCGAACTAAATTTTTTTGCACAAATTTACTAGATAACAAAAATAGTTAGGGTTGAATTTGGTGAAAAACTCTCGAGAGGTTCGTTCTAAACATTTTTTTTTAATGTCCAAAAAATACTCATTAACACTAAGTTTCCTAATTTAGCAGCTATCGAGTTCACTTTTTTAGCACCAATTCACCAGATGACAAAAACAATCAATAATGTGAACGGAATTGCTAAAAAATCCTGCAAATTTGAAGTTTGCACATAGAGCTTCTTCATTTGTATCCGTCGTTCGTGAAGCTTTCCTTATGAGGAAGCCATGATATTAAGAGGAGGCTAAATACCATTTTTATTCAATCCCTACATTATCGACGTATCATCGTCGTCCAGTCTTTCTCCGACAACCGTGGATGAAAATTAATTATATTTTGACAATTAAGAGGGGGATAAATTAATTAACAATTAATTGTCAATTGAGAGGCTAAAATGCGTTACAGCTAATGCCAACGAACTCATTCGAGCCCCCTAAATATTATAGGTTACTCGTAAGAATCCATGGTGCTGCCCTCACTCGCAAGTCTGTGAACTACATTTCGCCATTTCGTTTTTCAATAAAACTACAATTTATCGATATTTATCTCTTGATGCGCCATCCAAACTTACGGCGTGTCATTTTGATAAAATAATGTCGAAAACGTCTCGATATTTGTATCGTGGCGTTCTTCATGGAGCCTCACTCTTGGTTTTACCCGAAATGCAATAAAAGTTTAATAATTTAAGTTTTTCAATTACAGTTTCTTGGTGGTAAGTGAATCTGTAAATTTTTTTTTTGTTTTTCGAAAAAATTTTAGTGAGGCTCCATTCCTGCCATTGTTCCGATGATGTTGTTAAAATTTTATTCAATTCCATCCATTTGTATAAGATCAAGTTTGGATGGCAATTTCGAGGTGTTAGTGTCGTTATTTAGCCTGCTCTTAAACATACATGTCACAAAGATGGTCAAGGAGTTCCTCATAAGGAGGGTTGACCAACGTGCAAATTTCAAATTTGCATGATTTTTTTCCGTTCTAACAAAAATCACAAAGAAACGAGGTTCTCGAACATTCTAATTCAGGACACCCCCTTAAATAATCGAAAGACGGAATTGAGGAAGCGGGACGTCTTAGCTTCGATATCTCGATTATGCCGAGGGATTCGAACACTAATATAAACGTTAAGGGGCGATGGAAAAGGACGTGGGGGTTGAAGCATTTAGCGTTAAGGGATTGCCAGCAGATAAAAGGGGTTGTGCGGGCGAAGTGAGAGTTCACGACGCACGCCTAGCCATATTAGCACACACGCCGCCTGCATTTTACGGCCTTATATTCAGCATTTTTGCATATTTTCGTATGTGTGCGAACGACGAGCTCGGAATCCAAGTACCTAAATAGATATATAGATCCTGGAGGGTGCCTTTTCTCGTCTCGGGCTCTGAATTCTTCTAGCTCGTTTCTCGCACGATTCCCCTCTGTATTTTCCTTATTTCGCGAGATGTAATATTACTGTAAGGCAAAAGTGAGAAAGATTATGACTTCTCTTTCAAGATCTCAGTCCGGGAAATAATACCAAGAAGCTGTTACGGAATACTGAGATGTTGAAAATCGCGGAGTCTAAGCGGCGTCACCCATAAATTCATAGCCACATTTTTTTGTCAAGTTTATCAGACGTATCTTTTACGTTTTACCGAATTCAATTTTTTCACCCAGTTTGTTCGCATTTTAATTATTTTGTTTTAATCAATTAGAGACCCTCTCAATTAACTAATAACGAGATTAAATTGAGTTCAAACCTTATTTGATACAAGATCATGAAATCATAAGAATATTTTATTAATTAATTAGAATAACTGGAGCAGAAATTCGATCCGGCTAGCCTAATAACGGATAAGGTCTTGCTCAGGCATCGATAAGGATAGCCTGATCACGCACAGATCCCAGCCGGATCATATTTTGGTATGACATCGATTGCCAGGCTAGCCTTACATTATCCATGTCAAGGACAGAACAGGTGGTGCTAAGGACCGGCAAAAAAACCAGAGCAGAAATTTGTTCTGGCTAGCCTATAATAACGCATAAGGACCTGATCAGGCTTCAGTAAGGATAGCCTGATCAGGATAGCCTGATCATGCACAGATCCTAGCCGGATCATATTTTGGTATGACATAGATTGCCAGGCTAGCCTTACATTATCCATGTCAGGGACAGATCAGGTGGTGCTAAGGACAGGCAAAAAACCCGAGCAGAAATTTGATCCGGCTAGCCTATAATAGCGAATAAGGGACTGATCAGGCATCAGTAAGGATAGCCTGATCAGGATAGCTCACGCACAGATCCCAGCCAGATCATATATCGGTATGATATAGGTCAGGCTAGCCTTACATTATTCATGCCAGGGGCAGATCAGGTGGTGCTAAGGAACGGCAAAAAAAATTCGGTCCGAATAATGTGGCTAGCCTGATATTTCCCTGATCCGGGACGGAGCAGAAGTGTTAGTTCCGAGACTCGCCGCGAGATGTCGCAGTACGGCGGACGCTCACTCCCATACGGATGATGTGAATCATATGCTTATATATGCGACCGCGAGCATGAAAATTTACTTCTCTACCGCGAGGAATAAAACCTCGCGAGAAGCCCTATTACAAAAAGTCCTTTGCTGACTTCCTCGTACTGTACCTATACTCTATAAACACATAAAATACTTGTGGAATAAAATAAATGAGCGATAAGGCGCCTGATCAGGCTAGAAACCGTCCGCGATCAGGACTCGATAAGGCGCCTGATCAGGCTAGGAACCGTGCGCGATCAGGACCAGATAAGGAGCCTGATCCCAGCTTGTCCGGTTCCGTTATTCTCCTGACATGTAGCCTGACATGTATTACATGATAGTGCATATTTGAGATCAATTGATGCAAAATTAAAAAAATTAGCGCAAAACCGAGAATTTCATAGAAAAATTAAATATTTTAGCAATAATTTTTTGAAAATGGAATTTCCGAAGCCATCAGTTCCAGATTCAACGCAAATACAAACGTATCCGGCAATGGAAAAATTTACCTTCAGAGGCCGATAAAAATAATGACGATTCAACACTTTTCCGACAGAATTATTGTTTATCGTTATTATATCGTCTTTGCAATCAAACCTTCGATCGTATTACATTTCGCTCCGCGACAATATACTCGAACAATGCGATACACACAACGAAACACATACATGTCTGCAAACTTGATGCACCGAGTTCTTCCTGAATCGCGATAAGATAGATAGCCGAACGACACCACGTGCATGTTTAACTCTGTGAGGATGTATCTATATACGGGGTGTCCCGTTTTAATCTTACAGCTGATTTATGGTGAAAAATACTGCTCCGATAAAAAATTGAGTACAATGAAACTTTTAGGTTTCAATGAGAGACATTAAAAAAAATGTTTTTCGGCCAAAAATTCAAAATGGCGGCGTTCAGATGGCCGATATGTTTTTTTAAAATAGAAACATAATTTTTTTTCACCAAAAAATTTGTCAGGTCCAAACTAACAACGTTTGCAGGAGCATTTTTTTGATACAGTCCATAATTAAATAACCATTTTATTTAATTAAATAACCGTTATCTAACGACGAGTCGTTTGGAGTCGAAAAATACTGCGGAAGTGACGAGCCGTAGAGACCTAATCTTTTACCTTCTCGTCCTCGTCGTTATCCTGGGTAACTTGAAAATAGTTCCTACAAAAAATGTTCGTTTGGTGCTGACAAATTTTTTGGTGAAAAAAAATCATGTTTCTATTTCAAAAAAACATGTCGGCCATCTTGACACCGCCATTTTGAATTTTGGATCGAAAAACATTTTTCTTAACGTTTCCCTTAACTTTCATTGTACTCCATTTCTCATCGGAGCACTATTTTTCGAGATGAATCAGCTCTAAGATTAAAATGGGACACCCTGTATATATATTTATATATATGTGTGTGACGCTTGCCCGGAACACGATTTATCTCGGGCGACATCCTTGCCCAGAGCGCGTATAATGTCGACGCTGGCGTTGAAGAGGAATGGGGCGAAGAGGAATAGACCAGACGTGTCATATGCGAAATAGCCATGGGGCAAAATGATGGGGGTTTGGGTTGGGTACGAGGAGACAGACGGAACTCGGAAGGATACAGTCTCGCGAAACGGAACAAGGTCTCTGCACACGCATGTGTACATCGCCCGATTGGAGGTGGAACAGAGAGAGAGAGAGAGAGAGAGAGAGAGAGAGAGAGAGAGAGAGAGAGAGAGAGAGAGAGAGAGAGAGAGAGAGAGAGAGAGAGAGAGAGAGTTATAGTTGATTCAACGATGATGCTCTGTATGCCATGTTGCTCTATGCCTTGGATAATCGAAGCGATAAGGGTACAAGCTCGCACTGGGGCCAATATTCTGGTGGTACTTGCCGGTGTGCCCAGTGACAAGTGCATCGCTGCATTCCATATCTTCATATGCATCGTGAATATCGCTCTGTGTAGATACATAATTTATGCACCCAACTTGGGTCCAGGTTGCTACGATGCACCGTCTACGTCTCCGACAATCGATTCGTTCGAGATGACGTTTTCGATAGATAAAACACAATTTATGTCGGGATTGATACGAATCCAAAGATCATCTTTACATTTGGAGGTAGGAATCATGTACTATGCTTTTACATGGAAACTTAGTTGGTCCAACCAATTAGTAGCGCCAGAAAAGAAATTGGTTGGATCAACTAGATAGTTGGTTGGATCAACCAATTATTTAGTTGACTCAGTCGTGTTAACCAATAATCTAGTTGATCCAAGCAACTTTCCAGTTCAGCTAATCAATGTCTCTTCTGGCGCTCACAGATTTGATTGGACCAACTATGTCGTTTTTTTCCGTGGACTTGGAAATGGAATTTGTATTGACTTCGAGTGGCAGCTCTATAATTGTTATTGAAAGCAAAATGCTTGAATCAAAATGCCCCTCCCTGTGCAGGAATTGTGGTAGGGATCCAGCTGGATTCCCGCAATTCATCCTAGTCACGGATCAAGATCCTTCCAGAGATTGGACCAGATTCCATGACCAGAATGAAATGTTTGTGAGCATGGAATCCAGCAGGGACTCCCGAATGGATCCGTGACTGTTTCCAGGGCGGATCTTATTTCATACTTGAATGACCCATAGAGGATCATTAAAGAATCCTATAGGATTGTTGCATAAATTGTATTTATTAAAATAGGCACGTTTCAGGAAGGCACCTGAACTACACACATTGTCTTCATCAATGACCAAAACATTGTGTCAACGAGTGTTGCCCAAGTGTCTTGCTGAAGCGCGCCCTATAATCAGTCGCAATTAATGTAATCACAAAAAATATGAAATAAAAAATATATGGTTTAGCGTTATACATCATAAAGAATGAACCTGGGGCCAACCAGGAACCCAGCAAAGACTCCCTAATTAGGGTATCCCTAAGAAATCCCGATCGAGATTTTACAGGAAACTGGAAAATCCCAGTAAATTTTTGCACAGTAATACTTATTTCGGAGTTGCCTTAACAAATCCTCTTCAAGAATTAATCGAAATATGAATTCTTAGATTGCCGGTTAGCGTTAATAAGGACACCACTGGGGACCCACTAAGGATCTAGCAAGGACTCTCCTTTAAGGACACCCCTAAAAAATCGTGGGACACCCCAACAGATTTCTGCATGGGTCGAACCGATTCAAGATTTCGATCTCAGTGACATTTTGATTATACTCAAAATTACTTTTGACTTAGCCGATAGCCAACAGGCAACTATAAAATTCATTTTCCTGTGAAATCAAACTTGATCGACCAATATTCCACTGCGTGTTTTACGTTGTAAATAGACAATCTAAGCGATAAATCGCATCAAAGTGACTTCGCGAGTATATCGACGTGACATGTGTTCGCACGAGGAGAACACATAACGCTGAGGGATGAAAGAGGAGAGAAAAAGGAAGAGACTAAAAAGTTTGGCAAAACTTTTGTGGGATGCTCGGGCGCGACTTTATGGTCTTTTCATGAAGAGAGAAAACTTTGAGCGTCTTTTGCGATGCATGCATCGTGAAGATGAATAGAGAGTGGAGTTGATACGACAAGTTCCTCCTTACTCTCTTTCTTCCGTATCCGAAGATCCGGCGAGAAGAATAAAAAAACTCAACGAAGAGAAGCGATGGAAATATCTGTTACGCTCTTCATATGATAGCCTCTGCGCGCGGATGTCGTGAAAACTCGAATAACGCGCGTGAAGATGTTGAAGAAGATGATCAATAATGCTGGAAACTGCCGAGTTTATCTGTATAAATATGGATGAGAAAGTGAGGACATGAAGGTTGCCGAATGAAGTTTCGCTCGAGCTTTCACTCGGCCTTTGAGCACGGAAAGCTCACACGGATGAGAGGACAGTTTTCAAAGTTAACTTGACTCAAAAAGGCCGTGGAGAATATCGTTTTCCGAGAATGTGCAGGGACATCCAAAATAGTGGAGGGATCGTCTCTGCCGAAAGGAACTTGTGGGAAAAAATGAACTAGAGGATGAGCAGGACTCGCGAGAAAGATGAAGAGAGTGGAGGACAAAGAAAAAAATGAAAGGGAAATTAATTGAACGTCGCAGGATAAGGAAAAGCATTCAGCAAATAAATAAGGAGTCGTGGTGCTATCCTATGTTTGGATACACCCAAAAGTTTGGAAACACCAGTCAATATTTCGATTTTTGGGGCACGGAAAAAAATGGTTGGTTAGGACGACCGATTGATTATTAGTTGGGTATATGTTGATTACCGTATCCATCTATTTCGTTGCAATAACCACCTAGCATTAGTTCCATCTACTATTCAAAGTTAGTTGACGCAACTAGTCAACTGAACTGACTTGATTAGTCGGTCCAACTAATAAAATAGCATTCAGGAGGGTAAATGATGGACAACGAATTTTATAGGCACTGTAGTCAACTATACGATCGAATCTGCAGATTTGTCAGTACCCCAAAAATCCACCAGGTGGCTCCCTCTCGCACAAGCGAACTTTTCCCTCGAAGATTATAACCTTTCCAAGTTCGTCTATGTTTGATATCCTTATCTTTTAGTACTTTGCGGCAAAACGTAAGTAATAGAG
This sequence comes from Alloplasta piceator, assembly GCA_946863875.1. Taxonomy (NCBI): domain Eukaryota; kingdom Metazoa; phylum Arthropoda; class Insecta; order Hymenoptera; family Ichneumonidae; genus Alloplasta; species Alloplasta piceator. The sequence continues at coordinate 49,767,836 of OX333072.1, read as the reverse complement.
TAAACGATCAGATAACTTGACTCCGCATGACTTAACTCGTTACCATGGTAACACATTCGCATATCTGAACTCTCTATGACTGTTTCTCCCCACTTCGAACCTCGGATCGACCACGAAACATCTATGAGCATGCGTATTGCCAACATGCGCAGAGCGCATGCACATAGACACGTGCGTGGTAGATTGAGAAGAAAGTTAAGTTAAGTGATCGTTTCCGGTCCCGTCGAGTCAAGTTATCGGATCATCTACTGTATTAAGAATCGTGTTTGGGCTTGGTGGATATGTATTGCATTTGCATTTTATTAAATCACCTAACTACTAAATTAAATTAAAACTAATCTATGTAAACTACACTTGACTAAGCTCAATTAAACTATACAAGATACCAGGAGGAATGGTCAGAGTGAATAAATACGCACAAATATAGATGACAATTATGTTATTTACATTTTATTAAACTAACTTAACTACTAACTTAAATTAAAATTAATATATCTAAACTAAATTTGACTAATCTCAGATAAACCATACAAAATATGCAACAAAATTTAACATTTACTAGACAAACAATCAATCTTTTCCAGTAACCAATCGTGGAAGTAAGTGTTGCACAAAATTTTCATATCGTCCGAAGGCGTTGGAGGAAGTTCTTTTCCTTTGGTTTAGAATTCATTAACAAATATCAGCCGAATCTTCAGTGGTTCAGTATTTCTGTCAACGCATCGAAATTCGCATGAAGTGTAGTCGTATAAACGTTTCAATTGCAGCGTCGAACGATACTCGAGTCCAGTGAGATCGACGATTGGGACTAAGAGTCCCAAAAAATTCATCAGCCGCTGTTTGTTCTCCGGTCCATGCACGTAAATCGTGCGAGCTATGCGCAGGATTTCACGAATGTGAGTTCTTGCTTGTTCATACGTAAATATACGTGGGTAACCTTTCCCGCGAATCATGGTAATCCATGAATTGAGGGCCTTATATTCTTTGATACGTTTCTCGACTGGTGCAGATCGCGTGGCGGTTTTACCATCAATGAAGATAGCAGAAATCTTTTTTGGAAATTGTTGACAATCGGGTGCTCCAAAACCGCGCAGCACGATAACGATGTCCATCTTGAATGAAACTGACGAACTATCTCACTTGTCATCTCTTTATATATTGTTGTGTAAATAGTAAAGTTGGCGATCGATCAGACGTCTGGCAAAATTTAATTATAATTTCAGTATCATTAATTAATTTTCGCTAAATACTAAGAATCCATTATGAAACGAGCCCGTTAATATTAAAACTTGAGACTTTATAGGTTTCATTTCGTGGAAATCTCGTTATAAGCAATTTACCTCTTCAGAATCAATTACAAGAAGTTGGAGGTCGTCTAGAGATCGTCTTTACGATAATGAGGTTTCCATTTGGCCTACATTGAAGCCCAACTATTGTCCTCCAGACGGCCTCTAAATTCAAGGCCAAGAGTCAAATGAAAGATAAGAAAAATGTATCAGCTCGAGGGAAACTTGCCCCCTTAATCCTTGTGGTATCGCTTAGAGGTTTTTCTTGAGGGAAACGAATCCAACAAGTCATGTGGCGACTATGGTCGTCAATTCCCATTCTAGTTCCGCAATAATCTTATATTATTTCTTGTGGCTGTGGTATTTTATAGTTAACTCTTTAAGTAAGTTTATATTTCTAAAAGAGGTGTAAATAGGATATAAATATAGCTATATAGCTAGTAATGTATTATTAAAGGTATAGTCACCAAAGACTATAGCGAATCATAGTGTATGAAAATAAGCTGAGGCGGTATGGAAAATACCTGCCACACCCGCCACACTCGCCACGCGAGGACTGTTCCTAGGAATTTTGGGATGAATCATGGCTCGTTGGATTCGTATGGGCGAGACGAATCCAATGAGCCTTATCTCGATGATGTCACTCGAAAGATTGGGGCCTTAGAGTCCCAAATGTGTCCCAAATCTGTGGTACGTAGTTTTTACAGAAATTATAGACTTTTTCATCGCAATTCATCTGTTTCGTTACAATAACCACCTAGCATTAGTTCCATCTACTATTCAAAGTTAGTTTACGCAACTAGTCAACTGAACTGACTTGATTAGTCAATCTAACTAATAAAATAGCATTCAGGAGGGTAAAGGATGGACAACGAATTTTATAGGCACTGTAGTCAACTATACGATCATATCTGCAGATTTGTCAGTACCCCAAAAATCCGCCAGGTGGCTCCCTCTCGCACAAGCGAACTTTCCCCTCGATGCTTATAACCTTTCCAAGTACGTCTATGTTTGATATCCTCATCTTTTAGTATGGATATTTACTACTTCGCGGCAAAATGTAAGATGGTCGAATCCAAAATGGATTCCCATAAAGAGGGTCTTTTTTTACCTTCTCTTTAAAAAAAGACGATTGTTTACGAAATTGTAAACGAAGATTGAAATGTTTAAAAATAATGTGTAAAGTTGAAAAAAATGTATAATAAACTATGAGCAAAATAGTTGATGCAAGCATTTCACTCGTGGTTGGCCGAACTAAAAAGTTAGTTGGTCTGGCATTTATGAACCAACCATATAAAAATCGTTGATCCAACCAACTTCTTGTCTGGCGCTCAGAGCACTAAGATAGTTGGTTGGGTCAACTATTTTTTTTTTGTTAACACAGCTAAGTCGTTTTTTCCGTGGACACTGACAAATCTGCCGATATGATCGTATCATTGGCTACAGTGCCTATAAGATTCGTTGTCCATCTTTTACCCTCCTGAATACTATTTTATTAGTTAGACTGACTAATCAACTCAGTTGTGTTGACTAATCGCGTTAACTAACTACGAATAGTCGATGGCACTAATGCTGGATGGTTATTGGAACGAAACAGATCGTCACGCTAACCAAAATATATGCCCAACACCTAACGAGTTGTCCCAACCAACCACTTTTTTATGTGCTCCACTTTCCGTTGAGATTTATCGGCTACTATTGAAAATTGATGAAATGAAATTCGTTCACAAAAATTGCGGAGGATTGAAAAAAACTGTTTTTTGCGACGAGCGGTCTACAAATCAATTTTTTTCATATCTACATTCAAAAAATGCCAAAAATGCTTTTTTTGCAATATTTCAAACTCGATGCGGTGCAGTAATGAAAAAAAAAAATTGTTACTGTAACCATATATACAGAAGCATGAAGAATGCATGCAGAGATTGCTGTCGGGCAATGTTGGTTGATTCACTATAGCTAACTACGCCGTGCAAAACTAGCGGGAATAAAAAATGAACCGGAAGCGCATACCGTGGAGCGAGACTGCACCAATCACACCCCATCTCATACGACGGTTCCTTCGTTACAATATTTAAAATAATGATAGCAAACAATGGACCTCCGTCGCTAGTGCGTTCAATGTCTGGCACGAAATCGACTCAAGCCTCTCTTGAGCGAAAACCTTTGTCAAATTGGGATGAAATCCAAGCTCAAGAGGACCAAACCGATGCAATTATTATGCGGAATCATTCATATGTACGTGGGAACTTTTTCGTTCCGTATACACGATAACGAGACGAGCTTTAAAAGCGCATGGATAGAGGGGACGAACTGGGGTTCACAGTGTGCCTGGAAGTGTGTCAGACCGGACGTATACACGAATACACGCAGAGAAAGGGTGAAGCGCGAAAAGGATATGTGTACAGAGATGGCTACGGTGGACGGGCAAGAGACCAAAAGCTCGGTAAAAAAGAAATAGAGAGGTGGAGGGGGAGGAGGAGAGGGGCTAAGGGTGAAAAAGTAGAGCCGGGGTTAGATATATGGTTGCACGGAGAGTGCTCGGAAAGTTTCTGACCGCAGCACCACTGCGCCCTCTCGGTGGTCATCAGGTATTTATGAAGAGTCCGTGACGCACGACGACTGCATGCAGCGATGGAGAAAGACAGAGAAAGTGCTACCATCGTTCGAAAATATGACTCTCGGTCTCTCTTTCGCTCTCTTTCTGGTCTGGCTCTGCTTAACGAGGGAAAAAAAGGAAGCAGAGTAAAAAAGGTGGAAAGCACAGAGGACATGAAGTTTATACGTATGCATAGATATATATATATGGGACCTTCCACGTCAAATCACGTGGACATCGGCCTGACTCCCCGGATTTTGATGTAATGAATCTTGGGTTTCGATTGGCTCAAAATATGACCTCAAATTTGTAGAAATTGTTATTTCATTCTTTAGGGGTCACCAGAGCTGAAAAATTATTAAATTGAGGGAATCATAAAGAGGGACCTTTTTTGAATTAATGAAATTTTTCACAGAAACTAGGGCCCGAAGCAGATATTTTCGACATAGTTCGATAATAGGCCAAAAATAATTACTATTTTGTTTTAATTTTTTTATTGTGTTTGAATCATCCGTTTTATTTCAGGTCGTCACAGCTAATAAATGTTCGGAACATGTTGTCATTTCAATCTTAAAACAAAAAAAATCAATTTTCACTAGAAAAATTTGTTATTCTCATTACAAGAAACAATCAAAATGAGAAATTATAAAAAAAAAATTAAAATACAAAAAAAATCGTAATTATTTTTGGCCCATTATCGAACTATGACGAAAATATCTGTTTTGGGCCCTAATTTCTGTGAAAAAAATTCATTAATTGAAAAAAGGCCCCTCTTTATGTTTCCCTCAATTTAATGATTCTTCAGCTCTAAAAAAATGAAATAAAAATTTCTAAAAATTTGAGGTCATAACCCCAAAAACCCCACGATTCATTGGACATCGAAATCCGGCCCCCCCCCCCCCCCCCCCCGGATTGGGAGTCAGGCCGATGACCACGCGATTTGACGCGGAACGCCCCATATATATACATATATGTTACATTAATATATAATACATATATATTGTGTACCGCGGAAGAGCAAAGGCCATGAAGAGCACTGGTGTATGGATGTTGGTATATCGTTTTTCAAGAAGCACGACCCCGAGGGGGTCCTTCCTCCGCTGGGTCATGTACCAAAGGTCATAATTTTGACCCCTCCCTCTTTCCCATACGAATATGGTTTAGTGTGAAAAATCTCCACATTTCTTTTTCAGTTTTTTTTTTTTACTTTATTTCTCGCATCTGCATGTACGAATATGCGACATGCACCGTAAACTCGGATGTCATGTCATTAGGTCGGGCATTGCACCGAGTAATTATGGCAGAATAAATTCATTACAGATTTTTCTTCGTCTACTCCTTCTCGGTTGAATTTATTCGGTATGGGAAAAAAGGATATGTGACGTAGATAAAAAATATATTTCCTATATATTATATTGACCCTCCGGCTTCACCGGGGGTCAAAATGACCCAGTGCAACTTTTTTTAATAAACTATTAAAATTTACGCCGAAACTGCAAAAATTGAAATTACAGAATTTGTACGGCTTTTGGAGTCTTCAAATATTTCAGTAAATTATGTTCATTTCTCTAAGGAAGCTCAATTTTTCCATTCTTACATACGAAAGTTTTGAATTAAATGAAGTATTTTTGGTATTTGTTGTATTTTTTTTACTCCGAAATAGAGTTCTCTAAACCCCTTTTCAAATGTCCATATAAATAACTATTTTGAAACTCTCACTATGGAGCTATTTTTTTTCTCGAGAGTGCCTTATCTCAAGAGTGTTATTCTAAAATTTTATGAAAAAAAAATTGCATAAGTTATGTTTTTTTTCGTAAAAAATGGTATTTTTCGCGTATTTACTCGTTCGTGATTTTTTTTTACCAGTTCTCAAATTAAAAAAAAAATTCTGGGTGCATTTCATATAGAAGATGATTGAAAGTATCACACTGAATTTTTTCAAGACATTTTGAATAACACTCTGGACATGGAAAGCGCTCAAATATGACTGGGGTCAATAATGACCCAGTGCGACCACCGTGTTACGATTAAGTGTATACATTTTATTTTTGTGTGAATAATGAGATCCGCGGCATTTTCAAATGATCTAAATTTTTTCGCCTATCAAATTTGTAGGAATTCACAAGAACTTGCTCGATGTAAGCTTTTTTACACCGATGGTTTTTGACGATAGATAAGTTTTCTTTTCCGTAATTCGAAGTTCTCCTGTTTTCAATGATAAAATTAATCAAGATTATCATATTAATTCTCTGCCTAACATTCAGTCATGTTTACTTCAATGTTGAAAAGAAAATAAATATCCAGCTTTGGTCAATAGACGTTGCCGAATAAGTCCCGAAAAGCTCATCATAATCGTTCGTCTCGTTATATGGCGAAGCCCTTTGCGGCAATCCTCTTGGTGGAAAGTTTGTTATATTCGTGAAAGCTTGCCGGGACTTTTCCGACCCCTCACGCTCTTTCTATCGTTAACCTTTATACCATATTCTCTGTGTATCTTTATCGCACAGCGGAGATTGCCTCTGTCGCGGTCTCCCTCGGGACATGCCCTGTTCGGTACTGCATCAAAGAGATCCATTAATGTGATTAAGAAAAGATGTGCTCCCGGTGTATATTCCCTGAACCCACGCGTTAAATCCGCGTCGGTAATGGCAAAGAACGCGTTTGCTCTTCGACAAAAACAACATGGCTTCCGCCTATACTTCAACCAAAAAGCTTGAATTCACATTTTTAATAATGGTTTTGAGATTGTCAAAAAGATTATTTATTTTCCCGTGTTGAAATTTCGGTAGGGAAAAACTTCTGCCCCTGACTTGCCCTCCCTAACTAATGTAGGGAAATGATCCGCCCATCCTAACTGGCCCTGTTATGCCATGTAACACCTGGCTGGCCATTTTCGGATCCGGCGGTCATGAGCAGGCCCCTATGACGATAGGATCCGGCCCTTGCAGATCCCGATCAGGTCCCTAAGATCTTTAGAATCATGCCCTTGAAGGCCCTGATCACGGCCATGAAGTTCCCGATCATACACCGAAGGGCTTTTTGATGAATTAGTTTTTTAGAGGTACTCCTTTTTCAATGTATGCATCTTATTTCGGGGCAGCCCTTTCTTAGGGTACACTTCTCTTTTGGCAATCCTCGAAGAGAATATTAGTTTCCGAGTGAACGGAAATTCTCTACGAGAATTAAATAAATAAGTACAATTACATAAGCCGACAAGAACTCCTTGTATGGATTCTTTCGACACCGACTTCTGCTAACATCCGTGCTCGCCCCCATTCTATATAAGCATACTCTTCACATTATCCGTATGGGAGTTCAACGGTTGCCGTCCTGCGACATCTCGCGCCAAGTCTCGGAACTAACGCGACGCGGTTCGTGGTGATAATAATAATAATCCACTGCCTACGTTACGAACATGTAACAGGCGCACGATTGATTGTTCTCGCGAGATAAAAGTGATAATGTAAATAATAATTAAATAATAATAATAAATAATGATAATAATTGAAAAATTAATAATAATAATAATAACCAATTAATAATAATCAACTGATGGTTGCCCTATCACATTTATACATGGGCATGTTCAAATGGGAGTGAGTTTTGTTAGAAAAAAAAATGGCGACTAACCATTTACCTTTGTCGAAATGGCGAAAAGAAAAATTGATTAATTCGGCGCTGTCTGGGCTTCGATAGTTATTCTTCATACTTTATCATTGATATGGAAAAATAATGAAATTTATGAATTCAATTGTTTCCCTGACGAATGAGTTTTTGGCGTTACATATAACAAAACGAAATTAACATCAACATAACGAACTTGCTTTGATATTCAAGGACATTAATTAATTTATCTACAATTAAATTACTTTCTCTATCTTCATCAATCGCACTCGCAATCTCGAAATATGCATGGCTAAAATACATTTTCCTAGAATGGAATGAATTCGATTTAAAGCCGAAACTTTGGCAGATTGAATTCCTCGTCCACGCGAAATCTCTCGTTGGTACCTTAATTTCTCGAAATTTACGGAATTCATGTGTGTGGACACACAAACACACACACACACACACTCTCATAGGAAACATTAGGATCTGCACAGCAGTCGGGAAAATCTGGCAAAGATGGTCTAGAGTATATGTGCGTTTCTCGTCTGTTCGGTAATGCATTTTCCCTGCGAAACTAACCATAGAGATTGATTCGAGTTGGCGGAAGATACAGTTAGAAAAGGACAAGGATATTAGTCTCAACGTCTGATGATTATGCTTTCCAGCTCTGCCCCTCTCCCTTTCGCCTCTTCTATGTATGGGGCATACCATTTCAAATCGACCAATCCATGACCCCGACCATTTTTAATTTTGTTGAAAATTTTCAATTTTCTTGTACGTATTAAGAGCAGCCTTTCAGAATTTTTTTCAATTTTTGTCTCAACTCTTCTTACCACAATAAATTTTTCAAAATTTCACATAATTTTTTTTGTAATGCTCGCAACTAGCTAAAAAACGGAGATATCAAAATAAGATTGAAGATGATTTTTTTCGCCTTGAGTTTTAGTTTCATGAAAAAAAATACAAAAAAAAATATCGAAATTAATTCTCATATGTTTTTTCAATTTTAAACCCAAAATGTTTTTTTTTTAACTTGGATCAATGTGATTTTTTTGAAAAAATGCACCACTTCTTAAGAGACATTTTCACATGGACTAAAAAGTTTGCAGCTGGTTATATTCATAACTTGTATTTTTTTATCTATTCGTGAAGTTATCAAAAGTTGGGATGCTATTAAAACTGAAAAAAACATGACAATTAATTTTAATCGTTTTTTTGTATTTTTTTCATGAAACTACAACTCAAGACGGATAAAAATGATCTCTTATCTTATTTTCTTTTATCCGTATTAAAAAAAGTCACGATAATTAAAAAAAAAAAATTGGATGAAATTTTGAAAAATTTATTGCGGTAATACGGGTTGAGACAAAAATCAAAAAAAATTCTGAAACACTGCTTTCAGTACGTACAAAAAAATAATAAATTTGTAACAAAATTCAAAACAGTCGGGGTCACGGATCGGTCGGTTTGGTGCGGAATGCTCCATATACAATGAGGACATAATACATGTACATTGTTGCCGCGAGCAGAGAGTTCGGATGTGGCTTCCAGCTTCTTCTCGGTATGGCGTGCTTTGTCTGTTTCGCGACTATCGCAATCCTCATCCGTTCATATTTACCTGGAACGAGAGAGGGAAAGAGAGAGAGAGAGAGAGAGAGAGAGAGAAAGGTGCGAGATGGTGTTAGGCGTCGTCACGCAGCGTCTGAAGGATATTTGTACTCATTTGGCTGATGAACAAAGTCGGAACGTTCCACGAGAGTTTCGTCCTCTCTATCTCTCTTTATTCTCTGTTAAATGACTTCACTTTGCTGGCAGTTTCTCCAACGGATCAGGCATATATTCCACCGTAAACCGGAGCATAAAGAGAAACGAATATACACACTGGATATACTTGCCAAGGCAAAGACCGCGCACTCTCCCTCTCGCGGGTAGAGCAGACGCATATAATCAGGGTTGCAAAATTTTTAATGAAAAAGTAATGCATTAACCATTACTTTTTTAATGGCTAATGAAAATTATTTCCATCAACCATTAAATTTTAATGGTTAATTGAAATAATTTCCATTAACTATTAAATTTTAATGATTAATGGAAATTATTTTCATTAAAATTTAATGGTTAATGGAAATATTTTCCATTAACCATTAAAAATTTTAATGATTAATGGAAAATATTTCCATTAACCATTAAAATTTAATGATTAATAGAAATGGATTAATAGAAATGGAAATATTTTCCATTAACCATTAAAAATTTTAATGATTAATGGAAAATATTTCCATTAACCATTAAAATTTAATGATTAATAGAAAATATTTCCATTAACCATTAAATTTTAATGGTTAATGGAAATTATTTTCATTAACCATTGAATTTTAATGGTTAATGGAAAATATTTCCATTAACCATTAAATTTATTTATTCTTTTTATTTATTTTCTTTTATTCTTGAAAGTGCCAAAAAAAGAAATAAATAAATAAATAAGTAAATGAATAAATAAATAAATAAATAAATAAATAAATAAAGAAAAATTTAATGGTTAATGGAAATATTTCCCATTAACCATTAATCATTAAATTTTAATGGTTAATGAAAATGCAAATGCATTACAAAAAGTAATGCATCACTTGCAACCCTGCATATAATATAAGTTTCTACATATTCACGTGAATTACAATGCAGCTGGAGAAAAGATGAGATTCTGACGGATGAAGAACACGATTATGGCAGGTACATTGGTTGAGATATTTTTTTACGCTTTTGAAAATACACTGTTGGAATTATTTGTAAATTTATTATGCAGAGGCATATTAAATTTACATAACTTGGTTTATTAAATCGAAATCAGAGTACTTGTAAGTACTCGGCACTTGCAGGTAC
>OX333072.1:49645359-49757265 GCA_946863875.1 Alloplasta piceator | reverse complement strand
TGTCTGATTATGCTTAAAAATGACAAAAACCATATTTGTGGGTCCATTTGCGAAAGGTTTTTTGTGACAAATTAATTCCATTCCATTCAATTTCATTCCACGAAAAAGTTTTTTTTCGACGTTTCAAGGTTTAAAGCTAGTGTTTTGAATCGAAAATTGCCTGGGAACCACGATTAAGCTATTTGCGATAATAAAATTCCTCACGGATCATGCATAAAAGTGCGAAATTTTTTTTTTTCGTCGTTTCAAGGATCAACGCATGTATTTTAAATAGGATATTTTCGTTATTTACAAATGTAAATACGTTGAAATCCTGCCAAAGATACAGCCATTTGAATGGAAAAATGTTAAAAAATGGTAATCAACGAGAAAGAACATCAGAATTTTTTTTTTTGAATTTTGACACTCGGCGAATATTTTTCAATAAAGTCACCCGATTTTTCAAAACTATTTGTGGAAACATACTATTTGCATATTCCGTATGGGAGAGAGCGCACGCCGTATGCGACATCTCATGGCGAGTCTCGGAACTAACTCTCCGTGAAGCCCGTTGAGGTCCGCAAAGAGTTGCCTCATCAGTGCCATGTTTGAAATAATTAGGGTTCCTATACTTTCGCCCCATTTGGTTCCGTTGTAATTATACCGACTTCTTTAAATATGGGTTGCCCGATCGAAGCCCGACAAGATCCTCAACGGGTTGCCTTAGGTCAGCCATATTGTAAGTAAACCTGGCAACCTTGGCATTGCCCTGTTACGGCCCAACCCGGCTGTGTTATGGCAATTCATGACAGGGCATCCACATTTAAACCCGACAAGGTCTTCAATGGGTTGCCTTAAGTCAGCCATATTGTAAGTAAGCCTGGAAACCCTGGCACTGCCATGTTGGGGCCTAACCTGGCGGTGTTATGGCAATTCATGACCGGACATCCACGTTCAAGCCCAACAAGGTCCTCAACGGGTTGCCTTGGATCAGCCACATTGTAAATAGGCCTGGCAACCTTGGCATTGCCCCGTCGGGGCCCAACCTGGCGGTGTAAGGGCAATTCCTGACAGGGCATCCACCTTCAAGCCCGACAAGGTCCCGACTTGAGTCAGGGCTTCCCTAGAATGTTCACGCACGGGTAAGGCTGCATATATGAGATACTCTTGGTAACCATCAACATTGGCGCTTGAACAAGCCCTCAGGCAGCTGTCACGCTTATCCCAGCGGTAGATGCGCAACTGCGCATATATAGCATATGTAGCATTGCTAAACCGGATGCGGCAATCCTTTTTTTGTCATTGCAAGAAAAACCGAAACACAAAGAGACAAAAAGGGGAAAGAAAAATGCTCTCGAGCATCCGGAATGGAATATTTTTGGATGACGCTACGACAATGATGAATGACCGAACTTGTGGCGTTATAAATTCAATTATTTTTCCATACAAATGGTTTTCACATACGGTCTGGAATAGTGGGTCGTGCGGATATACGCTCGGCATTATATCGATTTAAAATAAATGGCCTCGATGTGCATGCGCGCGTTATTATTTATCAACCCTCTTCTCGCTCCATATAACGCATAAGCACACGCTTCGGCACACGAGCTATTCGGGTGCTTTCAGAGTAGATTTTAACGCGTAAATATATTATCGCACGGAAACTATGGTCCTGGATAGTTCTGCTTTCGGGCATAGACAGCCAGAAAGAGGAAGAGAGAGAGAGAGAGAGAGAGAGAGAGAGAGAGAGAGAGAGAGAGAGATTTCTCGTTACAATTTAGTCTCGTTTCTTAAGCACCCGATTCATGCACCCTAACCCAAAATGCGCTACACTATAATAATTAGCGGGTATACTATGTATAGTAATGCGTATGTGTATGCGCAATATACATCGGAAGACATTGTGGCTAAGTGGAGCAAACGATTTTAATCCGACGCGAGTGTAGCGTCGACTGAAACTCGCTCGTTTCTACTGGAGAGCTTCTTCCACTCGATACTTGCTCTCTCTCTCTCTCTCTCTCTCTCTCTCTCTCTCTCTCTCTCTCTCTCTCTCTCTCTCTCTCTCTCTCTCTCTCTCTCTCTCTCTCTCTCTCTCTCTCTCTTCTCTCTCTCTCTCTCTCTCTCTTCCTATTTATCTCCCTTTCTCTATCCCTCGCAGGTTCTATCGTTTAGTCGGCTCGTGCCTAACGAAGTTCCAACTTCAACGAAGCAGGAAGTGGAAACGAGTGAGGAGACCAAGAAAGCTGTATACCGCGAATTGTCTCTAATGTCGCCATTGCCGATTTACACGGCACATAATTTTTCAACGAGCCGTGTATAATCCTCGCGATTAGCTGTTTTCCTATCGTAGCTAAGCCTCGAGACAATGTGCAGAGATGTGCGCAAGTCACTTGGCAGTATTCTGTTCCATAAACGAATTATCTTTTTTTTCTTGATAGAAATAAAATGCATAATGTTTTTTCCAACAACATTTACGTAGTAAGTTTGAAATTTTTAAATTAGAATACAAATAAAATAAAGATTCCTCATTTCATTCTTCATTACCCAAAGTTATTTTTATGAGAAAGTGCGGAGTTCAATTATGGCTTCCTCATAAAGGGAGCTTTGCGCTGAAAAATTTCGGCGCAATATTTTGCAAATTGCACGAACTGGAGCGGTTGGCGCATTTTTCAAAAAATTACAAATTTTATAAAATCTCAACCCTTTTTTTTATTTTTGCCAAATTTAAAAGCAAATATCCTTGATTACTATATTAAATGGATACCAAAATTCAGTGCAATATCCTAAAAATTGCGCAAGTTAGACCGTTTCTGCTATTTTCCAAAAAATTCGAAAATTCATAAAATTTCAATCCTTTAATCGATTTTCGCCAAATTCAATAGCAAATATCCTTGATGCCTATGCTAACTCTGTACAAAGTTTCAATGCAATATCTTGAAAATTGCAAAAGTTAGAACGCTTACGCCATTTTCAAAAAAAAAAAAGAAAAAAGTCGATCAAATCTGACCACTGTTAGAATTGAAACAAAAAAATTTGATAATACAGGGTGATTCGTACTTGACGAGTATACCAAATTTCAGTTCAAAAACTCGAAGCATTCTCGAGTTATTAATTATTACAGTTATTATCTAAAACCGATTCTTTCCTTCGAAAAATCGATCTTTTGAATCGATTCTTTTTTTCTCGATCTTTAGGTGAATCGATTCTTGACCTTAAAAATAAAAAAATCGATTTTTTATTTAATTTATTATCTATTAAAGGTTGACAATTAAATAAAGATTGACAAAAATCTATGAAACATCAACGTCAAGGTTAAAAGAAAAAAAAGTATGTGAAAATATGAAAACTTGAGAAAAAGAGTTAAAAAAATTAAAAGTTAAAATATTGAAAACATGATGCAACGAAAAAAATAATCGAAGGAAAAATATACAAAATATCGTAAAACAATAAAAACTTACGTAATAGAAAAAAAGTCTGGTTTGTTAAATATATTCATCATATTTTTAAGAATATATTAAAAAGTGCAAATGTATAAAAGAATCAAACTATTTTTAGCCAGAATGAAAACTGCTTTATATTTGTTATTTTGTATTCATAATTTTGTATTAAAAATATATTAATCCAACTTAATCATTTTCCATAGCAAAAACTAATTGAACACTTACGTAAGCTTCAATTAACAATAATTTTTTTTTACGATTTTTGAAAATCGATTTTTACAAAATCGATTCATTGGACTCGATTTTTATATAAATCGATTTTCTTCATTCGATTCAGAATCGATTAGAGAATCGATTCTTTCCAAAGAATCGAACATCCCTAATACACACACATAGCCACCCTTATCTGGACCTTCATTTGAAAAAATCTGGAAAAAAGTAGACGAAAAATAAATGGCTTCCTTTATGAGGAAGCAAAATGAGAAAAATGCTCCATTTACGTGCCAATTCATGCCATTTATAAGTCATCGAGCTTTTATACATGCGTGCCAATTAACCTGCCCTGATCAAGCAGAGAAATGGATAATTGCAAAGTTGTCGCGAAATGCTCCAGCAAGAAAATTAGGGCGATATATTCGTTACGAAAGATATGTGGACAGTGCCCTTTTTGCGGACGTGAACGTACGCGGCGCCCTCTCAACAGTGAAGGCGTTCACCGTGGGATATATATGGGGCATTCCACGTCAAATCACGCCGTCATCAGCCTGACCCCCTCGGATTTTGATTTCCAACGAATAGTAGGTTTCGTTTTGCCCAAAATATGACCTCAAATTTTTAGAAATTTTTAGTTCATTTTTTAGGGGTTGCCCGAGCTGGAAAATCATTAAATTGAGGGAAAACATAAAGAGGGCTCTTTTTTAAACTAATTAAATGTTTTTCACAAAAACTAGGGCCCAAAACAGATATTTTCGTCATAGTTCGATAATGGGCCAAAAATAATGACTATTTATTTATTTTTTTTTTTTTAATTTGTTATTTTGATTGTTTCTTGTAGTGAGAATAACAACAATAGAAATATTTTTCTAGTGAAAGTTGATTTTTTTTCTTGTCTTGAGAGTGAATAACAACATTTTTCGAAAATTTATTAACCTTGATGACCTGAAATAAAACGGATTAATTGAAAAAAAAATTTAAATAGTATAATTATAATTGAAAAAAAGTCATTATTTTTGACCCATTATGAAACTATGACGGAAATATCAGTTTCGGACCCTCAATTCATGTTTCATGTTTTCCCTCAATTTAATGTTTTTTTTAGCTCGAGCAGCCTCTAAAAAATGAAATAAAAATTTCTAAAAATTTGAGGTCATATTTTAGACCAAACGAAATCCACAATTCATTGGACATCAAAATCCGGAAGGGTCAGGCTGTAGACTGCCTGATTTGATGTGGAATGCCCCATATATGTGTGGAAACGGAGGCCCTCCTGTAGGTAAACGCTTAGTCGAGCTTAGCGAGCTGCCTGCTACCCCTATTTACATTAATTCCCGATAATCGGACAACAGCTTCACCGTCCGCTTTGCCTTCATCCCGCAACCACCCACACGCATCTCATTCTCTCCGTATGTATATTATGTATACATATATGTTCGGCTATACACATCTATATATGGGTCATTCCATGTCGAACTCCATTAATCATTACAATTCAAGTACGATTTGCACTTGAATTGTAATTCTTAATGTTAATTATTATAATTTACAAAGGAAACATGTGAGAGAAGTTAAAATATTTATTTTAACATCATTGAGATCGAATATTGCAGTCATAGAAGGTAAAAAAATCAAAACTACGAACAAAAAAATCGAATTTTTTTTTAATAAGAAGTTATTTGAATCACATCTTCGGTAAAATCTCAAAAATATTGGTTTTGTACTAAGAATTTTATGATTTTTTTTTAATCAAAGGGGTCTCATCGAAAGAAAATCCATTTTAGCTTGAAACTGCTGAAAAGCCATTGAAATTTTTTTTTTCTTAATTTTCGATATTTTTTTCAAAAAGTACATTGAAAAACAACAAAAATTACCTCTTAGCAAGTTAGCACATCTCGGTTATTGTAGAAATTATGATTACTTTAAGAATATTTTTTCAAAAATCAATAACTTTGGTATGGGTTAAGATAGAGAGCTAAAAATTTACATGGATACTTCTTTTTACATGTATAATAACATATTCAAAAATCAAAAAAATCGAAGGGGGTCGCCAACAAAACGGCGTTGAATTGAATGACCCATATATATATACCTATCGAAGCTTGAAACTCGCTGAACTCCGTTTATATGGGAGGAAACGATGAGAATATATATATATGTATAAGAGGTCGAGGAAAGGAGTTAAGTGAGGATATGGAAATTCCACAAGGACTCACACAGGTACAGAGCCAATTTCAAACACCTGAGAGCTTTTCCGTATTTCTACATTTATATATATATCGTCCTTTTTCCTGCAATATGCCACGTGCAATGAAGATCGTTGTATTTATACATAAATACATATGTATAAACGAAACTGAAGTGACAATCCTTAACAGGCTTGAGAAGGTTGAACCACTTCTCACTAATTCACTGCGAAATTTTAGAATTTTTTTTTTTTAGAATATTATTGATTATAAATAGTTCAAGTATTAATATAAATTTTATTATCATTTAAAAAAGTGTCAAAATTAATTCAAAATGATTAAAAATTACGATACAGTAACAAAGATTGGTATTCATAACAATTTATGATTTTTTTTTTTTCAAAAATCAAAAAAAAAATAATTATGGAGGGCCCACGACCGGACTGGTCTTGAAAGTTGTTGAATAGATAGAAATTCAAAAAAAAAATTTTCAAACAAATCAAAATATGCACTCACTTTTGAAAACACGATTCAAACTCAAAAAGAACTTATTCAAAAACCCGTCGAATATTTTTTTTTTGTATTTTTTTCTGAAAAGGTCATAAAAAACAAAAATTTTGAAAGAAAGAAACGTCGAATTTGGACCATTATTAAAAAAGTTATGACCAAAAAACCGAAAAAAGAGCGGTTTTATTTTTAAATTTAATATCTCGTTAATGGGTAATTAAAAAAATCTCGAAATTTAACAGGAAGGGTCTTTTGGTAGGCACTAAAAAATATAAAAAATTTGAGCAAATAAAAAAATTTCAAACTATCCGATTTGGGATGGAACGCCCCATATACTTTTTCCGTTTTAAAAAACTTTTCATTGGCGTTTCGTAAGTTGACAGATTGTCAACGTTCGCGATGAACTTTCGATAAATATTGTATTTTGTTGGACAAGAGAGATTTTCGCTGTACCCGTCGCGTTTAAGGGGTTAGGCCACTCTACATACCAAAAAAGGGCATATTTCGTGATTTTTTTTCAGCAAAACCATAAAATAAATCGAATTTACAAAAAAGGTGTTTTATTATACATCTTATTGACAATTCACTATTATTTTTTCACTGAGATATAAGCCAAAATGGCGAATGTGCAGCATTTTTCCGATGAAGCCTTTATTTCAAAAATCGAGTACTTAGGGATTTTTCACGCACCTAACCTTTTGGAATATAATTCCACTGAGAAAAAAAATTGTTGAATGAACTAAATCTTTAGTTGCATATGCACGACTAAATACTTATTTGGTCTAACTAAATAATTAGTGTCTTGAATAATTCGGCGCTTCAGTGGACCAAAACATGATTCAGGCAAAAAAATTTGGGCTTGTACAACTAAATATTTAGTCCTGCGTATGCGACTAAAGATTTAGTTCATTCAACAATTTTTTTTTTCTCAGTGTCTATACCTACTAAGCTACCTTTTTAACGAAAAAAAAAAATCGAATTTTCGAAAATCCTAGAGTCGCCTAACCCCTTAAAGGGAGAGAGAAAGCGAGATGAAAAGGTGGAAAGGATGGGCCGACAAAATGGGGTGCAAAGGGGCGGTGAAACCAGCGGCTGCTGCTGCTGGTGCTGCGAGTAATTTTCCAGACGCGACGGTCGGGACAATGAGCAAATAACTAGATTTTTCGCGCAACGGAACAATAATGGAACTCGGGGAAATTTTTCACGGCCCCGTGGGCAAAATAATTTGGCAACAGATGCGCGTTGCCCGTTTTCCGAGCCATCCGACCAAGAGTAAACGGCAACGAGAAGGGGGGTTGGAAAGCGCCGCCGTCGACAGGAGGTGCCGGTAAAGCAGGAATCTGCTGACAGAGAGGAAAATGTGCTAATAAAACGGGGACGAAGAGACAAACGAGAATGAAAAAGACAAAGAGAGGAAGAGAGTGAAAACGAAAAGAGTTTGTCTCTACGCAAGTGGGAAAATGTCCAAGGAATTCCGGAAAAGGTGGAAAACTTCTCCCCCCCCCCCCTCTCTATCTTCTCTTCCGCGCTTTCTTGTTGTATATACACAAAAGTGAAGAGACAATTTGAAACTTTGAAGTACATCGTTTCAATGAATAATTTTATTGTAAATATATTCATGTAAAATGAAGTAAACAAAATTTTTTTTCCACTCTTCAAGATACAAATGACAACATGTAAAAATTTCAAAACGATCGCATTTTATATTGTTATTTTAAAAAATTAATGAAAGAACCTCGAAATTTTGGTCGTCACAGTGGACTCCTACCTTAAGATGTCATAATTTATATTGAAATATACGGTATTGTTGAATGCAGTTTCCAAAAGTATTACTGTGTCTTTTCTAGTCATAAATTCCTCTTCAATTAGGTGCAAAATTTTTTGGGAACCAAAATTATTTGATCAGGCGTCGAAACATGAAAAAAAAACTACCCCAATTTTGAATCCCAAATGGTTTTCAGCGAGGAAAACGGAAGCGTGTGCCGCTGAAATTTTCAAGCTGTTTCCTGAAAACCGTCCGCTTCATCCCTTACTCCAGTTATACAGGGTGTCAAGTAACTGCATAACGTGACTAAGTTCACCTTATAGAGCGCGCAAAGACAAAAAATTCGCTTTTTTTAAAATTGTTATACGACAAAAATTGGATTAGTTATTAATGTATTAAGCTGACCAATGACGGCTAGAATCTAGGAGCAATGCTACTGGTGAGCCGCGTGGTGGGGGTAACGGTGGGCGTGGCGTAAACCCCCCCACCAGCGGCATTTTTCCTAGATTCTAGCCGTCATTGGTCAACTTTAAAAACATTGATAACTCGGCCAATTTTTATCGTACAAATATTTTAAAAAAGCAACTTTCTTTGTCTTGATGCGCTCTACACGGCGAACCTAGTCAGGTTATCTAATTGCTTAACATCCTGTATACGCACACGAATTTGTATCGTCTCTTTTTCGAGATGCCCTCTTTAAATCTCGACGGAAACGTTCACAGTATCGTACGAACGCGAGACAGAAGAAAAGATACTCTTTCAGAAACACTCGCGACTGCGTGGCTCTCTTTTGCCTCCTTGCCTTTATCGTCCATTCGGTCAATTCGCAACTGACGGCGCGCGTAAGGGTCTTTCCGCTTGAAGTTTGAAAGCCTCCCTTACAAACGACCGCCGTCCGGCCTTCTTCTGATTTATAAAGGCTTTTAGCTAGAGCTAGCTTTGGATATATACAGCTCGCGCAAACCGGGTAAAAAAAATGCCACCCCGACGAACCTCCCGAGAGGCGCGGAACCCGCGCAAAAAGCTCTCTCGCGCGTTACACTCCACGACGCCGTCGTCGACGGCGTCGTCGTCGTCGTCGTCGTTGTCGTCAAGATATCATTGACGTGAATGAAATAGGGGACGAAATTCGGCGAGAAGATGCATAGAAAGGGATATACGTATGCATAGAGAGCGAGGAGGAAAAGAAAATCCGGAAATTAAATTTCGAGCCAAGAAAAAACCAGCGTGAAATCACGCCAAAAATATGAATAAGATAATGCATTAAGGATGTTCGGTCCCAAATCGCAAATGATGAGAAAATTCTGAAAATTTTGTATGTTTTTGGATAAATTATTTAAGAGGTCGTTTACAAATTTCACGACGATTAGGAAGCTTGTTATCGAACAATTAACATTAACAAATTAAATTAAATTAAATGTAATCTTATGGAAACTGATATAACTTTGCGAAATTTTTTTTTTTACCTCTCAATTTTTTAATATCTACACTATATTGAAAGCAACGGAAACAAAACGAAGCTTATTGATAAATATTTTTTTTATTTGTTTCAAAAAATGTTCTTAACAAGATGTTAATATTTTAATAACGAGCTTCCTAATGGTCGTTAAATTTTTACACGACCTCTTAAATACTTCATACAAAAACATACCAAATTTTCAGAATTTCCTCATCATTTTTCATTTTAACCCTTAAGGAGGCTGAAGTAATGATGATGGAATTCTGGAAATTTCATATGTTTCAATATGAAGTATTCAGGAGGTCGTGTAAAAATTTCACGACGATTAAGAAGCTATTTATTGCAAAATTAACATTAAAAGATTTCATAGGGACTGAACATCCTTAACGTATCCCTTCGGTATAGTTATAAGTTAATTGAATAATAAGATTCATATTTCAACAATTCCATACCACAAATATCTCCAAAATTTGATAACCTACACTCTCGCTCAAAAGTTTGGATACACCAGTCAATATTTCTTGCCGCACTAGAAGTTGCATAACTCCATCAAAAAAAAAGATAATCGAATTTTTAAAAAAGCGTTTTGACGGGAAGGGATTCAGTTTTATTTAGCTTTTTTAAAAATATTTTTTATGATTTTTTTTTCGATCCAGTACGCATTTTTGTACGCGACCGTGTTTGTTCTTTTTTCGACCATTGTGAATTAGGCGCATAACTTAAGGCCATTTTTTTTTTTTTTTTAATCTATGGTACATTTGAAAGGGGTTAGCAGATGCTCTATTTTCGTCTCATAAAAATCTCGCAAAATTCTCGTAAAGTTATTACATTTTTGGCTAAAAAACACAAATTTTTAAAGATGCAACGTAACTCAAAAACTATGGAGTTTAAGAGAAAATATCCAGTATAAAAAAAGGAGCACACGTATACACGGAATCGCCTGGAATTATTTCGGAATTTTTCTATGAATTTTTTTTTTTTTTACTTTTATCGCCCCAATTTTTGATGATGACGTCCCAACGAAAGATTGTATCACATTGAAATTTCCGTACTTCGTGAAACGATAAAAATCTGAAAAAAATCAGCAACATTTGGCATGCTATAAATAACAATGATCAATAATAATATCGCCCGAAAGTCATTCACAAATTGTTTAAACAATTATGTAAACAATTTATTAAGCAATGATGAACAATGATCAATAATTATTATTGATCATTTTTTAACAATGATCAATCATTATTATTGATCATTATTGTTTATAAGCATGCCAAATGTTGTTGAATTTTTCCAAATTTTTATTATTATTTTCCAAATTTTTGTTTTTATTTATAATTATTGATCATTGTTGATCATTGCTTAATAAATTGTTTAAACAATTTGTTAATGACTTTCGGCAATATTATTATTGATAATTGTTGTTTATAGCATGCCAAATATTGCTGAAATTTTTCAAATTTTTATTATATAACGAAGCATGGGCATTTCAATCAAATACAATTTTTCGCTGGGACGTCATGTTGAGACTGAAAAAAAAAATAGAGAAAATTTTTTTTTTTTAAATTCAATGTGTTCAAAATGGTAAAATAAAGTATTTTCCCCTCTTGAAATTTTATCAATTATCCCATAGTTCTCGAGTTATAGTAATCGAATGATCCAAGCTTCGACTCAAAGGATGAGAAAAAAAAATTGGGAAAAAAAATCTGAAAAAAATCCTCCGCTCGCAACAAAAATAGACGCAACTTTTTACTATCTTAAAGTTTTTCATGAATCCTCTTCGTTTTCATGTCATACGGCATTTTTTGAATTTCTTCTTTCTTCACAAAAAGCATAATAACTTTGAAAAAAAAATCGCTTAAAATTGAAAAAAAACAAAATTGAAGCTCAAACTTTCCTCTTTATGAATCCAATCATAAAAATGTATTTAAAAAATTTCTCTAGAAGATGGGTGCACCTGAAGAGAGGAGGGAAAAGGCGAAAAGCAGCTGTTTACAAAATGGAGTCCAAATCTAAAAATAAATTGTAAAAATACTTTAAAAAATCAGGAAGCGAAGCCAAATTCTTCCGCTTTAAAATGCCGCTTGTTAAATCAGTCTACGTTGACTTCCGACGAAATGGCATAAAAAAACGTTCCAGACCTTTTTTGAAGTTTTGACCGGAAACTTTTCGCCGGTAGAGTAAAATATCGATGGTCCATAAGCATGTCCAGTTGCACACTTGATACGCCTTTTTGCTAGTCCGAGCAATCGATATGTCCGAGAATTAAGTGGCGGAGGCCGGATATTGTGTGGGAGGGACTAACATTCGTATATGGGAGTATTCCGCGCTGAGGGTTCAAGGAGGGTTAAGGATTCGGCCTAGCTCCGGTTGATCCTCTAAGTGGTCGCTAATGCCACCTAAGAATCCTTCCCCTAGCGTGTGGAACCCTTGGAACTTCAAGCACATCCCACCAAAGTCGTATCTCGCGCTAACACCGAGCACATTCCTCCTTGATTGGGGCAGCAGTCCTACCTATATGTATATTATGCTTGCGGAATCCGATTCTCCACCCTCGTACGATGCCCTTTCCTCCATCTCTCTCGCTCCATCTCTCTATCTTGGCTATACCCATTCTCTATCTCGAGGCCTGATGCTCGAGTAATTCCCTTGTCGGGTTCGCAACTCTACTCCGAATGACTGAGTTGATGGGTTCACCCTCTGGGGAGTACAGAAGCAGTCTCGCTCGTTCCAGTCGTCGTCGTCGTCGTCGACGAAGACGACCACTCGCCATGAATTTGTAACTGACTGACCGAGGATCTTCCCTATTAACATCAATCTCATTCCAATTATAGGACAAACTACTATTCCCGATATAGTTACACGTATACCCCGGACATTAAGTGAAAGCGCATGTGTCGGATATTTAGTAGGGTTACACTCGGACAAGATTGTTTTTTTTCAGCTTGAGTTCAATGCGTTCCTTACATTCGCGTTATTTCAATTCTCCTTCGAAATGATTGAAATTTCGAGTCGAAAAGTATTACACCTCAGATTAGTGCCAGAAACTATGACACCTCAAGTTTACGCCCAGAACTACGAAACCACAGATTACCATCCAAAACTATGACACCTCAGATTCAGGACAGAAACCATGACACCTCAGATTCAGGACAGAAACTATGACACCTCAGGTTAACGCCCAAAACTACGACGCCACAAATTACCGTCCAAAACTATGACACCTCAGATTCAGGACAGAAACTATGACACCTCAAGTTTACGCCCAGAACTACGAAACTACAGATTACCATCCAAAACTATGACACCTCGGATTCAGAACAGAAACTATGACACCTCAGATTCAGGACAGAAACTATGACACCTCAGGTTAACGCCCAAAACTACGACGCCACAAATTACCATCCAAACCATGACACCTCAGATTCAGGACAGAAACTAAGACACCTCAGATTCAGGACAGAAACTATGACACCTCCAATTGAGGACAGAAACTATGACATATCTGAATAAAGTTAGGGTGACATGTCATAGTTTCTGTCCTCAATTTGAGGTGTCATAGTTTCCGTCCTAAATCTGAGGTGTCATAGTTTCTGTCCAGAATCTGAGGTGTCGCAGTTTTGGGCATTGACTTGAGGTATCATAGTTTCTGGCATTAATCTGAGGTTTATTGAGGTTTTTGGACTCAAGTACCAAACTGTACCCAACAAATTCGTCGCTAAGCCACATTTGTCTTTTCAAAAAGAAACACTTAACCTTTGTATGAATCTGAAATCAATTTAAACGAGAGTTACTACCTCAATACTCACTCACTTTGGGTAGTTTAGATTCTCCATCACTTTTTCAATCATAAAATATTTGTCCAGAGATTTATAATCCTCCGACCATACTCAATTTCAACATAACCATTTCGCTCTCTGTAATTGAGGGTGACACTCTGTGATGGGCATTATTTATCGTAGAAAAAGAAACCCCGAATGTATATAAAAGAGATGAAAAAAAGTGATGGGGACAGACGTAAATATGAGGTTCTGCTGGTGTGACGGTTGATGGTTAATGACATTATCTTACGGCATAAGTCGCAGTGGTTATATAATAAAGTATATAGTATAGTATACACACACACACACACATACACACACTTACCCACAGTCATAAAATTCGTGGGGGTGCGATTCGTAATTGCTTTAGTTAGCGATGCCAGTTTCTCGTTCAGGCCTGCTGCGGGTATATTCTGCCACGAATACGACAAATTCTTTGGAATAACAAAATCCGAAGACAGTTCTCAAGATGAAAATTATGACTTAATTGGCAATATTTTCAAAAAAAAAACATTAAATTACAATTAATTGATTCAAAACAATGCAATCAATTTTCGAAATATCTAAAATCAACGGTATCCGAAACTGAATAAATGATTTCAGTCAAAAATACTTGAACGAAGAAAAATCATTTTAAAAAGTACATTGCTATAGACAAACTGAAATCAGGGCGTTCATAATTCCACTTTTATTCTGAAGAATCATTCGTATTCGCGGGGATGTGTGATTCCGCGAAGAGACAAACGACAAACTTCACGAAATACCCAGTGAAGGGCATCTTTCCCGTGAACTATGGAAAATATAAATGCATACGTCTGTGTGCGTGTGTGTGTGTGTGTGTGTGTGTGTGTGTGTGTGTGTGTGTGTGTGTGTGTGTGTGTGTGTGTGTGTGTGTGTGTGTGTGTGTGTGTGTGTGTGTGTGTGTGTGTGTGTGTGTGGTGAAGAAGGAAAAAGAAAAGGACGAGGGGTGGATAAAAAGGGATGGAGAAGAGTGTCGGTCCAAAAGAGACGAAAGAGGTGAAGGATAGCGACCAAAAACGTCGGCACTGACTCTGTATATTTATATCTATATATTTATATAAGGCATTCCACGCCAAAGCACCCGCAATTTCATTAATTAGAAAAAGGCCATGTTTTCCCTCAATTTAATGATTTTTTAGTTCGGGCAACCCCTAAAAAATAAAATAAAAATTTGTAAAAATTTGAGGTCATATTTTGGGTCAAACGAAATCCACAATTCATTGGAAATCAAAATCCGCGGGGGTCAGACCGATTACCGCGTGATTTGACGTGGAATGCCCCATATACATCTATGGGGGGTAGGTTCAGCGCCGTAGGGTGGCTATGAATTTAAATTTCTCTAATTAGGACGTGAACGCGAGCGCACGAGAGATTCGGTAACGCTGTGTGGCGCTATAATATAGCAACCCCCCTCGAATGGCGTATCCACGCGACGACCGTCATCCTCCCTTCCTCTTTCTACGATGATGGCGGCGCTACTGTGTGATCTGATATCGTTAATTTTACCAACCCCTCGTTTCAACTAGCGTAGAATATATCGATGTACATGCATATCGATCCAGGGTTTGTACAAACACTTTCTCATCCCTCTTTCTCTCTCGTCATTTAATTAGTTAAGATATCACAACTTCGTACTATTTCAAATTTAACCATCAAGGTTAACAGCAAAGTTCACGCGAACGCCGTTAAAAATCTGCAAAATGTTAATGTTTGGGGTTTTAATCACCAAGACTTTTTGGCCTTGAAAGTTACTCAGGACCAGACTTTTGAAAATAGTAATGTAAAAGTAATGTATTACCCATTACTTTAAACGATGTGTATTGGGCATGTTTTCCATTACAAATTACAAAAGTAATGTGTAATGGATGTGTGTTCCATTACAATTAAAAAAAGTAATGTGTAATGGATGCACGTCCCATTACAAATAAAAAAAGTAATGTGTAATGGATGCATGTCCCATTGCAAATAAAAAAAGTAATGTGTAATGGATGCGTGTTCCATTACGAATAAAAAAGCAATGTGTAATGGATGCGTGTTCCATTACAAATAACAAAGTAATGTGTAATGTAAACATATTGCAGATAAAACATCCATTGCAGATAAAACAAGTAATGTGTAACGGATGCATGTCCCATTTCAAATGAAAAAGTAATGTGTCGTGTATGCATGTTCCGTTACAAATGAAAATAGTAATGTGTAATGGATGTGTGTTCCATTACAATTAAAAAAGGTAATGTGTAATAGATGCATGTCCCATTACAAATAAAAAAATTAATGTGTAATGTATGCATGTTCGGTTACAAATGAAAATAGTAATGTGTAATGGATGCGTGTTCCGTTACAATTAAAAAAAGTAATGTGTAATGGATACATGACCCATTACAAATAAAAAAGTACGTAATGTGTAATGGATGCATGTGCCATTGCAAATGGAAAAAGTAATGTGTAATGGATGCATGTGCCATTACAAATAAAAAAAGCAATGTGTAATGGATGCGTGTTCTATTACAAATAAAAAAGTAATGTGTAATGTATGCACGTTACATTACAAATTACAATTAAAAAAAAAAAAGTAATTTGCAGTGGAGAATATTCTATTAGATTATTACATACACTTTATTACACTTTATTAAATCCCTAAATAATGTGCAGATTCTTTTTTTTTTTTTTTACTTTATGGATCATTTGTGATAATTGTGGATGAACTAAATGATGAGACAGCAATGTGCAAGTTTCTAATACGAGCACGGCAATTTTTCTATTTGTAATGGAATATTCTCCACTGCAGATTTCTTTTTTTTTTTTTTTAATTGTAATTTGTAATGGAACGTGCATACATTACACATTACTTTTTTATTTGTAATGGAACAAACATCCATTACACATTACTTTTTTATTTGTAATGGAACATGCATACATTACACATTACTTTTTTATTTGTAATGGGACATGCATCTATTACACATTACTTTTGTATTTTGTAATGGTACACTTGTCCATTTCACATTATGCAATGTAATGGGTAATAAATACAGTAATGCATTATCAAAGTAATGCATTATTTACAACTCTTCTCAAGACTTACTAATCTTACTAATGTGCGTGGTTCGCCCCCGGCAGAATATTGGTTTATCTGAGATTCAAATCGAAGATTAAGGGGGGGGGGGGAGGGTCGAGAGTTCAAATAGGATACGTAAAAAAATCTACCAATATTTAATGACTTTTGTGTGGTCCATATATGATTTTCAGAGATATTATTTGAAACGATGTTATGACATAAACGAATCATTTTTACGATTTCATGATAAAAAATTACAATAAATTTTTAACCCCAAATTTATGGATTTTACCGTAATACATTTTTTTTTATGTGCGTGGCATTTCCGAAGAACGCACAATCATCGTTGCTTCGCGATTATATTTACATGGAAAATTCGATGAACGAGAGAGAAAGAATTTCCCATTCGTTTATTACAACAATAAAGGATTAATTTGCAGTACCCATTTAGATAGCTCGCGAATTGCCCATCGGGATTTCGAATGTTATTAACGTTAACCGAATCACCACACGCGCAAATTTTTATTTCTCTCTCACTATAATATACCATATATATGCACTAGCGTGAATATTCTTCGGTGAGATTTATCTCGCGGCACGGTTCAACGGCGTTAATCCGCAAATCCCTGGTTGGAAGTCCCGCGCGTACATTTCCGTTTTTTCCCCTTTATTTTTTTTTAAATCTTTTATTTCATCTCGCTCACCGAGAGCTAGTCGCATACACCAGTGAAATCAAGTAGCGCTGGTATGTAATACATGGTGTTGAATTTTTTTCACGATTGTTGAGAAAAGCGAATGAGGGAAGAATAGGAGAGATAGAAACGAAGACAGGTTGAATCATACTGGAAAATCCGCTAGGAATTCCATAAAAATCGGTAAAATATACATGCAGAATCGCATACAGGATGTCACAAAAGTAACGGGACGGCCAAATATTTCCTCAGCTAAGGAATTGTTCAAAAAGGTCAAGGTCATTCTTGCAGTAACCATTGACGAGGAATTTAATGTTCTTAATTTCAATGACCTTAATTTTGACCTTAATTATTACCTTCAAGGTTATTTCAAGGTCAACTTTTTTATTTCGAATGGAAACCCTTTTTCGACGTTGGCAATCGATAGAGCGGAAAATTTTACGTTGAATTGTGTACTCGGGTCATAGATACATTTTGACCTTGAAGGTCCGCTACGGTCAATTGAACTCGAACAAGGTGTGGATACGTCTCGGAATAGAAGCTTTTCAAATTTTTCCGTGACGAGCAAAGTTATTAATTTGAATAAGGCGCATTAAGTATTGACCTTAACGATGACCTTCAAGGTGATTTCAAGATCAACTGTTTGTTCTATTGATTTCAGAGCTCAAAAATACAAATTTCCATTAATAAAAAGTTGACCTTGAAATCACCTTGAAGGTCATCGTCAAGGTCACTACTAAATGCGCCTTGTTAAAATTAATAACCTTGCTTGTAACGAAAAATTTGAAAAGCTTCTATTCTCAGAGGTATCCATATCTCGTTTAAGTTTAATTGACCTTGGAGGGCCTTCAAGGTCAATATATACTTATGACCTAAGTGCACATTTGAACGTAAAATTTTCCTCTCTATCGATTGCCGACGTCAAAACGGGGGCTTCCATTTAAAATAAAAAAGTTGACCTTGAGATAACCTTGACCTAGGAATTTGAATTCCTCGTCAAAAGTCATTACAGGAATGACCTTGACCTTTTTGAAAAATATCTTAGCTTAGGAAATATTCAGTCATCCCGTTACTTTTGTGACACCCTGTATATGAATATACATTCATATATGCAGAAGGTGAAAAAAAAATGCGCCAGTATATGCACGTCGGTCTTGCACGACGTTCAAAGTCCCGCGGGATATCGTAATCCCGCGACGTGGGTAAAACCCTTGCGAAAGAGAAAGGGAGAATCTCGCGAGAGACTTCGAGAAATAAAAGAAGAAGAATAACGATTGGCAGAAAAAAAAAGTTTACAGTAAAAAAAAAAGAGAGAGAGAGAGAGAAAAGGAGTGAAGAAAGAAGAGGGCGAAAAGTCGTGTGAAAATGGGGTAAGAGAAAGCGAACATTGGGAACATCTTCTCAAACGAAATCTAATTTCAACGTGGTACGAGAGCCGAGGAAATACTCCGGAATCTTTCTTTCCCCATCTCTTTTCTCTCGCTTCCTCGTATCTATGTGTGTGTGTGTCTATATGTGTGTGTGTGTGTTAGGGTGGGCCGAAAATCCGCTTTTGTTGAAATTCTTTTAGCAATACCGAAAAAATTGTTCATTATGCTACAAAAAAAATCTGTATGAAAGGAAAAAATTTTTCCTCGGCTTATTTTTATTGGAAATTTAATTCTCTACAAAAAAGGTCCTTATATGAATTCATGGAGGATCGATGGTGTCTAAGATAATTGCAATTTAGTAAAAAAATTGCAATTTTCCTCTATATTTACTTTTTTTATGGTTAAAAAATAATTGATATCTATGGTTAAAAAATAATTATCGTTATTTTTGTTATGGTTATTTTCATGGTTAAAAACTAATTGATCACTTTGAACTTCAACGAACTTTGGCGAGCCTAGGATGTTGACTCAACATTTTTTCCCTTCACACAGATTTTTTTTGTAGCATAATAAACAATATTTTCGGTATTGCTAAAAGAATTTTTTTAAAAGCGAATTTTCGGCCCACCCTAGTGTGCGTGTATCGTGATATGTTCGACCGAGCTAGAAAACTGAGCCATTTTCTTCGCAAAAAAAAATATATACGCAGCAAGCGCAAAGTGCGAAAGCAAACATATCTCGCCTTTCCGAGCTCACTTCAAAACTTCGTGTGCCCCTCTTTCTCGATACTTATCTTTATTCTCCACTGATCTCGAGCCACGTTCTTCTCATTTACTCTCCAGGATTTCTCATTGAGAGAGAATGAAAGCGCGCACATCAATATGTGAGCATTATTTTCAATGTTTTCCCCAAGCTTTCTGCCTGATTGGGTCGAAAAGCGCTAGCTAGTTAAGCTAGCTAAGCTAGTTAAACGTACCAATCATGGCAGCTCCGGACGTTGTTATATTAAATTAGTACGAAAAAAAATGGTGGAGGATATACCATATACATTTTGTAAACTAGAAACTTGAATCCATCGATGGGACACTTAGATAAAAAGGACATGGAACAAAAGTGGTGTTCATGGAATAGTCCAGTACTGCAGCAAATTGATAATTGCACCTAATGGATAATTAATAATGGATAATTAATAATAGATGCACCAAAATGGATAATTAATCATTTATCATCGAGATAATTATCCGTTTGGGTGCATTCGATGATCTCAAGTAGAAATAGGTGAAACCTGAAAAGTACCCTTCGGAGGTCCCAACTTTAGGGGGTAATTTCACCCCCTAGAAACGTTTTCCCGCCGATAAAAAAAAAATACGTGTCTATTAGATTTTGATATGAAACAGGGTTGCGAAATTTGTAATGTTAAACTAATGCATTATTCATTACTTTGAGAATGTGTAATGGAAAAAATTTCCATTACCCATTACAATGTAGTGTGTAGTGGAAAAAATTTGCATTGCCTATTACAATGTAGTGTGTAATAGAAAAAAAATTTCATTACCCATCACAATGTAGTGTGTAATGGGAAAAATTTACATTACCCATTAAAATGTAGTGTGTAATGAAAAAAAAAATCCATTACCCATTACCATGTAATGTGTAATGGAAAATATTTTCATTACCCATTACAATGTAGTGTGTAATGAAAAAAAAATCCATTACCCATTACAATGTAATGTGTAATGGTAAACATTTTCATCACCCATTACAATGTAGTGTGTAATAGAAAAAATTTCCATTACCCATTACAATGTAGTGTGTAATAGAAAAAATTTCCATTACCCATTGCAATGTAATGTGTAATGGACACACTTTGATTGCAATTTTGGGAATGGAAAAATAAGAATGAATAAATTATTGCAATTTCGCATTACATTTTAATGACTTAGGTACCTTAAATTCTAAGAAGCATCTATATGCATACAAAAAGTTGAACGATGATATAATATGTCACTGCCATCGTCTGCCCCGGTGGAAAGGATTTTCAGCTACGCAACGATGATGAATGCTCCTAAATTCAAAGTGATTTTATCAGAAAATCACTTTGAGCAAAGGATATTGGCCAAAGCAAACGCTGAAAAAAAGTATTCGTAGAAGTGTAATTCAACGTTCACCTTTTTGTGTGCATATAGATGCTTTTCAGAATTTAAGGTGCCTAAGTCATTAAAATGTAATGCAAAATTGCAATAATTTATTTACATATATTTTTCCATTCCAAAAATTGCAATTAAAGTTTTGTCCATTACACATAACATTGGAATGGGTAATGGAAATTTTTTCTATTACACAATACATTGTAATGGATAATGGATTTTTTTTCCATTACATACTACATTGTAATGGGTAATGGATTTTTTTTTTCATTACACACTACATTGTAATGGGTAATGACATTTTTTTTCCATTCACACTACATTGTAATGGGTAATGGAAATTTTTTCCATTATACACTACATTGTAATGGTTAATGACATTTTTTTCCATTACACTCTACATTGTAATGGGTAATGGAGATTTTTTCCATTACACACTACATTGTAATGTGTAATGGAAATTTTTTTCACTGCACACTAAATTGTAATGGGTAATCAAAATGGCAGTGCATTACAAAAAGTAATACATTACTTGCAACCCTGATAAGGAATAACATGTTTGAATTTCATCAAAATCGGAGGGTGTCAGCGGGAAGACCTTCCTTGTTAGTACTTTTCGCCACACTTCGGTAATTATCCATATTGCCTATTTTTTCGTGTATGCGAGAAGTCATTTCGAATTTTAATGTAGCTTTACATTTCCCGTCGTTGGAACTTTTATTTTTTAACGACTTCACGAATGTCCCAAAATTATAATGATGCCATTCAAAAATTAAAATTTAGAGCCTTCTTTGTTCACTCTGTGTATTTAAATTCTGTAATAACTCGCGTGTGTGTGTGTGTCAAGAGCAAAAGCGTGTAAAAGGCAGGCCTGCCAAGTTTGGTGGCACAACTAACGCCGGTACCGAGAGTTGTTACTTGAAGGCAAGCAAGAGAGAGAGGAGAAAAGAGCGATAGACAGAAAGGGAGAAAAAAAGAGAGAGGAAAATAGAGAAGAGAAAGCTAAGGGATGTGATAGGGTTCAGGGGTGTATTTTATATATATATATACATATATATAAATTAGGGTGGTCCTTATTTAGGCTATGTTGTTTTTTCTTTTGACGATAGCGCTCAATCGGTTTTAAATAAATAAATAGAAACTCATCTCAAATTTCAGCTCGATATCTCAATTTTAACCCGGCCCCCACGGCAGTCAAAGTTTTAAAGGGGAAATACGTGTATTTTATACGGTCAATGATTTTAAAAATTTTTCAACTTAGTTAATATTGATTTAAAAATTTAAAACTTGGCACATATATTGCTCATAGTATAAGGTAAATTTGTAGTATTTTATCAGATTTTTCATCTTCGATTTTCGACATACCCTCCCGCTAAAAAGTTTGGACACATTTGTCGAATTTCGCACCACACTAAAAGTTTGATTGCGGAGTCAATAATGAAGATAGCTACATTTTCCAAGCGTCGTTTGAAAGAGGACATATTAACCATCATTTTGTTTTTTTCGAAATTTCTCTACGATTTTTTTTGAGCCCGGTACGCACTTTTGAACATGGCAAATGGCCATGTTCAAAAGTGCGTACCGGGCCAATGACCATGTTCAAAAGTGCGTGCCAGGCTCAAAAAAAATCGTAGAGAAATTTCTAAAAAAGCAAAGTGAAGGTTAATATGTCCTCTTTCAAACGCCGCTTAGAAAATATAGCTATCTTCATTATTGACTCCGCAATCAAACTTTTAGTGTGGTGCGAAATTCAACAAATGTGTCCAAACTTTTTAGCGGGAGGGTATGTCGAAAATCGAGGATGAAAAATCTGATAAAATACTACAAATATACCTTATACTATGAGCAATATATGTGCCGAGTTTCAAATTTTTAAATCAATATTAACTAAGTTGAAAAAATGTAAAAATCATTGACCGTATAAAATACACGTATTTCCCTTTTAAAACTTCGACTGCCGTGGGGGCCAGGTTAAAATTAAGATATCGAGCTGAAATTTGGTATGCATTTTTATTTATTTATTTAAAACCGATTTAGCACTATCGTCAAAAGAAAAAACAACATAACCTAAATAAGGACCACCCTAATATATATATATATATATATATATATATATATATATATCTATATACAGAGCAGGCTTCGTACCCTCATAATTAAGCAGGCGCTGGTTTTTGATGGCCACTAAAAATGTCGCGAAGGGTCGCCCCCGAGTGGTTAAGGAGTCTCGGCAATGGCAGCGCCTCTCTCGCGAACGTCGTGAAACGCCACGTCGACGCAGTCGGTAGATTCGTTCCGTCATAGGAAGAGGCCAGGAGAGGAAAGCAAGGAGGATATTGTCGATGTGCCCGAGAGAGAATTGAATGTATGTATATATAGGGCGTGCGACAAAGAGTGCTATGAGGTGAACTGGAGGTAAATCCTCGAAAGGGAGACTGCGAGATTTTCATGCCGGAGGATGCTTGCGTGTTCGCAAGAGGTTATGGCAGAGTATGGAGACGGAGCTCTCCCTTAACGCTACTGATATTAGCAATACTCCGTCTCGTAAAGTCGACTGTGCGGCAATTCGAGTCACTTTGCGAACCCTTTATACACTTCTACCCCTTTACCTTCTCTTCACTCTCAAGGACGTTTATATGGATCCTATGGCACATACATATGGGGCATTCCACGTAAAATCACGCGGTCATCGGCCTGACCCCCTCGAATTTTGATGCCCAATGAATCGTGGGTTTCGTTTGGCCCAAAATATGACCTCGAATTTTTAGAATTTTTTATTTCATTTTTTAGGGGTTGCCCGAGCTAAAAAACCATTAAATTGAGGAAAAGCAAAAAGAGTGGCTTTTTTTAAATTAGGGAAATTTTTCACAGAAACTAGGGCCCAAAATAGATATTTTTGTCACAGTTCGATAATGGAGCCAGAAATAATTACTATTTTTTTTTTATTTCAATTTTTTAATTGTGTTTGAATCATCCGTTTTATTTTAGATCGTCGAGGCTAATAAATTTTCGAAAAATGTTGTCATTTCACTCTTAAAC
This sequence comes from Alloplasta piceator, assembly GCA_946863875.1. NCBI lineage: Eukaryota > Metazoa > Arthropoda > Insecta > Hymenoptera > Ichneumonidae > Alloplasta > Alloplasta piceator. The sequence goes on along the minus strand of OX333072.1, from coordinate 49,733,571 downwards.
CGAGAAAATATCAAGTTTCACTAGAAAAATATGCATGTCGTTGTTATTCTCACTACAAGAAACAACCAAAATAAGAAATTATAAACAAACAAAAAATAAAATACAAAAAAAAAATAGTTATTATGCTTAGCCCATTGTCAAACTATCAGGGAAACATCAGTTTTGGGCCCTAGTTTCTGTGAAAAAAGTTCATTCATTTCGAAAAGGCCCCACTCTATGTTTTCCCTCGATTTAAAGGTTTTTTAGCTCGGGCAACCCCTAAAAAATGAAATAAAAATTTCTAAAAATTTGAGGTCATATTTTGGGCCAAACGAAACCCACAATTCATTGGACATCGAAATCCGACGGGATCAGGCCCATGATGGCATGATTGCGTAATTTGACGTGGAATGCCCCATATATATAACCCTCCCTTTCTCTCTTCTCTCTCTCTCTCTCTCGCCCCCTGTTTCTGCATATATAGAACAATATACTATTACAAAAACGGCAATGAGAAACGCTGTGGAATTCTACCGAGCAGTGATTTTAATGCGGGTGCTCGGTTCTTAAATTTTACGTCCTCCACGCCCTAACGGAAAGCACCGGAGCCCCTCGTCAACATAGGGCGTGGGATCGGTATATATATGTATACATGTATATGCGGATATGTTATGTGCTAGAAAGAGAGAGAGACAAAGCGATAGAGAGAGAGGGAGAGCGAGAGAGAGGGGCGAGAGAGAGAGAGAGAGAGAGAGAGAGAGAGAGAGAGAATGAGAGAGAGAGAATGTGGAGAAAGAACTAGGGACGGTGTCGTCGAGTGGAAAACTCCATGGGGGATTAAGCTGTTGTTTCAAGCTCTCTCTCTCTCTCTCTCTCTCTCTCTCTCTCTCTCCCCCCCCCCCCTCTCTCCCTCTTTTGCGACGTTGACACTCGGGCATCCAATTTACCCACAAAAAAAAGGGAATTCTGACATGTATATTAGAAATTCTCTTCATTTAAATATCGTCAAATACTCTAAAATATTGTCAAAATATTAACAAATATGTTGTAAAAAAATGAATGGTAAAAATATTTTTTGCAATGCCTGCCCCGAAAGTGCGATTTTCGATGGGTGTTTGACGTGCGGAAAGTGGCTAATTTCTCAACGATGCTTAACATTCCCGCACTTGTGCGGGAATGTCACAGATTCCCGAACTAGTGCGGGAATAACTCTATTTATAGCTCACTTTACCCCATTGATTTACGAAAAAACGGATTTTTCGACAGTTGATCGTTTTTTGTTCTACGATTTTAAACCGATTAAACAAACTTGAATATAGCGGAATTCATGTGACACGTAACGTCAACTTATGACTGCAGATTCTGGACTGCTTCATGAGAATTTGAATCAAACTTTGCAACAATCTTCCAATACAAGAATCATGACATTTAATATAAATAATTGTTCAAATGTTACATTTCATGTAAGCGAAAAATAAACTTACTGCTGGTTATATATATACGAGTATTTATTTGAATATGTCATTGGTTTTATTGAATCTCAAATCTCACTTTCGGGGCAGTCATTGCAAAAATAGTAATTTTTGCTACAAGTGTAGAAAACAACGAATTCCATCGCGCGTAAGTTGCCGCATGAGCCGAAGACTTATGGTGCATTTCACACTCGTACTCTTGTGAAATACACCAAAGTCTTCGGCTCATGCGGCAACTTCACGCGCGATGGAATTCGTTGTTTTCTACACTTGTAGCAAAAATTACTATTTTTGTTTTTTTTTAAATCGAGCTCGACGAAACGCTCAAAATGTACGTCTCTAGACCAGAATACCGCCTTAATCTAAAGTACTGAAATCCTGATCTGCTCGAATCTGGACGATAGATAAAATACAATGCGGCAAAGAAAAACTTTATTTTTTTCTTGTTTTTTCGTTTAATATTCGCTCGAGAATAGATCGTACAGCGAAGCTGTCGAAAAAACGAAAAATATGAAATTTACAAAATGGACGTAATAATCTGTAGCAGAATATAGGTCAACGTGTGTTGTATATGGAAATAAAAGTGGCAATTGGCCGTTTAATTACGGGTTATAACATCAGGCTCGATGTATTATCATTGCGAATTAAAATTAACTTTTTCGGTGATTAATAAAACGTGCACTCACGAGAGCTCGATGCAAAAACTCCAGTGGAGCATTTTTGTACCGTGCCGTACTTTTTATTCGTTTTTTTTTTCAATTAAAAACACACTTTTTCGTGTTTCATTATTACGATTGTGAATATTTTATGATAATCGGAATATCTCTATCAGGAATAATAAATTTTCATCGCATTTGTAGATTCTAAAGTCAATGTTTTAAATCCTCTTTTTTGTAAATTCTAATTTTCCTTTTTTGTGACCGGCAAAAAAAAATCTGTCTATTTTTATTATCGAATTTTTTCGAAAAATTAATAATTAGCAAAAAATATTACTAATTTTTGTTTCAACATTAGTAATTAGCGGGAACATGTTACTAATTTTTCTAAAAATTACTAATTAGTGACATGAAATTTCTATTTTTTTCAAAAAAATGAATAATTAACGATAAAATATTACTATTTTTTTTCAAACATTAGTAATCAGCGAGAAAGATATTGCTAAATAACCGCAAAAATCAATAATTTGTGGAGACATGTTGTATTAATTTTGGAAAAAGTAATAAATAAAATAAAAATTACCAATGCATTTTGTAATAGGTACTGATTAAATATTCGTATTAATAATAAGTTATGTGATATCGTATGACATTAGATACAATAAATACTAGTGTGTGAAATATTCAAAAGATCTGGTTATTATAAAAAATAAAACAACTTTTTGAACAGAGTCGTTTGAGCTTATAACCATGACTCAATCCGTACATACAAGTACGTAAATATACACAATACTTTTTATACAAATTACTGTCTTTTAAAAAATTAATTAGTAATATTTTTTCGCTAATTGCTAATTTTTTTGAAAAATTAGAAATATTTACTCACCAATTACTAGTTTTTTTTTGGAAAAATTGGAAGTATTTCCTCACTAATAACTAATTTTTTAGAAAAATTATTAATATTTTTCCGCTAATTACGAATTTTATAAATTAGTCATATTTTTTGACTAATTATTAATTTTTCGTAAAAATGATTAATAAAATCAATATTGTTGACGAAAAAATCGTTACTGCTGATCACTGAGACAAATATATAGATAATTGTATGGTTTACGGTAGATGAAGTCACCCTTTCTCCCTGTTCTATACAGAGCCACATTCCATGCTTGTCCTCTGATTTAATAAGTTCATTACCTAATGAACGAATGTACGAGCTTGCGTTTCCGCTTCAAGCCACTCTCTCTCTCTCTCTCTCTCTCTCTCTCTCTCTCTCTCTCTCTCTCTCTCTCTCTCTCTCTCCCTCCCTCCCTCTCTCTCTCTCTCTCTCTCTCTCTCTCTCTCTCTCTCCCTCTCTTGCGTGTATTCACATTGAAGGTGATTTTCTCTGTGCCTGCTGCCGCCGTTTAACACTTGATAATCAATACTTTTAATTACCGTAGTTCTTTTCCCATATTTATAGTTCTTCGCCTTTTCTTCTTTCGCCCTCCACACGCGAATCTACGGATTTGATGATAGTTTAATTTTCATTGAATAACGAGAAATACGTCGCAGTATGACATCACCGCAAACCCTTTTTAGCAAAGTGCTGATAAACATGATATATTACGTTGATTATATTTTTTCACTCTGCATATGCGGAACATTCATCCAAAGCTTCGGCATTTTCTCCATAATTCTGTGAGACATACCGAAGAGTTTTTCCACGTGAAAATGTAAATTCCCAACTTGTAAAAGATATATAAAAACAGATATTTCGTTGAAGAATCCGATACGCGATTGCATTCAAAAATAAATCTTCGATGCTGCCAATTTGCTACGAATCGTTGAAAGAAAAGGCAAAGTGATGGGAAATTCGACTTTGGTAATTTTATAGTAATTCTCTTTAACTTTCTCGCGATAAAAGATGCGACGAATAGTCAAACGTTAGCGTTGATGTATCAACCCTCGCAATTGCGATCTGCTTCACGTAGCAAGATAACAGAAAGCAAGAGAGAGACGGCGAAGGAGAGAGAAAGAGAGGAGGAATTAGAAATCCTCGAAAATCTTCGGTCTCCCGACTTAATGTATGCATCCCTCGGGACGAGAGCGAGTTTTAAATCGTGGTCTTAGCGCTTTTCGCCCCCTTTTTCGCTAACGAGAGCGGCAGTAACATAAAAATCGAGATATCATCCTAAAGCCCGATTCGTCTGAAAATTTAAAAATCTGTATTAAAAAAATAGAGTGATCAACAATTTACATTTATTTTTTGCTGATTTATCATTTATAGAAATTTCGGCATTTTTCTACGTGTATTGAATCGTCTTAAATCATATTTAGGCAGTATTCTGGTCTAGGAACATACTTTTTGAGCGTTTTTTCGAGCTTGATTAAAAAACCAAACAATATTTTTAATAAAAATAATTACTAATTTTTTTTTTTATCTTTCAATTGTGTTTGAATCATCCGTTTTATTTCAGGTCGTCGAAGCTAATAAATTTTCGAAAAATGTTGTCGTTTCACTCTTAAACCGAGAAAAAAAATCAAGTTTCACTAGAAAAATATTTTTGTTGTTGTTATTCTCACTACAAGAAACAATCAAAATAAGAAACGATCAAAAAAAATTAAAAAAAAAAAAAAAAGTACTAATTATTTTTAGGCTATTATCGAACCATGACGAAAATATCTATTCTGGGCCCTAATTTCGGTGAATTTTTTTTTATTTACTTAAAAAAGGCCCCTCTTTATAATTTCCTTCAATTTCATGATTTTTTAGCTCGGGCAACCCCTCAAAAATAGAATAAAAGTTTCTAAAAATTTAAAGTCATATTTTGGGCTAAACGGAACTCACAATTCATTGGACATGAAAATTCGCGGGGTCCAGGCCGATGACCGCGTGATTTGACGTGGAATGCTCCATATATAAGATTGTCGAACAATTTCAAGTAAATTGGTCGAGTATTGGTTGAGACGTGATGCGTAGTTGCTGCGTCACTAAAATAGCTATAACTCCGTAAATTATTGGAATTTAAAAACTTCCTTTCGATGATATATTCTTAAAGGTCTAAACTTTCAGACTATGTAAAAAATAATAATTTTTTCAAAATTGTAGACCAGAATACTTCCTCAAAGTAAGGCTCCTCCAACGTTACGAGTTTAGTTGTTGCATCACTAAAATAGGTATAGCTTCGTAAATTATTGGAATTGAAAAATGTCTTTTCGAGGAAATATTCTCAAAGTTCTAAACTTAAGAATATTTTAAAAAATCATTTTTTTTCAAATATTCTTAAAGTTTTTCAAAATTTCATACCAGAATACTGCCTCAAGTTACGATAAATCATCTTGAGAGAAATTGGTTAGATCGTATAAAATTGGCGCGTCTCGTAATTTTTTACGTCCTCAAATACAGAATTTCCCGAGGTTATTTTTTGATCCGTCGAGATCTCCCGTTAATCATATTTCTCGGTCTGCACGAGCGTTTGATTACTTTTTCGTGGCGGCTCTTTCTCACTCATCCCTTTCTTACCAACCCCCTCGCTCTCATCCTACAACGAAAGGGAGAAAGAGAGAGAGAGAGAGAGAGAGAGAGAGAAAGAGATGGGGAGAATGAAATAGAAGATCAACGAGTTTGCGGCTCGCGGGTTTGCGCTTGAGCGCTTGTTACAAATGAAGAGGGCGAGAGAGAGAGAGAGAGGGAAAACCAAGAGCCTTAACCAACACAAACGTGGGTGAGTCCGCGAGCGTTAATTAACCCGCGGAGCGTCAAATAAATTTCGGTTAGAACGTGAGAAGCAACAAATCTGAGTCAGATGGTGTCAACCAAGTAGAAGGGTCCACCGAGAGTCAGGTTTACGCCCCGCCATGTTTTATACATGTGCACATACATTGTGAGTGTCGTTGAGTTACTTGAGTTACTTTTGGCGGACCAAGTTTCATGATTGTTTGAGGCAAAGCCTACGAGAGTTCTGTGCTTTTTACAAACTCAAACGAGATCAAATTTGACCTATCGGAACGACAATCTCGATCCCAAAAGAATTAAGGGGTCTGCAGGAACTTGAGATTTCGAATATATATTTTTTTATATATTTTTTTATTTTATAGACCTATAATTGGGGTTCTCAACTTTGTTTTGAAATAAAAATTGTGTGAATATTTGAAAAATAAACCGAGTTACGACGATTTTTTTAAAGGGCCATCCAATCCTCCAGAATTCGGACAAAGCATATTTTGAAACATTTTCTATCGTACGACCAGATTCTTTTCTGGTATTTTTGTTTTCATTAGTTAATAACGACTTATTAGAGTTATTGTTTTGCTGAAAGTGGAAATTTTTGTCTACAACTTGGATTTTTCGTGATTTTCAAAAAATGCAAAATTAAAGAAAAAAAGAAGAGAAAAAGAAAAAAAGGACGGAGGCACTACCATTAAACAATAATAATAATAATAATAATAATAATAATAATAATAATAATAATAATAATAATAATAATAATAATAATAATAATAATAATAATAATAATAATAATAATAATAATAACAATAATAATAGTGTTAACTGATCTTTCTCAAAAAACTTATCTCCCTAAAAATAACACCTTACCTTGGCAAGACTAAAAATAAATTATGTCTAAAATCCTGATACTCTCATCAAAGACAAAAATTTGAAAATTGCTAAATAAATGTTGCATTTTCGACTAAATTATGGACTAGTTCAACGAAACCCAAACGAATCCAGATTCAAAGTATGATGAAGAAGCAGATGTTTTCGAAAACAAAAAAACTACGACTCACCCTTTTCCAAGTTCACGTGCGATGACGAAGAGACTCATGAAAATTTATTAGTAAGGAGAACGAGGGATGACAAAAAGGGAGAAAATTAATTGCACAGGAAGAATAAAAACGAGTCGTTGGTATTTACAAAGTATGCATATAAATATATATGTATATTAAAATAGGTGAATAGTACACCTATTTAATATATATATATACAAACAGTATATATATTTTTTATATTTACACTGGTTACAAATTCGAAGGTACATGTGGATACATGTACAAATACAACTAGATATAAAAAATGTTACATTCTGCCGATATAATAAATATTCGCTCTGCTTTATCTTCATGAAGATTGTGATATGGAGGCACGTATTCGTATTATAATTATTATTACGCAATATACATAATATGATAATTATACAATTAACATAATATTGTAATAATTATAATATAGTATGATAATAATTATAATACAAATATCGTTAAATATACGGTTCAAGTTTGCGTCGATGTTTCACGGAGAAAGATGATCGATTCAATTTTATTTATTTCCATCGAATGAAATATTGTTTATCTGTTACTAGGCCATTATGCGAATAAATTGGGCAAATTTAGACATTGGTTTAAAATAAAAACTAGGTTGATCGACTCATTAAAAAAAAAAAAAATAACAACTGGAGTAATAAATTAAATTCATGAAGAACAAAATAGCTACATATAGTTCAAGAGAATACACGAATACGTGGTAAAAGGAAAGTGAGAGGAAGGAGGATGAAAAGGTTTATGGCTTGACAGTGGACGTCGTTGACGAAAAAAATGAAAATAAATCTGTCGCGAGAGATTCCACCGTATTTTTTTCGCATTTTCCCTGATTCGAAGCTTAAATTAAATTTTTCATATCGCACACTTACTAAATATTATTCTTCACGTATAAACTGCATGTATATTAAAATACGTACGTTTATACGCTCTTTTTCTCACGTATGCTCGAAGTCGTCTTTTCATATCGCGAGATTTTATCGATAATTGCTTCGGTTATTCAAGTTCACAGAAAAATGCATATTCATCGGTAACGACTATTGTAAAATGCATTTTTTTTTTACTCGGATGTGCTCACGATAAATTGAACTTTCACCTCGTTATCGACACACCTGTTTATTTCTGAATGAGCAGCGATTCTCTCTCTCTCTCTCTCTCTCTCTCTCTCTCTCTCTCTCTCTCTCTCTCTCTCTCTCTCTCTCTCTCTCTCTCTCTCTCTCTCTCTCTCTCTCTCTCTCTCTCTCTCTCTCCTCTCTCTCTCTCTCTCTCTCTCTCTCTCTCTCTCTCTCTCTCTCTCTCTCTCTCTCTCTCTCTCTCTCTCTCTCTCTCTCTCTCTCTCTCTCTCTCTCTCTCTCCCTCTCCCTCTCTCTCTCCCTCTCTCTCTCTCTCATCCTCAATCCATGGTCGAAGAAGACCGCACAATGATTTGCAAATCTCTTTGCTGCACTTGAGCCGCTGCGTATTACCTTCCGGCTCTCAAAAGGTGTTCACACGACGACCCGAGAGAGCGAAATCGCAAAAGAGCACACCACACACACACACACACACACACACACACACACACACACACACACACACAAACATACATTTACCTTCCTTCCATTTCTTACGGCAGAACCGAGAGAAGCGAGTCTTCGCACAAGGCGACCTATTGACCTAAATGAGCATTTGCATCGACGCGTGTCTCTCAAAATGGCGAAAAATTGCACATATTAATTTTAGTACCTGTACATATTGTCTCGAAGCAAGAATGCACCTTATACTCTTCTCTTCGCGAGAACAAGCGCTCAAAAAATGTATACGACGGAGACGACCCGTGGCTTCGATTCCTATCTTCGTTCACTCGATTGCTCCTCATTCTTCTCGTTAATTTCCTCGGCAGTGTCCATTTAGCCTTCGGGTTTCTTGTCAGGGATCATGAGACGGAGACGAAAACAACATTTTTGAGAATTTCCAAATTTCAAATATCGTAAAATTCGTGATGAAACATGTGTTTCTGTTGAAATTGAATTTCATGCAATTTTCTGCAAACGAGTGAGAAAGGTTTTGCTCGATTTCCTTTACCTTCAATCGTTTTTTAATGTCATTTGGACGGAAGTCAACGTAAACTAATTTGAAAAACGGCATTTTTGAGGGGAAGAATTTGGCTCGATTTCCTGATTTTTAAATTATTTTTAGAAATCGTTTTTAGATTTGGAATCTATTTTGAAAACAATGGTTTTTCGACTTTTTTTCCCTTCTCTTCAGGTGCACCCCATCTTCTGGAGGATTTTTTTAAATACATTTTTATGATTGGATTCATAAAGGGCAAACTTTGAGCTGCAATTTCCTTTTTTTAAAAACTTTGAGCGATTTTTTTTCCACAGTTATTCTGTTTTTTGTGAAAAAAGAGGAAATTCCAAAAATCCCGTATAACACGAAAACGAAGAAGATTCATGAAAAACTTCAAGATAGTAAAAAGTTGCGTCTGTTTTTGTCGAGTTCAGAGGAATTTTTTCAGATTTGTTTTCCCAAAATTTTATTTTCTCATGTTGAGGCTGGAAAAAAAATTACGGAAAAAAACTTTAAAAAAAATTTCAGTGTGTTGAAAATGGTAAAATAAGGTATTTTTCCCTCTTGAAATTTTATCAATACTTACATAGTTCTCGAGTTATGGTAATTGAATAATTTGAGCTCCGACCCAGAAAATAAGAAAAAAAAAAATTCCGAAAAAAAATCTGAAAAAATTCTTCTGCCCTCATCAAAAACAGACGCAACTTTTTGCTATCTTGAAATTTTTCATGAATCCTCTTTGTTTTCATGTTACCCGGTATTTTTTAAATTTCCTGTTTTTTCACAAAAAAACAGAATAACTTTGGAAACGAAAAATCGCTCAAAGTTTTCAAAAAAAAGGAAATCTGAAGCTGAAACTTTCCTCTTTATGAATTCAATCTTAAAAATGTATTTAAAAGAATTCCTCTAGAACAAAAAGGCGAAAAACAGCTGTTTTCAAATAGAATCCAAATCGAAAAACAAATTGTAAAAGTCACTAAAAAATCAGACAATAAAAACAAACTCTTCACCTTTAAAATGCCGTTTATTAATTTAGTCTGCGTTGACTTTCGGCGAAATGGCATAAAAAAACGTTCCAAACCTTTTTCGAAGTTTTGTCCGGAAACTTTTCGCCGGTAGTGTATATTATAAAAAATCTCAAAATAAAGATTACGGAAATTAAGGGGTGACTCAAACTTGCTTTTTCTGACGGACAATATATGCACCGAATTATTCTGTGATATCTGAATTTTAAAATACCCAAAAAAAATGCCATGTTTCTTCAAAGTTGATAAAGTAAAATACTTTGATAAAGTAAAATCGTAAGGATCTCGTAAAATCGTAAGGAAAATGTGTAAAAATCTCGAGATGCGCAGTAAAAAAAAAGTTTTTTTCAAATCCCATTGAATCATGCATATACGTGAAGAGTACTCGATTTTCACAATGAAATCGCGATTGTCTCTTCCGCGATCTGTCCTAGTTTCGCGGGATCACTGCATGATCCATCGTGCGCGATCTCGCGGCGAAAGGATACCGATCCTCGAAAGGACGAGTCTTCGAGACTTTCATGCGACCCAAATTAGAGATGAATCACCGGAGAATCGGTCATATGCGGGTAATTTACATTGCCCCTTAAGAGTAGAGCCGAGGATTCATATCGCGCTGTGGAAGTTCACACGCTCGATTACGGTTCTTCTAGTGGATAATCCTGGGTCGAAAGTCGGGCACGCATGTGTCTGACACGCGTTTGGATCGTAAACAACGCTTTGCGCACTTGTTTAGGATGTATCAGACGTATAAGTATGTACAAGGCAGATGGAAAACCCACTGGCGCAATGGTGAAAGTGGATGATATCGCTCATTGAGCTAACCCGCAAAGGCTCTCTCCCCGTTTCCAACAGGCAAACTTCCGCTGACGCAAGAAGCACCACAAGTTACCATGTGAAGCGTTTATTTTCAATCCTCGAGATAAATGCGTAAAAGCCTAGATGCGTATCCTTCATTCCTCAAAACTGCTCCCCGACGATCTCCAATCTTCCTTCCAACAGTTTGAATCCTTACCCACAAAAGTGACGTCTCATTGACTCCAAAGACACACCCGTCATTTCTCATTTCGTCTTTCCCGAGACACGTGACAATGGTTAACGTTTTTATACGTAGCTTAATGTGGAACGACATCGTGAGAATCATCCTTTCACAAACTCATCCGGCTTTCCTCTTTCAATTCAATATTCATGACCTTCTATTTCCTGCTATTAATTGACGCTGATAAATCTTTCTCACGACATCACTCCACATTAGTGGATAAATGCTTGTTGCGAATAGTACAGCTGTATAAAAGTAGGGACGATGAAGTTCCGCGCTTACAACGACTTTTTGGTTGTCTCGGCTTGACCGCCGTTCGTTTCATCATAAGATTTATCGTTGCTCGACAGAGAGGCCTGACCCTCACGGCTCGAGGTCGATCTGATCTCTTTTCTCGTTTCGTCGTAGCCACCGTTGATGTAAAATAGGGCAGCTTGATTTTCGTTGTTCAGAGATTTTTCATGATTTTCCCGAGTACCATCGTTACCTTGAACGGTGAGTACCTGTTGGACGATCTCGTTGTGACTACCAGCAATATCATGCTGATTTTGTTGTTGTTGTTGATGATGATGAATGCTTGCATGTTGCTGATTACTGGCAGCATTCGCGATAGCATCGTCGTAAACTTCTTGAAGCAATTGCGGCTGCGGTGCACCTTGAATCTGTACTGGACCATTGCCAGGTTGCTCTATGGCAGCGAGAATATCCTGAAGAAGACCGTTCGATAATACCTGATCGTGTCTGATACTTCCGTCGGAATTTTCCGTACCGAGACCACCGTCAGCAGCATGAATTTGCAATGTGTAAGTTCCCTTGGAGCCTTGTATCTGGAAACCATCGGCACCCTCGGCCTGAAGGGCCAACGCCAATGCTTCGTTTCCACCCTCGTGAATGGTGGAATATTGATTGTTCGTTTCCTGAACGATCTCGTTCGAGGCGAAAGTTTTCGTACGACCATAACCCTGAGCTGTCAAAGCAGCGGTCAGTGACTCAACAGTTGCAGCACCATTACCGTTGGGGAAAGTTGGCAATGGAGCGTAAGAATTTTGATTCTGCTGGTGTTGTTGTTGTTGTTGTTGTTGTTGTTGATGATGTTGCTTGTGCGAGGCAACGGCCTTTGCGTGAATGTCATTGTTGGTCAATGCCGCGACACTCTGATCGACGTTTTCACTGCTTAGACCAATTGGATTACCGTAACTGTCCTTCAGCTCACCTTCTTGATGCTCATGACTCTCAAGATCAAGCTCGTGAATCGATGGAGATTGGAAATTCGTCAAGTCCTCATTGCTCAATCCCGAATTTAGCGTGCCCACGTTATCGAACACCAGACTATTCTGCTGTTGTTGTTGTTGTTGTTGTTGATGGTTTTGTTGGTGATTCGAGTGGCTAGTATGGCCCGAGGTCGATATACCGTCCGAAGATTGCGCAGAATTCGCAAAACTTTGGTAGTAAGCACCGCTGTTCGCCAGACGTCCGGCATCTTCGAGGAAATTGTTATACTGTCCGGGGCTTGAAGCCAAAGCCACGGACTTTTGGAAGCCACAGTCATGACCACCGAAAAGACCACCGCCTCCCCCGTGAATCGACGATACACCACCTTGAATTGGAGTTCCGTATGTCACTCCAATGCCGCTGCTTGCTACGTTGCTGTAGAGATTCCCACTGGCGCCAAAGCCACCAAAAGTTTTTGTTATGAAAGAATTGCCAGGTCCGAAGTTGGGAGCACCGTAGGTCAATACCGGGGTCGGTGTGTTGAAATTGTTGAAGGATAATGGCGTACCATAACGAACGTGCGGTGCCGCGATCGGCGAATTCAATCGGACAGAGTTGTCACTCGAGCTACCGGATGCGAATACATTGTGGAAAGAGTTTGGGAACGATGATTTGAAGGAATGAGGTCCGTTGGCGGATGGCAAATGCTGCTCGATAGGTGCACCGTAGTTGATAGAGGGCTTGGAGGAAGGAGGTAGATAACGATGCAGATTCGCCAATATACCGGAAGGAATGCGTTCGCGAAATTTAATTGGAGCCCGATTTCTCGGTGGTATCAGATTACCAGAGACCGTGTTGGGACCGTGTCGCAAATTTGTTCCGTGATTCTTGTGATTATAGTGACCGTGTCCATTGCTCGGGTTTTTTTTTAAATTCGTCATGCCGAATAGATTAAAGGGAGACAGCCAGGATGCGCTGGAATGTGAATTACTTGGTAAGTATGAAGCTGATGGTCCACTCAACGATCCGGGAAATTGCTGAGAATGTGAAGAATGTCCGTGAGAATAACTACTGTGACCGTGACCCCGGAAAGATCCAGCTGAGGAGGAAGCTCCCTCGGAGTTTGCGATCGAAGATCCGTGAAGTGGCAATTGTTGGAAAGTACGACCGTCACCACTTCCGTGAAGTTCATGCTGATTTCCACTGGATATCAAAGGTGTTCCATAAGTTTCCAGAGGTAGTTCGGGTAGAGAGAGAGCTGATCCTACGTCATTATGAAACGCGTTGGTAGAAGAACTGGCGAATGACGAAGAGCTCGAGCTTCCGAACGAAGTGCCTCCTTCAGTAATGGTGAGACCGTGTAAATCGGCGGCTCCGGGCAAGATCTCGTATCCAGGAGGTTTGAGATCACCAATGAGTGGATTATCGTATGGAGCGACAGAAAGATCAGAATTACCGAACTGATGATTTTGATTGTTTGACTCGTGATGCTGATACTGCTCTTGAAGCCCAGGTATGCTCTTAGCCGGACCCTGATTATTGTGGAGTGGCTCGGATTGCGGCAATGCCGGTGGTGGAAGTCCGTGAGAATTCGTTGATTCGTGAACCGAACTCTGAAGATGCTGAGCTTCGGGGTTGTGTAGCGGTTCACCGTAAGAGTTACTCGGCACGTTGCGCTGTCCAGATTCAATTTGGAGACTGGACGAATGGCTGCCCGATGAATGAACGTTCGAAGCCTCCGAGGACGATCCATGTGCAATTAAATTTTCATTGTTCGAAAGCGGTGGCCCGTAAGAATTGTCCGGTATTCCAAATGAATTGGAGGCTGATTCATGTTGATTGGGAGCACCAACAAGGCCAGCGATCGGCTGCCATCCATCGTACTTGATATCTGGGGGAGTTGGTGGTGCTGGAACGCCCGCAGGTGGAGGTGGGGGCGGACCGTACAAATCGCTGGCTGGTGGTCCATGTTGGCTCTGAGAGGCTGAGATAGAACCAGCTGGAGTTCCGTACTCTCTCTGCGGTGCATGATCGAACGGCAACGAAGCTTCCTTGACCGGTGGGCCATAAGTCTCAAGAGAAATTGGAATTGGAGCTCCGTGCCCGTTTCCTATGGATGACCCAAAATTAGGAGGCCCGAACTGGTGATTCGGTGGACCAGAAAATTTCAATGGTGGTCCATAGTGTGGCTTTGGTGGTCTCGAAGATCCAAACGATGGTGGACCACCGAAATGTTGCTTGGGTAGTCCGTAGTTCGGTTTAGGCCCAAAAATCGGTGGTGGAGGGCCGAAAGATTGTTGCGGCGGGCCAAAGTGAGGCTTTGGTTTTCTCGATCCTCCAAAAGATTGTGGAGGTGGTGGTGGCGGAAGTTCCGGTGGTGGAGGAGGATAAATTTGAACTGGTCCGTGATTACCAGTCAATTCCGGTGGTCCGTAAATCGGTGCTGGTCCATTGGAGCCTCCTCCACTTGGTGGTGGACCATAATCGTTCGATAATTTCGTTGGTGCACCGTAAACATCACTCAACACTCTGTCCTCCGCTGAAATTTGGTCCTTCTTGTTGGAATCGTCTTTCTCGCCCGTCGATTGAGTCGGCAATTTGTTGATGACCGCGAAAACATCCTGTCCAATCAGCAGAACGCAAAGTAGCGTCGATGAAATCTAAAATCAACAAAATCACATCTAGAGCCACGATTTTGTGATTACGTCGGATAGTGGGCATTAACTTTGCGACACAGACCCGTCACTTATTTTATTTTATTACCATCTATGTACATCGTTGTGTGATTGAGAATTCGTACGAAGCAGAATCATTGGTTGTGACATAGCGCGAAGAATGTTAATGAACAATGTGCCAACTATATTTCTCCGATTGATCGTAATCTCTTGGTTAAAAAAAAAAAACAATTTATTCATGGTGGGCTACAAGCTAAGACGATCATGAGAAGTGGATTTAGGATTAAGCCTCGAGAAAAGCGAAAGGCTCACGTTAAATATGAGATTCGTAGGCAGAGATTGATATTTCGTCAATATTTATAGTAATCTCATCGAATCTGCGCTTGGTGTATCGTTCTCTCTATATCATCCTTTGGATTATATCTGTAGGCATATAAATCATCTCGAGACGGCGGATTACATTACTAGATACGCCGATCAGAATCTCAGACATTCGAGGACGTATAAAACAAGTATATGGGTCATTCCATGTCAAATCGACCAAGAGTTGGAATGGACCCCTTTCCATTTCGATGAAATTTGGTCAGAATTTTTCGTTCTTAATAAAACGAAGTTTTAACGAAGTCTCAATAAAACGAAGTTTTATTAAGAACTTACCAAAAGAAAACTACTTACCTACCTACCTACCTACCTACCTACCTACCTACCTACCAAAGGAAAAAAATTAATTTTTTTTTTTTCGAAAGTTATGCAAAATAAAAAATGTTTCCAGTCTTCGAAGTTTATTTTTTTAATATCTCGAAAACTGTTATAGTTACGAAAAGTCGTTCTCAATTCGTCTTGAAGAATATACTTGGGGCTGGGAAAAAAAAAATATTCAAAAAAAAAAATGTTGAAAAATGATGAGTTTGGAGAATTGTGTATTTTCAAAAATCGTTTAAATCCAAGTTCCGTATTAAATTAAGAGGTCGATTCCGACTGTTGGTCGATTTGACATGGAATGACCCATATATAAGAGATCCATGCCAGATCGGTCGGCCATCGTCTAAATTGCTTTTCAATGAGAAAATAACGATCTAAATATCTGATAATATTGTGTAAATTTTTCTTGAACAAATTAACGATTTTAATAAAAGTTTGTCGAGCTAAATTTAACCCAAGAAAATTATGGTCCATTTCAACTACATTCTAATTAAAATTTGGCTTTTTAAATATCGTATTTCCGATTGATCTTCATACCATGAAAAAAAAATTATCATTCGATAAGACATTATGTAAAAACTTTTTTCGATTTTATTATTTATCACCCATGTTTTCAGTATCTTCAATAATATTGATTCGGTTTTTTTTTAAGAATATCGTCCCATCGCAAATACTTCTGCTTGGGAAGATTACAAGCCTTGAAAAAAGATTAATTTGAAAAATATACCAAAAATATACCCCATGTTTTTTGAGCTTTTAAAAAAAGCTCTAAAAAATGTTGAACAAAAAGCGAGATATTGAAGGTCTCACGGAACTAATAAATTTGGCCTGAAATGCGTGGGCACAATAATAATTATGAGCATCTGTATGTAAATTGTATCGCTGTATATTTGCATTAAGGGGGAACGCCACTGTGAGGGGTCAAAAAAATCAAATTTTTTTAATTATATAAAAAATATAAATAATTATATAAAAGAATATATTAATAAAAAATAAATATAATTAAAATCTACAATTTATAAAAAAGCCTCGTTTCTTAGCAAAAAAAAGATGCTGGAAAATCCTTTTTTGAAAAAAAAATCAACGCTGTATTATATCTCAAAACGACTTTTTTGAACACGGTGGCATCGATTGCTGGAAGACCAATGAACCGATTTGAAATTTTTTGATTTTTTTAAACGCATTGGCTAGCCGTTGTGCGTAGCCGATTTTCAAAATTTCGAAAATGCCTATTTTTCAAGACCTTTTAAAAAATTAAAAAAAAAAACGGTCAAAAAAGAAAAAAATCAAATCAGCGCCATTTCGTGAAAAATTTTTTTTTTTTAAATGGCTAACGATAGTCACTGTTATGCAGACTTAAAAACTTTCTGGGGTTTTTGATTTCGGATGATTTTTCATTGCTGTATCGCTGCCTCCGGGAAGAGTCATTTTTTTTATTATGCCGTCACGTTCGTGGTAATAACTTTGTCAATTTTTAATATTTTTCGATAGAAATTTGTATGAATATAGTTGAATGTATACTTGATAAATTGCTTTTCGTACGATGCTCGAATAATCATCCCTACTCACAAAAAAAAATTCCCGAAAATTGACTGTCTTTAGCCTCGTCACAGAGGCGTTCCCTCTTAAGAGGAGGCTAAATACCGACACTAACACCTCGAAATTGCCATCCAAACTTGCTCTTATACAAATGGATGGAATTGAATAAAATTTCAACAACATCATTGGAACAATGGCAGGAATGGAGCCTCACTAAAAAATTTTCGAAAAACAAAAAAAAAATTTACAGATTCACTTACCACCAAGAAACTGTAATTGAAAAACTTAAATTATTAAACTTTTACCGCATTTCGGGTAAAACCAAGAGTGAGGCTCCATGAAGAACGCCACGATACAAATATCGAGACGTTTTCGACATTATTTTATCAAAATGACACGCCGTAAGTTTGGATGGCGCATCAAGAGATAAATATCGATAAATTGTAGTTTCATTGAAAAACGAAATGGCGAAATGTAGTTCACAGACGTGCGAGTGAGGGCAGCACCATGGATTCTGACGAGTAACCTATAATAATTAGGGGGCTCGAAGGAGTTCGTTGGCATTACCTGTAACGCATTGTAGCCTCTCAATTGATAATTAATCGTTGATTAATTTATCCCCCTCTTAATTGTCAAAATATAATTAATTTTCATCCACGGTTGTCGGAGAAAGACTGGACAACGATGATACGTCGATAATGTAGGGATTGAATAAAAATGGTATTTAGCCTCCTCTTAACCATCGGGAAAGTTTGACTCTCGTATCACAATTCGAAACACTTGATAGCCACCTCTTAACCGCACAAGCGCACACAAATACATCACAATTTCTGTTACGTTTGTGTACATCAAGAGCATATTGTATGGCAGATCGAGTACAGAGGCCGTGGGAAGAACAAGCGGGTTACACGAGTTCGTACAGCACTCTCCCAATGTTGATATTCACACGATATATGACACGTGTAATACAACCATCTTGCTTCGACACGGTGAGACGAGTGCGAGCAGCGGGGAAATTCTCGCGAAATCCGCGAAGCTTGCCCGAAATGGATGTGAAAATTATGTAAAGTCGTGCAATCAAGCACCAGGATCACTGATGCGCGAATACTAGTATGTGTTACCGTAAACGAGCGAATGTTTGATGTGTAAATCGTTATCCTTATAGCAAAAACGCGTGCAGGCGTTGCGTTTGATGCGGTACCACGAGTGCCATGATGCAAATTGTTGCATAGCCGATGTGCACCAGTTTGCCAAGTAGCACTTTCAATTTCGCATCGGTCGACTGAGCAAGGATACGACCAGACAAACTGAGAGAAGAGCAAAAGACTTGCGTCTTTGGAGACTGCTCTGGCAATAAATCCATAATTTCGAACTGTTTCCCATTAAAATTTGTATAAACAATCATCGTGACCACACTGAGAGAAAAAATTATTGAATTTGAGAACATGAATTTATTTATTAAACGAAAGTATCAATTCGATTATTTATTTGCTGAACCAAGAAAATCACTCTTCATTTAAAAAAAAAATTTCACGGACCTATTGCTCCATCATATTAAACTCTTATTTAATAGTATCAATTAAATGCATGATAGATTTGATTAAATTTGTATTAATCGGATTAATTACTTTGATCGCATCATAAACATGAGATTATTTGGATCTAAAAAACGAATTCAATACGATATTATTTTTTTCGAAAAAATTATTTTCTTGCAATAAATTAATTATTATTTTTACTTCAAAAAATATTTTTATTTGACTAGATTTTATTGAATTTGTATTCATTAGATTAATTACATTTATCGCATGATAAACATTAGATTATTTGAATCTAAAAAACGACTTCAATACGAAATTGTTTTTTTTTTAAGAAAATTGTTTATGGCATAATAAACATGAGATTATTTGGATCTAAAAAATGACTTCAGTAGGAAATTATTTTTTTCGAACTAAATTATTTCTTTGCATTAAATTCATCATTATTTTACTTCTAAAAATATCTTTATTTAAATAGATTTTAATACATTTGCATTTATTGGATTAATTAGATTTATTGCATCATAAACATGAGATTATTCGAATCTAAAAAAGGACATCAATATCAAATTATGTTTTTCGAACAAAATGATGTCTTTGCAATAAATTCATCATTATTTTATTTCTAAAAATATTTCTGCAGTATTTTCAATATTTATTAGATATAAAATTGATTGTGATTATTTTAAAAGAAGCTGTAGTCAAATAAATAACACATTATATTATTCCAATAGAATATTTATTAGGAATGATTAAATTTTTATTTTCTTCAAGCAAAGGACTATCATTTCTATAGTATACTTTAATAGTATACATAAATTGTTAAGCATTAAAAAACTGGTTTTTCGAATGTTTTTTTATATTCGAATCTTCATAACTCCTAACTTTTTTCAAGTGCATAGCAGTAGTTGATAGCGTAATAGGTAGCGTGTTAGGTAGTTAGGTAGGATAGGTATGATGGTAGGTAGGGTCGAGGGTTCGAATTCCGGTCGGACAGAGAAATTAGATCGGTGAATTGGTGCAGATTTGTCTTTTTTTTCTATTTATCTCTTTTTGGGGTCACTAAACTATGCATATGAAAATATTTGGCAAGGGCTATATATTTTTTATAAAAATGTTTAGCAACAATTAATAAACACGTATTTGATTGAATCAATCAATTTTCCTGTTGATTGGACTAATTAATTTGTTGATTCAACAAATTTTTTTTCTCAGTGCTTCCTGTATTAAAATACATGCATGTTTTGAATGATAAAATGTGTTCTTGATTCAAACCACATATTACATATAATTGATAACATATTGTTAGATCCAAGTAAATTCGTTTATTGAAACAGAAATTTATGGAATTGACTGAAAAAAATGAACCAAGTAAATATATAAAGGAACCAATCTAATATGTTTTGGCAAATAATGAAAAAAAAAGATTTCTTGCCTTTAAAACTTTATTTCATTGGTTCTAGTAATTTTTTCTCTCAGTGTGCAAAGATGACAATTATTGCCCTTTCTTCCAACGCATTTAGATGACAAATTGTTGGGCAAATACATTCGGATTGCGAATTTTTCGTCCAAAGTCAAAAACGAACACAATTTCGTGCAATGAAAATTCGATTTATTGTTTTGTTGGAAAATTAGTTTCATTTTTTGCCTCCGTTTCACCACATCAGAGTCAGTATGTTGTCAAAATAGCAAAGAGCGCGGTTTCTTTGTACGGGTCACGAGAGACAAAGATAGAGAGAAATATGAAGAGAACGGAGAAAAGTGGCGAGAAATTTCTTCTCGCATCTCGTTGCAGTTGCAAACGTTTGAATTCCATGTTTAGGTGCAATTTTTCGACGTATATCCAGGAAACTTCTCGAGTCTTGCAATTAAAATCTTAGCCCACCGTGTGAAATCACGCGAATTGAAAAAATTGGAAACACCTTCGTCAGTTCGTTCGTTTATTCAGATGAAATTACTTAAATTACATTAAATAAAAACTTCTATTCAAATATCGACCTAATATTCATCACGTCATGAATTGAAAAAATTGATTTTAATGTAATGAATCATTTTCCCCAGTGCAAGCCTCCCTTTTTCAGCTTTTCCTTGAGTAACTCATGCGATCGTATTAAGAAGTAACACCAGTTTAGGGCTCTAAAAAATAGTACAAAATTTCATTGCACGAGTACGTAAAGTGGGCACTTTACGGACGGAGTGAAATAATAGTACATTATGACACGAGGACGTAAAAACATTTTCTGACGAGTGTGAGTTTGCAGGACGAGCCGAAGACGAGTCCTGCAATCACACAAGCCAGAAAATGTTTTTACGCCGAGTGATGTACGATATTTTATATCACGAGGTGCAATATTGACGTTTTCACGTCCACTTGCGGACGTAAAAGCGTCCATTATTGCGCTGCGTGATATAAAAGCTTTTTTTTACACTTTTTTTCGGGTGGAAGTAAAAGTCATGAAAATTGTATGTAATATATTGAAATATACGCTCAATAATTACCCCAAGTTTTGTTTTTCCATCACCTTTTCTTCCGCCTAAAAAAAAATGATGAAAAACGCTGAAGGTTTTGGGATAATCGGGATCCGTCGAGAACGATAGTTCCCGAGAAACCTGAAGAATGATTGTCATCGTTATTTTCATGTGCCGGAGCACTCTCGTCATAGGTTCAACGAAGATTCAGTGACCCGTCTCGAGAGTCTCGAGCCGGTAGTTCTCGTCTCATACGAGGCACGCGAACGAGGCCAAAGTGGCACGATGGCCGAGATGCAAGGCCGACATAATAAGACCCGTAAGGCACTTTCTCCGACGAACCATGAGAGAGAATGAAAGAAAAAAAAAGACTAGGACGAGGAGTTTTCAAGTCCAATATAGGAGTATTCGCGAGAAATGTCTTTACGACGAGAGGGGGCAGTCAAGAGCGTGCCTTCGACAATGAGCATCCAAGACTACAGAATATTCCCTCTCTTCGGTTTGGGTTTTAAAGCCACGAAGTAATTGCCGGGAGAGTTGAAACACTTTTTATTCTTAATCAAGGATTTTTTTTTCCATTTTCCTTGTCAACTTTTCATTTACTCGATCGACCTCTGAGAGCTTCAAAGAGCTGTTATTAAGGTCAAAAAGAATTGTTTTAACATTTTTCGCAAGATAATCTTAAAAATATACTGTAAAAGTTTCAGACCGAAGTTTGAAATATTTTTTAAGTTATAGCTAACAGAATAAAGCACTTAACTAATTGGTTAATATTAAAAATGACTACTGCGGTTTGGCAATCACCGGAAACTGTAAATCTCTCGAAGAAATGAAGAGAGCTTTGACATAACTTTCAGGAAACGAAAGGATTGCTCTATGCACCAGGCATAGCTGATTAATGTCAGTATAATTTTTTTATACAAAATCAAAGTCAAAACTTTAAACGCGTTTTTCTCGAAACTACGTTTTCCAAACTTGGGGGAAACACTGACTAAAAACTATTCGACCGTTTTGGCTAAAAATGTTACCCGTTATTTTAGACACACATAGCTAAATACCTAATCTTTAAGACATTCAATTTTTTAATAATAAATAAATTTTTTTAAACAATTTATCAAAAAAAATCGTTTTTGAAGACCTTTTTGTTCACAAATCCGCCATTTCGTTTTTTTTTCTTAAAATAATGCATATTATAGGTTATAGACCTAGAATTGAGCCGACAAAACAATAATCTCTTTGGATTTTTTATTTCCGGTGACTACGGACGACTTTGTGCTTCCCGGAAACAAGTCACCTTTTTTCGAGGACTCCACTTTGACGTACGAAATCATAAACAAATTCATGTAAAATTATGTGAACAAAATTTTTTTGTACTCTTCAAGATAGAAATAGCAACATGTAAGAGTTTCAAAACGATCGCTTTTTATTTTGTAATTTTAAAAAATTAATGAAAAAACGTCGAAATTTCTACTATGACCTTAAACGCAGACATTAATAGTAATTATCAATGATTTCGAAGCCGTGGCTATTCCAAAAAAAGCATCATCCTTCCGGGATACTTCGGCTAATGGCGCGACATTATTTCAAAATTTTCTCCAATTTCATTTGAGGTTGGATTGAATTTTAACCGCGGCTAATAATCACTAATGTCAATCGCTATGAAGAACTTGACATCGTTGAACAGTTCCTACGGAAATTGACTCATAAAGCATTCTCTTTGTTCAATCGCGATCTGTAATTATCGAAACCGGTGAACTATCGAATTTCAGGGTGACAAATCGTACATTGTTAAAATGAAAGTGAAGCTTGAAAAAAAGGCGCAAACTTGAAATACGAAATAATTTCATTCACGAATAGCAATGTCATCACGAATAATAAGCCTTTTGAGAGAGGCATTTATCATTAATTACGTACGATCAATTCCTAATAAGGAAGTCATTGTGAATAATCGTTCATTTCATTTAACATTTTTATTTCAATATTAATTACTGACGTTCAATTAACCCAAATAACTCTCAATTATCCGAATAAAAGAGAGTTCGCAACAATTTGTGGATCGTCATTTATCATTGCTTTCTCTTTAAATGGTTGTGTTTTCGTTAATTTGAACAACGTCAATCTTTGTTTTCTCTTTCCTTTATCCTCGCGCGAATAAGACGCTTTTTTCATTGTACTTTCAACTCTTCTGTGGATTATCTATTGGATCGTTATTCTTCTATATCTATAGCTTCAACGACGTCTAAGGTAGTCGATAAGACGTCGCAGAAAAGCACAAACACACACACACACACACGCACATATATATATGGGGTATTCCACGAGTAGCGGGACAGGTTTTGGTCGCGGGTCTCAAAATTTTTCGTCCATCAATATATCGTCTTTTTATATCATATAAAAACATTTCCATGTAGTTATGAACGCCAATTGAGTCTGGGTTTTTGTTGGGTTCTAATCGAAAAATAAAAAAACAAAATATTTAACGTACCTTTAATTGTGTGTCTCTCAAGTGTCAATACAGCAAAAATAAAATCTGACCAGTGCTTCTTAACTGGGAAAATCCCTCTTTTCAATAAAGCAAATGGAATATTAATCCGACGTGTAAACAAAAAATTGACAGCCAAAAAACTGAGAAAAAATTGTTTTTATTTTTTTTCGGCTCTGAGGGTCTACTGAATTTTATCCAAAATTTTACTGAACATTGTTCAACATGGTAGAAACGTACGGTAATTTTTTTAGCTTGCCTCTATTTTTTGTTCACTGGCAATAAAATTAATAAGTTTCGTCTCGAACGAGTTGCGATGGAAAGGAAGCGTCGACTATTTACGGAGTAACTACGCATTTAATTGCCAGCGAACAAAGAAAAGAGGCAAGCTGAAAATTTTACCGAACGTTTCTCACGTGTTGAACTATGTTCAGTAAAATTTTTGATAAAATTCAGTAGAGCCTAAGGGCCGAAAAAAAATAAAAACAATTTTTTCTCAGTTTTTTGGCTGTCATTTTTTTTTACATATCGGATTAATATTTCATTTGCCTTATTGGAGAGAGCGCTTTTTTCCGGTTAAAAAGCACTGGTCAGATTTTAATTTTTGCTGTATTGACACTTTTTATATTTTATAATCGAAATAATCGACAAATCTCAAGAGAAGCATCTTTAAGGCGGTATTCTGATGTAGAAACATACATTTTGAGTGTTTTGTCGAGCTTGGTTAGACAAAAATACATATGGGGCATTCCACGTCAAATCGACCACTTTTGAACCCGACCACTTTCGATTTGGCTGAAAGTTTTTTTATCCTTTTCTACCGTATGAAAAGCGTTGCTCAGAATTTTTTCAAATTTTTGTACCCAACCAAAAAAAAGTTATGATCTTTTGAAAAAAATGACTTTTATTTTTTAAATAGGTATACCTTTTTCAAAATTTGACTTATCGGGACGATTTTTTTCAAAATTTTCATTTTTCAATGTACTTGAAAAAAAAATACAAAACAATTATTGAAACCCATCTTTATCGTTTTTTTTCTTAGATTTTTGGAAAAAAATCAACAATTTCTTGATGGTTACCATTTTTTATTTTATTTTTATTTTTATTATATCAAACTTTGACATTTCCTGCAAATCCTCAAATTTTTTCAGAGTGGTGTTTTCTTTATTTCTATTTTTTTCCAATTGAAACAAAAATTTCAGCTAGCCTTATTTCTCATAACACCATTCTGAAATGTTTTAAGGGTGTTCAGAGAACTTCCATATTTGAAAAAATAATTTTTTTTCAAATTGAAAGTGGTAATTATCGAAGAAATTGGTTTTCTTTTAAATAGCTATAACATTTTCAAAAATTTCACTTATCAGAACGTTTTTTTTTCAAAATTTTTGTTTTTAAATGTACTTCTTGAAAAAAAAAATTTAACTCGTTTATCTCAGAACGACATTTTTTAAGTCGGCCAAACTGATAACTCAAAGAAATTTCTACTGTACATTCAAAAGTGACATTCTCTAAAGCACTACATAGGATTTTTTCATTATATTGCATAGTTCCTTTTTTATAAAAAATTTCCTGACGATTTTCTCATTAAACTTTTTGAATTAGAAATGCGCTATTTTTACAAAAAATAACATATCAAAAAAATCCAACGTACTTCTAGAGCTATGCTTATGGATAATCGAAAAAACTTTGATGTCTCATCATGACTCAACAATTATAGGAACTGTTGGTTCAGTCGTTGACCTTCCAGAAATGAAGGCGTCATCGTAAAAACGCTGCCTAGTCGCCATTTTGACATATATTGCCATGAAAAAATAATTTTGTATTGCCAATCGGATGTGTAATAAAACACTTTTTTTGTAAATCGATTTATTTTGCGGTTCTGCTGAAAAAAAAATCACGAAATATGCCCTTTTTTGGTCCCCTAGAGTGGTCTAAGGTCTAAGGTCTTAAAGAGACGTTGAAAATAAGACCTCGTTCCAAGAACCACCGTGAAATACATCATTCATTGACGATTTCTGATCCACAAAATCTCACTCTGTATCCAAACGTAGGAAAAACGTGGGACTTTCGTCGATTCTCCTTCATTGTGATTTCAGTCTGAGACTCAAAGTGTTGCTTAATTCCAAAATTCCTTGGGCTAGACATTGAGAAACAACGCAGACGGCTTAATTCCCGCTTCAAGGTCGTTTGTAATTTGAATATGCAAAATAAGGATCTTTGATACAAAATCGATTTGTAAGAGAGTCAACGTATATCGAGGCAAGTAGTGACAGTCGCTATCGATCAGACCTCTTTCTACTCGCTCGACAAAGACATGTCTGTTCTTTTTCCACCGGGTGCCAAAAGGGGGAGCACGACCCGAGACGGTAGACGAGACACACTGGACGAAAAAAGGGGTTTTTGTAGGGTTAAGCAAAAAAATAAAAGGTACACAAACCCAGGCGCAGTCTACGTGGGCTGGAAAGGGCGAGAGAGAGAGAGAGAGAGAGAGAGAGAGAGAGAGAGGGAGAAAGACGGTGATCCACACAACTAATGGGATCTCTTGTCGACCTAACGACCGAGTGTACTTGGATTACGGTCGTACGTGACCCCTGAGAGGCCAAGCTCTTGGTGGTCCAATCATCACGATCGATCTTCGAAGACATTGGCTTCTGGACCCGATTTTATGTGTGTATATGGGGTATTCCACGGGTAGCCCGACGGGTTTTGTTCGCGGGTCTAAAAATTGTTTGTCCGTTAATATATCGTTTTCTTATATCATATACAAAAATGTCCATGTAGTTATGAACCCCAATTAAGACTTGGCTTTTGTTAAGTCCTAATAGAAAAATAAAAAAATATAAAATTTTACATACCTTCAATTGTGTGTTTCTTAAGTGCCAATACAGCAAAAATAAAATCTGACCAGTGTTTTTTAACCGAAAAAAGCGCTCTCTTCAATAAAGCAAATGGAATATTAATCCGATATGTAAAAAAAAATTGACAGCCAAAAAACTGAGAAAAAAACTGTTTTTATTTTTTTTCGGCCCTTAGGCTCTACTGAATTTTATCAAAAATTTTACTGAACACAGTTCAACACGTGAGAAACGTTCGGTAAAATTTTCAGCTTGCCTCTTTTCTTTGTTCGCTGGTAATTAAATGTGTAGTTACTCCGTAAATAGTCGACGCTTCCTTTCCATCGCAACTCGTTCGAGACGAAACTTATTAATTTTATTGCCAGTGAACAAAAAATAGAGGCAAGCTGAAAAAATTACCGTACGTTTCTACCATGTTAAACAATGCTCAGTAAATTTTTGGATAACATTCAGTAGACCCTCAGAGCCGAAAAAAAATAAAAACAATTTTTTCTCAGTTTTTTGGCTGTCAATTTTTTTTTTACACGTCGGATTAATATTCCATTTGCTTTATTAAAAAAAGGGATTTTTCCAGTTAAGAAGCACTGGTCAGGTTTTATTTTTGCTGTATTGACACTTGAGAGACACACAATTAAAGGTACGTTAAATATTTTGTTTTTTTATTTTTCGATTAGAACCCAACAAAAACCCAGACTCAATTGGCGTTCATAACTACATGGAAATGTTTTTATATGATTTAAAAAGACGATATATTGATGGACGAAAATTTTTGAGACCCGCGGCCAAAACCTGTCCCGCTATTCGTGGAATACCCCATATATATATGTGTGTGTGTGTATGTGTGTGCTTGTGCTTTTCCGCGACGTCTTATCGGCTACCTTAGACGTCGTTGAAACTATAGATATAGAAGAATAACGATCCGATAGACAATCCACAGAAGAGTTGAAAGTACAATGAAAAAAGCGTCTTATTCGCGCGAGGATAAAGGATATTAAGGATGTTGAGTCCCAAATCGCAAATGATGAGAAAATTCTGAAAATTTGGTATGTTTTTGGATGAATTATTTAAGAGGTCGTGTAAAAATTTCACGACGATTAGGAAGCTCGTTTTCGAACAATTAACATTAACAAATTAAATTAAATTAAATGTAGTCTTATATAGAAACATATAAGTTTGCGATAAGTTTTTTTTTGACCTCTCAATTTTTTAATATCTACACTATATTGAAAGCAACGGAAACAAAACGAAGTTTATTGATAAATATTTTTTTTGTATTTAAAAAATTGTTCTTAACAAAATGTTAATATTTTAATAACGAGCTTCCCAATCGTCGTGAAATTTTTACACGACCTCTTAAATACTTCATACAAAAACATACCAAATTTTCAGAATTTTCTCATCATTTTTCATTTTAACCCTTAAGGAGGTTGAAGTAATGATGATAGAATTTTGAAAATTTAATATGTTTTTATATGAAGCATTCAGCAGGTCTTGTAAAAATTTCACGACGATTAAGAAACTATTTATTGAACAATTAACGTTAAAAGATTTCATAGGGACTCAACATCCTTATTTTTTTCAATGCAACTATATCGCAAGAAGATTTTTTTTTTCCGATACTATCAAATCTGTCAAGACAATAAAATGGAAATGTGTCCGCATCCGTATCACTTAAGTTTGTTTAGAAGCTATGAAACCTTTGAATGTTCATTGTTCCATAAATAGCTTCTTAATCATAGTGAAATTTTTACACGACCTCCTGAATACTTCATGTAAGAAAATACCAAATTTTCAGAATTCTATCATCATTACTTCAACCCCCTTAAGGATAAAAATAAAAAATGATGAGAAAATTCTGAGAATTTGGTTTGTTTTTGTATGAGGTATTTAAGAGGTCGTGTAAAAATTTCACGACGATTAGGAAGCTCGTTATTAAAATATTAACATTTTGTTAAGAACAATTTTTTAAACAAATAAAAAAAAACATTTGTCAGTAAACTTCGTTTTCTTTCCATTGCTTTCAGTATATTGTGGATATTAAAAAATTGAGAGGTCAAAAAAAAAAAAACTTATCGCAAAGTTATATCAGTTTCCATAAGACTACATTTAATTTTATTTAATTTGTTAATCTTAATTATTCGATAACGAGCTTCCAAATCGTCGTGAAATTTTCGATACGACCACTTTAATACTTCATTGAAAAACATACCAAATTTTCCGAATTTTCTCATTAAAGGTGATTTGCTTCTAAAGAACCTTAAAACGAGTGAGAATGGGAAGAAAACAGCTTCGTTTACTTCTTGGTCGTACGCAATCGATTTTTTGTATTATTTATGAGTTAAATTATTGTATAAATAAATGACCGATAAAATGATGGAGATGCTTTATATTGGGACGAGAAATCAGTTGCTCAATATTATTAATTTAATTTCCTTCCGCGTTTGTCGAGCAACTTATTTCATAGCGGTGACGTCCGTTTCCGCCTTGCGGAGTCAATATACCCGCAGCGTGTTGTCTCAGTGAACTCGCTCAGCGCTTTCCCATTCCCATCACGCGGGCCCACTTTTTTCCTAGACGATCCGCCTGTAACCGCACATCGTGCGATAAAGTAAAGGGGATTCCTCGTACCTGCTTCGCGATCTTTTGACTCTCGATTTCAAAAATAGGATACGCTCAATGGGCACAACGGTAAACTCACGTTCTTGAATATTATCGACATAAATACCGAACGTTTTTCCGAATGCAACAATTTATTGTACAGTGCAATCCGAAAGTTGGGACTTTGCGGAGAACTCGTGCCATATATGATATATTTGCAATTTTTTCAAAATATGTTGCTCGAAAAGTTTTTGAAAATTTTGTATAATTTAAAATCAATATTAAATTGATTCCACGTCAAACCAGCAGGTCAAAAAAAATCGATGTCTCCGATCACACTCACGATATTTTCCTGTATTCATCATGAGAAAACATTGCTGTTAAATCGCTAGCCTAAAATAAAATTATTTGCGCGAATTATGATTTTTTTGAAAATTGCGTACGACTCGAAAAACAACTTTGTTGCTTTTGTGTAGCCGCCGGATTTTGGAATTCGAGAATTTCACTTCGAAAAATCGAAACTGTATTCAAAACCCTTCAAAATGAGCACAAATTAACCTCATTTGGTGCATTTATGACGCCACAATCGTAAAACTACGTTTTTTCGAAAATCAAGAATAACTGAAAAACCTCATTTTTAAAAAGTCTGAAAAAATCATAGTAAATTTTTACGGCAAAATATCTATATTTCTGTAGAGTTTGAACTAGTTCTGACCAATAGATTTTGAGTTATTGATCAATTCCATCTTTTGAAATCAGTTTCAGCTATTTTGGGACGTTCAGGTTTTGACTTTAGGTTTTCTGAGAATTTGATGATAATATTTACGAATAATTGCTTTTTCGCAACTTTAGATCTAAAATTGCGATTCTTTTAATTGTAAAAAATTATAAAACATTTTATTTACAATTCTTTGAGATCCATCGCCATGCTTTAGATCTAAAGTTACAAAAAAAACAATTATTCGTAAATATTATCATCATTTGAAGGAGATGGATCTCAAAGAATTGTAAATAAATTGTTTTATAATTTTTTGAAACAATGACTATCGATTTTATTGACGAAAATCTCAGACAACCAAAATTCAAAACCTGAATGTCCCAAAATAGCTGAAACTGATTTCTAAAAGAAGAAATTGATCAATCCTTCAAAATCTATTAGTCAAAACTAGTTCAATCCCAACAGAAACAGAGATTTGTTATTTAAAAATTAATAGTTTAAATTAATAGTTATTGTACAAATTTAATATGATTTTTTCAGATTTAAAAAAAAATTAGGATTTTCAGTTATTCTTGATTTTCGGAAAAAACGTAGTTTTACGATTGTGGCGTCATAAATGCACCAAATTAAGTTGATTTGTGCTCATTTTGAAGGGTTTTGAAAATAGTTTCGATTTCTCGAAGTCAAATTCTCGAATTCAAAAATCCGGCGGAGTTATAAACAAGAGCAAAAAAGTTGTTTTTCGAGTCGATAAAAGCACGCAATTTTCAAAAAATCATAACTCGCACCAATAATTTTATTTTGAGCTAGCGATTTAACAGCAACGTTTTCTCATGATAGAGAACACAGGAAAATATCGAGAGTATGATCAGAGACATGGATTTTTTTGACCTGCTGGTTTGACGTGCAATCACTCATTATAATGTCAATAAAGTTAGATCATTTCAGATTTATTTGCATTGTCGTATTATCAAATTTGCATACAATCTTTTTTTTCGAAAATTATAAACACTACAAATTCCCTAAATTTAACAAATTGTAATCTTTTCCTTTTCAATGCAATGAAATTTTCTCAACTTTCGAATTAATTTTTACAAAAATCCATAAACAATCGCTTATTCATGTTTCATTTGAAAATAGTTGTCTGATTTTTTTTTTTTGCCAATTCTAAGCGATTCCCAGGCGAATCTAGCCGACAAAGAGAATACCGGTTTCGATTTGTCCGGAAATACTTTGGAGTTTAAAATAATGGCTTTCGAGGGTGCGACGAAAGGAGAATTCGAGATAACGCGCGAAGAAGTTTCCCGATATCGTGGAAACGGATACTGGGCAAGAGCGGTACAAAATACGAGGCATTTAGTACAAAATCGAAACACGACGTTCGCAATAATTTTTCCGTTAGTCTCGTACATTAACTTTCCGTTAAAAAATAAAAGTTAAAATATTGTAAAAATTTATACGGGCATTAAGGTATGAAAAGAATTAATCAAGATAATGAAAAAAGGTACTTTTGACGTTATCGATTTGGTCTGGAATGGACCGTACATCGAAATGGACGCAAGATGAGAGTGGAGAAGCAAGTATTGGAGAAAGCCATCGGGAAAAGTGGAGATTGGCTCGAGAAGCGAAAGCTCTTGAAAAAGAGAGAGAGAGAAAAGTGCGAAGTAAAAGGGACGAGAAATAGGAAGAGGGCTTTTCAACACGAATGAAACTTCATGCACACGTGGATTAGCGGTTTATATGGGGGAAGTGGGGTCGTGCCAATGTCGAGACCAACGTCCGATAGTGGTACCTGGCAATTACTTAATCTCTTGCCCGAAATCGTCCTCGTCGTCGTCGTCGTCGTACCGGAATTATCGGTAATGCATGCTATGTACTCGTTCGTTCCACGCTCCCTTATTAGCCTCCGGATTTATTCTTCATTTTCTCCACATATATATAAAACTATATATTAGACTGATTTTATTATTTTATTTGATAATTTTTATTATTTTTTATTTTTATCTTATTTTATTATTTTATTTTGTAATTTTATTATTTTTTGTTTTTCGAAATTAAATATTAAATACTTTCGAGGAGGTGGAAAAAGATGCCCCTTAAAAGCAGAGCTCTTAATATAAATATCTAGATACATCGCAAATTTCTATTTCCCATTTGAATAACACAGGAAATGGTATCGTACGAAATTTTATTGTACGAGTGCGCAAAGTGCCAGTTTGAGCACGCGCAGCGTGCGCAAAGTGGCACTTTGCGCACGGAGTGCAATAAAAAAAAATTTTAACTCTGCAATTTAATACCTCGGCTTCAAGTCTATGTAACAAAATGAACAAAGCATCTTCTTGTAGAGAATTGAACGCTCTACAAAAAGGGTTTCTTATGATTTTTCGATAAACTCACTCCTTCAAAAGTCATTCAAGGTCAAAGTTAAATTTAGCGTAAATTTCACTTTTTTTTTTTAGTTTCCGGCTAAATGTTGAAACTTATTACTAAATATCGTAAAATCTTTCTTGCAACATGATAATAAATTGCATTATTTTTTTTTTAAATGAAGTACCTCTTCGATCAATTTGAAATTTGGAGACATTATATGGGATAGTAAAACACAAAAAAAAATTATTTTCATAATTGTTACCAAAATTAAAAGATCTTAAAAATGTCAGGATCTTTTAAGATCAGTAAAAGGTATTGTATAAACAAAATTTAACCAATAATTTAATGTCGATCGTAGATTTACACGATTTTTAAAAATTGACAACTCCAAATTCATCATTTTTCAAAATTTATTTTCGGAATATTTTTTTTTGTAGCCACAAGTATACTCTTCAAGACGAACTCAGAACGATTTTTTCATAACTATAATAGTTTTCGAGATATTTAAAAGATAAACTTGAAGTATTTAAAAAAATTGTGAAATTTTCAATCTTGCATAACTTTCGAAGCAACATTTTTAATTTCTTTTCCTTTGGTAGAACTTCGTTTTATTAAAAACAAAAACTTCTGACCAAATTTCATCGAAATTGAAAGGGGTCGATTCCAACTCTCGGTCGATTTGACATGGACTGACCCATATATCAAATCTCCTTAGTGTAACGCAACGTAACACAACGGCGATTTAGAATAAGCACAGCTGATTACACCTCGCTACATGTAACATCGAATAAACCGGTTCTCGATATTTCGTCTCCGAAGAAACAATCGATCAACCAATCACAAAGATCCTTTCGCTGATCCTCTTTTGGCTCTTTTCGAATAAAATGTGTCCTTGTAACGATTCAATCCTCCACGATCACTTGCGCCGAGATTTTGTTTTTTTTTTTTCACCCCCGCTTCCCACACATTTCTCAATCATCGCAACGACATTTCGAATATATATTTTAATTTTGAACACGCATTCAACGCATTTCACACCTACCTTAAAATTAGCCATGGCACTTGAAACTCGTTTTTCCTTCGAGCTCGCACACTTCACACCGCGGAGTGATAAAAAATAATAACCAACGATACGAATAATTTAACTTAATTGAAAAATTTCGAAATTTTTCATTGATAAAAAAACAATTTGGAAAAAAATTTCGTCGATCGAATTTCGGTCACCATCGCGAGAATTTTTTCGATTTTTTTTTTTATTTTTTTTTTCCACGATAACGAACTTCACGTTTTGTCCTAATAGCACCGTGAGCGCCCGACGCCGTTTTCGTTTTTTTTTTACCAGTATCACTCCCGAGGAAGTCACTCAAAAAATGCTCAGTCTCGTGATCGTTCGCTGCTTATATAGACTCGTCGGCGTGGATCTACCGACGCGCTGTTAGGCCTCACGATCTCTTTCTCTTTCTTTATCGTCAGGTAAACTCATACACACAAACACAGGTGGGTTGACGCCAGGTGAATAGGTGGCAGGAAAGAGGGAGAGCGAGAGAGAGAGAGAGAGTGAAATGTGTGTATTAGGGTGGTCCTTATTCAGAGCTAGGACGCATTTTTTTTCAGACGCCCCCTAAATCAACTCCGGATAATTCGAAAACAATACCTTAATTTTTTCAGATTTTTATCTAGACTCTAACCCCTCCCGAATAGAGGCTATATTTTCAGGATCAAGAGACGCGGCAGCGTCTCAACGCCAAGTATTTTGTTCTAAGTGTAATAATTTTTTGAAAAATCTGTCACCGCAAGATTTTAGTGTTTATTGGTGCTACTATTTGAGGAAAAATTCACATTATCATACGGGTCAATGTAGACTATAGACGAATTGCAGTTCGTCTAAAATTCTAATACGGGTCAATCTAGACTAATTGCAATTTGCCTACATCAACCCGTATGAAAATGTGAATTTTTCCTCAAATAGTAGCACCAATGAACACTACAATCTTGCAGTTACAGATTAAAAAAAAAATTATTACACGTAGAATAAAATATATCCTGAGAATATAGCCGAAACACGTGTATTTTAAATGGAGAAATCTACCCTCTTTTCGGAAAGGGTTGGAGGCTAGATAAGAATTTGAAAAAATTAGGGTATCGTTTTTGAATTATTTGGAGTCGATTTGGGGAGGGTCTGATAAAAAATTCGTCCGAGCCCTGAATAAGGACCACCCTAATGTGTATGTAAGACCGCGAGGGAAAGAGAAAGAGTCAAAGCCACGGAGTCAGCGATAGACTTGATCGGGAGCGCGGGAAAGAGGAACTTTGAGAGAGAAGGTGGAACAAACAAAAATCGACAGGGGCACGATACGGATCCCAAAGTCAAAAAAGTGGGAAGTTGATGGTGGAAAAAAAAATCCCACCAAAGTCGAGAAAGCGGGGAGGAAGGAAAAAATGGTTTTTAAGAGGAAAAAAGTGGGGAGACTCCTCACAGATCGGTTCGAAATTCTTGCTTACGGAGAAAGTAGGCCTGCTTAAGCGCGATCCCCTCCTCGATTCTTGTCGAAGAAAAAGAAGAAGCCACTGAAGATGGGCTCTCTTCGATGCGCGGTCACACTAACAAGGATGAAATATATCATAGTTATCGCCATATATAGTGGCATGCATATTCATATGTGCGAGGAGCGCCATTTTCGAAATAACTCGTCAGTCAGGGTGAAAAAATATGGCTTCGATAGTCTTGAAATATAAAAAATCGACTGAAAGCGAGATCTGAAGGATTTACACGATTTAAAAAAATTCAAAATTCTCCAAATTCATCGTTTTTCAAATTTTTTTTTCGGAATATTTTTTTTTTCGTAGCCCCAAGTATACTCTTCAAAACGACCTTAAAACGATTTTTTCGTAACTATAATAGTTTTCGAGCTATTTAAAAAAATAAACTTGAAAGATTCAAAAAATTGTGAAATTTTGCATCTTTCATAACTTTTGGAAAAAAAAATTTAATTTTTTTCCTTTGGTAGTTTTTTGGAAGCGCATTTTTGTTCTCTATATTATTTTTCATATTTTTTGAGTAAGTAAGTTTTTGAGCGAGTGAGTTTTGAGAGCGGACATAAAAGACCCAGTGTTACCGGTGAGGTGGAGAAAATTGCATTTAAGAAAATCGGTTTTTTTTCGATTCAGGATACTTCAGATAGTGTGTGGAGGTATGTAAAAAAAAATATTTTAATTTTCTTTTTTTTTTCTAAAAAAAAAAATAAAAATTTTTTTTTTAAAAATTAATGTAATTTTTTTCAAGAATTTTTTCATTTTTTCAACTGACAACTGTAAAACTACATCCTGCTGCCCCTTCCTCTTTTTATCGACTATATAACATTGCCCACGAGTCTCTAAACGACGATGACTGACGGCGCTACGTATAGGCTT
The DNA here is from genome assembly GCA_946863875.1 of Alloplasta piceator. Lineage (NCBI taxonomy): Eukaryota > Metazoa > Arthropoda > Insecta > Hymenoptera > Ichneumonidae > Alloplasta > Alloplasta piceator. The sequence continues at coordinate 49,697,985 of OX333072.1, read as the reverse complement.
AATTCCACCTAAGAAGCGAGAGTAAAACTCATTCTCGACCGTGTGTAACTTTTACAACGCCGGGGAAAACTCCGTAACATACACGGCCGGACATTCCGAGCGAGAGTAATTGGTTAAATATCTATGATTATTTTTTGCTCTTCTCTTATCGTTGTTTAACGTATTATATATGGGGCATTCCACGCCAAATCGACCACTTTTGACCCCGACCCCTTTCGATTTGGCTGAAACTTTTTCATCCTTTTCTACCCTCTCAAAAACATTTTTTTTCGAATTTTTTCAAATTTTTTTTCTCGACCGAAAAAAAGTTATGAATTTTTCAAAAAAATTGGCTCTATGCTTTAAATTCCTATGACTTTTTCAAAAATTGACTTGTCGGGACGTTGTTTGCATTATTTTTGTTTTCAAATGTACTTTGCAGAAAAATATAGAAAAAATTTGTTCAGACCAATCTTCAACTTTTTTTTTATTTGTCCGGAAAAAAACGAAAAATTTTCGATGATTATTAACTTTTTTCTTGTTTTATTAAAAACTTTGGGATTTTCTGCAAATTCTCTAAAGTTTTGAGTGGTCATTTTTCGTTCTTTATTTATTTTTCTAATTAAAAAATCAATTTCTCATAATACCCCTCTGGGGATTTTTGAGGATATAGAAAGAACCTCAAAGTTAAAAAAAATGGAATTAAAAGTGGTAATCATCGAAAAAATTTCAATATTTTTCGAAAAAATAAGAAAGAAATAGAAGATAGTTTTGTATAATTTTTTGTCATGACATAATTCTGAATAAATTTTTTTTTTAAATTTTTTTTTTTACGGCAAAGCGGCTACTTAAGGAAAATATTGCCATATTTTGGATGTACCGTATGTTGAGAAAAGAAGAAATAGATCCAAACGAGAGTGAGTCAAGGATCATGTAGAAATTGGTCGACTTAATGATTGAATATTCATTGCGCGAGTTAAATGTTTAACGATAATGAGCGAAGAATATATTCAAACATACATTCGAGATATTTACGAACGTAACTTTCTCATTCATCCTTCGTTCTGGTGTCACTATTGGTTAGTTATTGATTCCTTCACTTTGGAATGGAAACGATTTTCACAGCTCTTAGAAAAGCATAATAAAAATAAAAGATTCTTTCATATCACAGAATCATATCAAAGAAGAAAAAAAAATGCATCAACTTTGGAAATTTTTTTAAAAATAAAATAAATACTTTTCGAAATGGGTTTTAACGTATTTTAATCTTCTATCAATAGAGTAAATTATAATTTTATTTAAAAAAAAAAATCAAATATGGCGGCTTCAGCTCCCGCCAAATAAAGCCGTGCACGGGGTATTTTCATTTCGAAAAAAATCTCTGAATAACGAAATGCCAACCGTTTGAAAAAAAAATGTCGCCCTATTTTTTTCATTTTTTTTTTTTGCTTCAACGGTCGAAAAATCGCATCCTGATGGTGGTACATCCTGAAATCCATTCTTCATAAAGGGGAGTATTATATTTTTAAAAAAATCAAAATATTGGGCATTTATTATGATTCATGTGAAATAATAAATGATCGGTTAATTGGACTCGGCAATCGAACAGTTTCTTGGGACAATACAAGCTTCAGAAAATTTCCATATCTAATTGATTCAATTTGGTACACGATGGCTGGTCCATCGGGATTATCGGCTAGAAAACCCGGTCCCAATTTCGTAATATACATGCATCTTTAACCCAATCGAAATCGTAGCTGTCGTTACGTTGGTCGTTCCGTCTGTGGTTTCGTATGCGGCTGCCGTCGTTATACAACGATCGACCACAGAACCACATAGACACGGGCATGTATTTGTACGTATATACAGGGTGTCACATAAGTAACGGGACGGTTCCCATTCGAAAAAAAAAATTGACCTTGAAATAACATTGAAGGTCATCGTCAAGGTCACTACTAAATGCACCTTGTTAAAATTAATAACTTCGGTCCTCACAATGAATGTGAAAAGCTTTAATTCCCTTCCACACCTTGTTTAAGTTTAATTGACTTTAGAGGACCTTCAAGGTCAAAATGTATCTGTGACCTGAGTACATATTTGAACGTGAAATGTTCCGCTCTTTCGATTGCCGATCCCAAAAAGGGGGTTTCCATTTGAAAAAAAAGTTGACCTTGAAATAACCTTGAAGGTCATCGTCAAGGTCACTACTAAATGCACCTTGTTAAAATTAATAACTTCGGTCCTCATAAAAGAATGTGAAAAGCTTTAATTCCCTTCCACACCTTGTTCAAGTTTAATTGACTTTAAAGGACCTTCAAGGTCAAAATGTACCTGTGACCTGAGTACATACTTGAACGTGAAATCTTCCGCTCTTTCGAATGCCGATCCCAAAAAAGAGGGTTTCCATATGAAAAAAAAAGTTGACCTTGAAATAACCTTGAAGATCATCGTCAAGGTCACTACTAAATGCACCTTGTTAAAATTAATAACTTCGGTCCCTACAAAAGAATGTGAAAAGCTTTAATTCCCTTCCACACCTTGTTTAAGTTTAATTGACTCAAGAGGACCTTCAAGGTCAAAATGTACCTGTGACCTGAGTACATAGTTGAACGTAACATTTTCTGCTCTTCGAATGCCGATCCCAAAAAAGGGGGTTTCCATTTGAAAAAAAAGTTGACCTTGCAATAACCTTGAAGGTCATCGTCAAGGTCACTACTAAGTGCACCTTATTAAAATTAATAACTTCGGTCCTCACAAAAAAATGTGAAAAGCTTTAATTCCCTTCCACACCTTGTTTAAGTTTAATCGACTTTAGAGGACCTTCAAGGTCAAAATGTACCCATGACCTGAGTACATATTTGAACGTGAAATTTTCCGCTCTTTCGATTGCCGATCCCCAAAAAAGAGGGTTTCCATTTGAAAAAAAAAGTTGACCTTGAAATAACCTTGAAGGTCATCGTCAAGGTCACTACTAAGTGCACCTTATTAAAATTAATAACTTCGGCCCTCACGAAAGAATGTGAAACGCTTTAATTCCCTTGCACACCTTGTTTAAGTGTAATCGACTTTAGATGACCTTCAAGGTCAAAATGTACCTGTGACCTAAGTACATATTTGAACGTGAAATTTTCCGCTCTTTCGATTGCCGATCCCAAAAAAGGGGGTTTCCATTTGAAAAAAAAAGTTGACCTTAAAATAACCTTGAAGGTGATCGTCAAGGTCACAATTAAGGTCACCATTGAATTTCTTGTTGAACCTTACTACAAGAATGACCTTGAACTTTGTGAAAAATATCTTAGTTGAGGAAATATTGAGCTGTGCCGTTACTTATGTGCCACCCTGTATAGAAAAGCACCAGGAGAGAAACCAACCAGCCAGGATGCACTTCGCGCCCGTGCATACGCGATGCAGTCACATTCGGGAATCGTCCGATGGTCCAGGGACCAAAATATATACATATACGTTTGGCCGTGTGCGCACCGTCCAGAGATCCATTAAAGCGACATCAATAATTCAGCGCTTAAGCGCTGCCCGTGAAGGTTTGACTTTGCCGGGCAAGCTTTTGTATATGCACATCAAAGTCAAACAAACAGAAGGACACTGCCAGCAGTATTTAAGACTCAAAGTTATGAGCTATAAGCCCTTTTCGTGTCCTGAAAGTCAACGCATCCGCACCGTCATCCCCTTTTCGCTCTCCTGCTTGAAATAATAACGAGATGCCGCATTAAACAATTAGCTTTGGTGCAGAGAGCATATTTGAAAAAAACTTCGATAACACATCGGAAATGAAATATCGAAAATTGAAAACGAACGTAAATGTTCAATTTTCCATGATTAACCCCGGGAGAGTGTCAGCATGAAATATTTAGGATAATCTTCGCAGTACAGTCAAAACAATCGAGTGGTGGTTTCCAAGGTTGGTCCGGATTAAATAATTCTCATTTAATGTAGAGAAATATACATAACACCGAGTTTACAGAAAAATAACATAATTCATGCCAATGAATCCCACCGATATATTTTTCGGCTTGTTTGTAGTCAAATTTACATTTTCAGTTCGATTTGGACAAAGAAGAGCTCACTTTGTTTATCGATAGATACCCAAGAAAAATGTCCATGATAATGTTTATTGCTTAGAAATTTGAGCCATTTGTTAACGAAAAACGCAAAAAAGAAATAATTTTCCAATTCTCGGCACTCCATTAAGGGGGAATATACCCCTGACAAGGTCGTAAAAATTGTCTTTTCAATTTGTACATTTTCTTAAAATTTGATATATTAAGAACGTCTGGTGAAAATTTTAATTAAAAATTCGAAAAAATAACAAAGTTATTATAGCCCAAAGAGTACATGCGTTCGTTGTGGGTCATCTAACTTTCGTAATTTTGCCGTTATCATCCTGAAATTTTATGTGTAGATGCACTTTACAATAAGGACGGTTGGGATTGAATTTGAAAAAAATCGCTCAAAAGATTCGGTTAAAAAAAAATATGTAAGTTATCTAACTTTTGTAATTTTGCATCTATCGAGCTGATTTTTTTTGTGACGATACATTCAATGCTAATGAAAAATAATACTGAATTTCATAGAAATCGCTTGAGTGGTTCGTTTGAAATAAAATTTGAAAATTTTCAAAAAAAATTTGTTAACGCTCCAACATTCGCATTTTTAGAAATATCGAGCTAAAAAATTTTCCACAAAAACACTAGATGACAAGAATGGTTATGGTTGAATTTGGTGGAAAACGCTCGAGAGGTTCGTTCTGATTTTTTTTTTTTTTTGAAATTTTCAAAAATTACTTGTTAACACTTAGTTTCCTAATTTAGCAGCTATCGAGTTCACTTCTTTAGCACTAATACATTAGAAGACAAAAACAATTAATAATGTAATTGAACAAAATTTGCATGATTTTTCAAACTGGTACCAAAATATATACATATATACATAATTATCCATAGTCCTTGTCATATAATTTTTTTTCCGATTTTCAGTTTTTTTTTGTCAAAATACGAACGACTTTTTTCTTGAAAATAGCTGCGTTGACTTCAAGCGTCCACCATTTTTTATATAAAAAAAAAATTAAAAACAATCTTGATATTTTTAACTAAGCAAAACTCCGTTCCGGTCATTCCAATATTTTTCCTGGAAAAAAATGCTCGAAAATTACGTTTTTTTTTCGTTTCCAGGTGTACATTCCCCCTTAATTTGACTGTACCGCAAAAACAACCTTAATTATTCAACCGATCGAACGGCGGATACATCGGCGCAACGAGGATAATCGAGATACATTGGAAGATTAATAATGTAAAAGCTCCATGATTACCTTCTTCCTCTATTTTAATTTACCTTCAGGTCGGAAAATTTAATCTGATTAACGGTTTCGCGTCTCTACGAGAGGCGAGATGGAAACGCATCGGAGTGAACATCGCATTGTATGAACAGAGATTAAACGGAACGGGCGAACATCAGGCTTTGCGGTTGAAGAGCCAGAGAAGCTCTGTCAGTGACGTTTTGGTTTTCGTTATTATACCGCAGGCGAGAGCCGACGGTGGCAATTGCGATACTATAATATACAAGTGTGCACCTAATTATGAGTTTCTCTCGAATTTCGGCCTAATTAGAATACCACGTTTGCTGTATCAGTGCTCATGATCCCAATAATGTACGCTTATAGGTACCTTAAGGGGGGTCGTCTAGTGTGAAGACTGTTTTTTAAATGCTTTTTTGGAGAATTTTTTCTGGAATTCTGACTTTATTTTGGTTCACGGTAGAGCTTCGGATCTCACAATTGAAATGGCGTTTGGTTTTCTTTCCATCCAATTTTGGGTGATATTTACTTCCACTATATTTATTTATTTGAATTCCCTGTCATCGAGAAACAGGCGTTGAAGAAAAATTCTATTCGTTGTTACTAAACACCTATTCACCCGTAATCTCATCCGATCGTATCTGCAGATTTGTCAGTACCCCAAAAATCCGCCAGGTGGCTACCTCTCGCACAAGCGAACCTGCCTCTCAACGCCTATATCCTTTCCAAGCTCGTCTATGTTAGGGCTATGAAACGCTTATGGAGAAAAGTTTACCAGCGTTAGTGGCGCCGAACTTGGTCCCGCGGAGGTTTGGAGAACTAAATGAACTGAGATATATATATACAGCAGAGCATATAGATATATAGCCCCGTTTAGTTAGTTCCCCAAAACACCGCGGGACCAAGTTCGGCGCCACTAACGCTGGCAAAATTTTTAACACGAGCGTTTCATAGCCCTGGTCTATGACGTCTATGTTTGATATCCTTATTTTTTAGGATGGATATTTAATACATTGAACATTGCGGCAAAACGCAAGATGGTCGAATCCCCGAAAAGGATTCCCATAAAAAAGGGTCTTTTTTCTTTTCCTTCTGTTAAAGAAAAGACGAAGCTCAACGAAATTGTAAACTCCATATGTGTAGCTATTCATTCAAAGATTGAAATGTTTAAAAATATATATTGTGTAAATACTTTAAAAAAAATTATTAAATTTAAATACATATTTGTTCAGTTTGAAATAATATTTATTAATATTAAATAAATATTTGTTAGATCGCAATATATTTTCCTAGTAAGTCATTCAAAAAACAAAAATTTGTTGACACGAATAGAGTTGTATTAGGCCGGCCTACAACTAAAAAAATTTATTTGGCTTGACTAGGATTTAGTTAAATGTACTAGATCTTTTTTCTGGGTGCACTTCAAAAAATTCACAAAGTTTGTTCAAATGTTAATAAAAATGATACACAATTCATAAATTATTTTATTTCAATGGTTCGTCGAAAAGAAAAATTCCCCAAAAAAGCATTACAAAAACAGGCTTCACACTAGACGACCCTCCCTTAAATATCTATAAACATTGGACTGATTCAAAAAAGCGACTATTTTTTGTTTTTCGAAATAACATATCAAATACTTTCGGAGAGGTGAAAAAAGATGACTGTGCTATCTAAATATAAATATTTACATATATCGCATCGCAAATTTCTATTTCCCATTTAAATAGGAAAGAAAGGACAACAAAAATTTAACTTTGAAATTTGAATCTCGGCTTCAAGTCAATGTACCAAAATGCACGACACATATTCTTGTATAAAATTGCACTCTCTACAAAAAAGATCTGTATGATTTTTCGATAAACTCACTCCTTCAAAAGTTATTCACGGTCTGATATATATGGGGCATTCCACGTCAGATCGCGCGGTCAACGGCCTGACCCCCTCGAATTTATTGTCCAATGAATTGTGCGTTTCGTTTGATCCAAAATATGACCTCAAATTTTTAGATTTTTTTATTTCATTTTTTAGGGGTTCGATTCCGGCTGGGATCAGGACGACCTCAGGCTGGCCTTACAACAACATCCGGTCAGGCTACAGGCTACATATATAAGTACAATAAGTATTACTTACGTGTATTATTAGTAATAAAAAATATTATAGTAATTCATACAAAACACTCAACATTTTCATGAATAAAAATTGAATTTATTTTTTTTAAAATAGAAGTAAAAATGGGCCCACGATGGGACTAGCGTTAAAATTCATATAATTCATCATATCATTTTAGAGAATTTTTTGAAAAAAAATAAAAAATGGCAATCATCTTTAAAAAATATAATTTTCAGTTTACACGCTGAAAAAATGTTGATAACGATGGTTTTAAATTTGTTTCCCTTTTTTTATGAAAGTATGAACTAATATGAAAAAAAATCGATCTCCAAACATTTTTCGATATATCGATTAATTTAAGAGATATCGGCGTTAGAACGTTTCCGAAATTTCTGAAATCCAGATTTGTCGAAAAATTGTAACTTCTGAGATACATGCGATGAAATTTAAAAATTGGTCAAAATACTCCTTGCATAGTACACTATTTTATAAGAAAAAATGGAAAAAATTAAAAATGGTCAGGGTCAGGGCCGAGCGAAATGGCGTGGATTGCCTCATATACTTAAACATATGTACATTGCGAAAATGCAATTAAAAAATCAATTTTTTGAAAATCCTGACTGCGTAAAACCACTTAATCCTCAAAATATCAAGGAGTGATTGGGCAATTTTCGAAAGTTTCCCAATATTCGACGATTTTCGAAATGGAGAATGGCTTTTTTTTATGACACGAAGACGCGTATGCAAAAGCTGGTCGTTAATTAAATCAGAGGAATATGTAATGTAGTCAAAAAAAAATCCTCGTAAACCGATGTTCTCCCCATTTATGATGACTCTCTTTCGCAATCAAGGTGCATCCACCGTATCATCAATTTCATACTGAAATAATCAGAAAGATCGTAAAACGACCGAGCCCATCATTTTTTCGAAAAGATCTTATGTGGAAATAAAATATATGTTGAAATATCTCCACCTATTTTTCTGGATGTAAAAACTATATGGTCTTATACAGAACTCAATTTTCTTTAATTAAAAAAAAAACAATATTACAAATTGCAGAATCATTCTGAAATATGTATTTTCGAGTTAATGAAGATTGTCATAAAATTTCATTAAAAGCGTTTTATCGTTTTATCGTTAAGGGGTGAGTTACAATCAGAATTTTTTTAAAAATCGATTTTTTTAACAATAAACTTTTGTCAATAATGCTTTATTGATCGAAAATCCGGGAGTAAACTATCAAAAGCCGTCATTCTGTGAATTAAAAAAAAAACCTTCGATCAAAGACTAGATTTATTATTAAACTAATGATTTTTATTTGTTTAATTGATTTCAGATTATTCAGTCGGAAGCTCTGCACGGGAGGAGGTCCGACAAAGATGGCGATATCTTTATGAATAATTAATTTGTTTTTTTTTTGAAATTTTGTGAAAGTTAAGTTCAAACATGACATAAAAACTGTATGTAATCAATTTTGTAAAATAAACTCCATAATTTTTTTTTTATTATTAAAAAAGTTCCTTTTCTCACGCCTCTGACCCCTTAAGGAAAATTTCATTGGCAATGAGGTTATGGTGAAAATTGCGGGGATTCGTAAATTCGTCATAAAAGTTCAACGTGTTGAATTTTTAGTCCCTATTAATTATTCTCGTGCAATTTATCGAATATTTAAGTTGTAAATCAATACAGTTCTTATCAAAATTTCAAATAATGAAATGTAAATACCAATAACATTTACAAATCAAATCAAATTATTTAAATTATGTTTTGTATATTATAAAAATTACATTTAAAAATAATAATTGAAAGTAAAAATAATTTTAAATCATTTTCAATCAATATGATTTTCAGGCTATTGAAAAAAATTGCAACTCAAATTAACGGTACTATACTTATTGTTGTTGCAACTTAAATGATTAACGGTACTATATTGTTTGTTTCAAACATATAAATTTTTGAATTTGAATTTTAAAAAAATTGTTTACCTCTCAGTTAAGTAAAGTTGAGCAATCATGTAGTTTTGTAATTTTTAGCAGTAACACAAAGTAACAGTAACAGTATTTTGGTAAAAAAAAAATTTTTTTTTTTCAAAATTCAAAAATTATATTTTTGAAACAAAAAAAACACCATCCTGAAAATTTCAAGATCTTTTAAGATCACTACAAGGTATTATTTTTAAAAAAATGTATCAAATAATTTAATGTTGATCGTAGATTTACATCACGATTGTTAAAAATTCAAAAATTCATATTGTTTATCAAACAAAAAACACCTTTCTGAAAATTTCAGGATCTTTGAAGATCAGAACAAGGTATTGTATAAAAAAAAATTGAACAAAAAATTTAATACGTAACTTTGATTTTCACGATTTTTGAAAATTCAAAATTCTTCAAATTCGTCATTTTTCAAACATTTTTTTCGGAATATTTTTTTTTTTGTAGCTCTAAGTATACTCTTTAAGTCGACTTCAGAACGATTTTTCGTAACTATAATAGTTCTCGAGATATTTAAAAAATAATCTTTAAAGATTTGAAAAATTTTGAATTTTGCATAACCTTCGGAGAAATTTTTTTTTAATTTTTTCTCTTGGTGAAACTCCGTTTTATTGAAATCGAAAACTTCTGACCGAATTTCATCGAAATTGAAAGGGGTCGCTTCCAACTCTCGGTCGATTTGACATGGAATGACCCATTTAGATGATCGAATATGACTTTCATAATCATGGTCAAGGTAATACTCATGCTCAAAACTCAGCTCAGAGTAGTTTTAGGGTCAGCCATGAAGGAAAGATTGGAATGCAGCACAGGTGCGCGTCTTACTGAGAGAAAAAAGATTCCTCTGATGTGGGATTCGGCTGATCTCACTTTTTTCTCCTCTTTCCTTCTCCTTTCCTTCTCTCTCTTTTTTCTCCACTCTCGAAAAGACGAAAACTTTCTTCCCTATTATTCACACGTGTCCACGTGCTCGAAGGTACCAGCGAGATTTTTTGACGATTTTTCGCCCGCAGCGTATAATTCGGTTTAGAGAAATCATCGAACACATTTTCGGATGATTCCTCGTCATAGCAAAAGGTGAGCCGTTTTAAGGATGTCGAGTCCCAAATCGCAAATGATGAGAAAATTTTGAAAATTTGGTATGTTTTTGGATGAATTATTTAAAAGGTCGTGTTAAAATTTCACGACGATTAAGAAGCTCGTTTTCGAACAATTAACAATAACAAATTAAATTAAATTAAATGCAGTCTTATGGAAACTGATATAACTTTGCGATAAGTTTTTTTTGACCTCTCAATTTTTTAAATATCTACACTATATTGAAAGCAACGGAAACGAAACGAAGTTTATTGATAAATATTTAGTTATTTGTTAAAAAAAATGTTCTTAACAAAATGTTAATATTTTAATAACGAGCTTCCTAATCGTCGTGAAATTTTTACACGACGTCTTGAATACTTCATACAAAAACATACCAAATTTTCAGAACTTTCTCATCATTTTTCATTTTAACCCTTAAGGAGGTTGATGTAATGATGATAGAATTCTGAAAATTTAATATGTCTTTACATGAAGTATTCCGGAGGTCGTGTAAAAATGTCACGACGATTAAGAAGCTATTTATTGAACAATTAACATTAAAAGATTTCATAGGGACTCAACATCCTTAATGAAATTTTTTTCAGAAAAACTAGTGCCTAAAATAGATATTTTCGTCGTAGTCCGATAATGGGCCAAAAATAATTACTATTGTTTTTGTATTTTAATTTTTTTTTGTACTGATTTCTCATTTTCATTGTTTCTTGTAGTGAGAATAACAGCAACAAAAATGTTTTCCTAGTGAAACTTGATTTTTTTTCTTGGTTTAAGAGTTAAATGACAACATTTTTCGAAAATTTATTCGCCTCGACGACCTAAAATAAAACGGATAATTAAATTAAAAAAAAAAAATAGTAATTAAAATTTGTTAGAAAATAGTAATTATTTTTGGCCCATTATCGAACTATGACGAAAATATCTGTTTTGGGCCCTAGTTTCTGTGAAAAAATTACATTAATTTGAAAAATGTCCCTCTTTATGTTTTCCCTCAATTTAATGATTTTTTAGCTCGGGCAACCCCTAAAAAATGAAATAAAAATTTCTAAAAATTTGTGGTCATATTTTGGACCAAATGAAACCCACAATTCATTGGACATCAAAATCCGAGATCAGGCCGATGACCGCGTGATTTGACGTGGAATACCCCATATACATATTTCATAAATAGAACTGGCAAAGTTTAATTCACGTTTTTCATCGAGAAAAATGGTTCCTTTTCTATGAGATTGAAATTTAAAAACAAGCACAATCGCTTTAAAGAGAACAGTCACTGAATATTAGAACTGAAAATATTCGGTTTTTATATTAAGAATATTTTTATATATATTAATAAAATATTGATAAATACTATCAAATATGTCAATGAAATATTAATAGAAAATTAAAATAAGTAAATGATATTAATCGATAAATTTTCTAGATCCTCAAAACTTCAACTGAATTTAATTTAATAAAATATATTTCTCTTTTTACGAAGCCTTTATGACTCGCCCAACTAAAAATATTTTGCATCCTCATTCTAACAATTGTCAACTAAAAGACTAAAAACTATTAAAATCAAGTTTTTTTCAAGTCCAATATAAAAGTTTGAGTACTGGAAAATAGTCGCGAATCTTTATTAAATGAGAATGGCTAAATAATGTTAATTTGATAGTTGGAAAATCGTCGTTAAACGAGATTCGAAATAAAAGCTCGCTCAATTTTGGGTGTTAAAAATGTTGAGTCCCAAATCGCAAATGATGAGAAAATTCTGAAAATTTAGTATGTTTTTGGATGAATTATTTAAGAGGTCGTGTAAAAACTTCACGACGATTAGGAAGCTCGTTATCGAACAATTAACATTAACAAATTAAATTAAATTAAATGTAGTCTTATGGAAACTGATATAACTCAGCGATAAGTTTTTTTGTTGACCTCTCAATTTTTTAATATCTACTCGATATTGAAAGCAACGGAAACAAAAGGAAGTTTGTCGATAAATATTTTTTTTATTTGTTTAAAAAATTGTTTTTAACAAAATGTTAATATTTTAATAACGAGCTTCCTAATCGTCGTGAAATTTTCACACGACGTCTTGAATACTTCATACAAAAACATACCAAATTTTCAGAATTTTCCCATCATTTTTCATTTTAACCCTTAAGGAGGTTGATGTAATGATGATAGAATTCTGAAAATTTAATATGTTTTTACATGAAGTATTCAGGAGGTCGTGTAAAAATTTCACGACGATTAAGAAGCTATTTATTGAACAATTAACATTAAAAGATTTCATGGGGACTCGACATCCTTAACCCAAGATGAATAAACACAGTGTGGATCCTTGAATCCTCGTGGAAGCCGGAAGAAAATACTCGGACGAATTACTCATAAGACAGAACCACACACATGCAGAAAAACGCGCTCCACAAGAGAAAGATCGCTCTCTGGTCCACTTTCGCTAAGTTTTGCATAATTTTTCGATCACCTCTCCTCTCTCTTCCTTACGAGGATGTAGGTATAATTTCGCTCGACCTGCCTCCGCATTCGATTTGTTCACGTGAGAGAAAAAAAATCAAAATTCATTCTGAATCTACTCGTTTATGATGATTCAGAAATTTTTGCAAGTTAGCAATTGTCGCGCTTTTTTTTAGTTTACGCGTGGAGAAAGTTAATAACAGCATGGAGAAGGTTAAAAAATGACCGACGGCTTTCGAAAGGGAATGAAAATCGATATTTCATTTGCGAGTCTCTTTTTTTTTTTTAACGATTGAAAAAAAAAATGTTCTCAAATGGGCTTATTTCAAAAAGTACCACTCTGGAAATTTTTGAGAATTTATAAAAAACCTTGGAATTTAAAAAATTGAGAAGAAATCAAAAATTGAAAGTGGTAATCGCCGAAATTTTTTTTTTTTTTTTTTTTAAAGTGAAAAGAAAATAGAAGGAAAAGTAGAGCCGCTCCAGGTTGAGCGGCATTATTCGCGGAATTGATCAGAGTATTTTTTGAGTGAACAAAAAAATTAAAAATGGCGAACCTCGATAAAAAGATGATTTTTCTCGAAAAAGTGAAAAATTTCATAGATTTTAATATCTTAAAATTTGTTTGTATTTTTTTCGGAAAGTACATTCAAAAACGAAAATTAAAAAGAAAAAACGTCCCAATTAGTCAATTTTTGAAGAAGTTATAGTCATTTAAAAAAAAAAGCTTTTTCTTTTGGGTTGGATAAAAAAATTTGAAAATTTCATGAAAAATGTTTTCAATTGGGTAGAAAAAGAAAACAAAACTTCAGCCAAATCGAAAGGGGTCGGGTTTTGAAGTGGTCGATTTCACATGGAATGCCCCATATACTTTACAAACCCTCTTACTTACAATCGTTAAAGTATACATATTTTAGACAATACAGATCTTTTTGCAAAAACTGTTACAACAAGCCCAGCGCAAAACATTTTCAACAGGAGAGAATTTTTTACTACTAGATTTATTGCTAGACAAACATGTTAGGATAAGTTTTTGTTTACAAAAAATTGAACACATTGATTTTTCACTCAAATTAATATTTATTTTTTCAACCTTCATTTTTTACTCGTAACTAGGGTCCTACACGGGCGCTGACGCGCGCGACTGATTTACTGTCAGCGCTGCAGCGCTTCAGTCAAAAATCCTTCATACTTGACTCACAGAGGGTCTGCTTACGAAAAAGTTGTTTGAAGGTTCAAAGCGTGTGCTTTGAATCCAAAATTTCCTGGGAAATACGAATAAGCTATTTACGATAAAAAATTCGTTACAGATCATGCTTAAAAATGCCAAAAACCATTTTGGCGGATCCATTTGCAAATGATATTGGCTGTGACAAATTAATTGATGGCACATTCCATTCTATTCCATTCCACGAGAAAGTTTTTTTTCGTCGTTTAAAGGTTCAAAGCCTGTGTTTTGAATAGGAAATTACCTGGGGACCACGATTAAGCTATTTGCGATGGTAAAATTGTGTCCATTTGCGAAAAATTTTTTGTGACAAATTAATTGATGGGTCATTCCATTCCATTCCATTCCATGAAAAAGTTTTTATTCGTCGTTTCAAGGTTCAAAGCCTGTGTTTTGAATCGGAAATTACCTGGGGACCTCGATTAAGCTATTTGCGATGGTAAAATTGTATCCATTGGCGAAAAGTTTTTTGTGACAAATTAATTGATGGGTCATTCCATGCCATTCCATTCCACAAAAAAGTTTTTTTCGTCGTTTTAAGGTTCAAAGCCTGATAAAATGGCCACAATCACAATTGAAATATATCGTTATCCATGACCTTTTTATTAGGGGATTTGCGGATTTAATGATAGATTAATGGTAGATTAAATGTGATCAAATTCTCGTTAAAATGTTCCGGCCAAAAAAAAAGTATTGTAAGAGAATATTTACATAAAAAATTATATGAGGTTTGCAATAAGAAAATGATGAAAAATATGTTGCTCTTTATATCGACGTGACTGTGGAATAAACTTTTTTTGCAAGTGTGCCGAATAGATTCCAACCCTGTGATGACCTTTTCATCCCCTCGTTAATTATAATTATGAGAATTTATCAATCAACTGTCGGACAGTATTCTTCTTTCAGATCGGTCCATTTGCGAATCAGATCATATGGACTTTTTTTCCTTGTGCGAGAAAAATCTAGATGCATATTTCCCTCCTGTATATAACACGCCATAATACCCTTCGCGAATATTGAAAGGAAAATCTTGCATCAATCATCGTAACTCTCGAAGCAGAAGAAACAACTTTTCGCATTTTATAGCCTTTTCTCTCTGCTTCTCTTTCTCTCATTCTTATTCGCCCACGTTGATAGACGCTTTATCAAAATCCTATATACGGAGGTCTGATAACAATCCGGTTTGATCCTTCAATTTACGATCTCGTGAGAATAATATTTCATTTTTTTTTTTTTTTTTATTCCGAGTTTTCACTCCAACCTCACACACACATACTTTTTATTATGACGGATATGGGATTTTCACTATACATGGATCATATAATATATGAGACATTCCACGCCATTTCGATCAAAATCTTGCCTTGATGATTCCGATTTTCCTCCAAATTTTTTATATAAAAAAACATTGGCAAAAAATTTCCCAAATTTTTTCAGAATTTTGGTCACGCGTTTTGGGGATTTTTTTTTTTTTTTTAAAGGGACCAAAATTTTTGGGCTTTGTTCCAAAATTGAGATTTTAATACTATACGAGTAATTTTTTTTGCAATTTATTGATTTTTACTCAGAGTATTGAAATCTCCATTTTGGAACAAAGCCCAAAAATTTTGTTATATTTTATTAGATTATTCTGAATTTTTTTAGATTTTACAAAGTGGTCCCTTTAAAAAGAAATAAAATAAAATAAAATCCAAAAAACGCGTGACCAAAAAATTCTGAACAAATTTGGGAAAATGTATTTCAATGTGGTTTATTATATGAAAAATGTAGAGAAAAATCGGAACCATCAAAGAAAGATTTTGATCGAAGTCGCGTGGAATGCTTCATATAATACGGTACACAGTGAGGGAATAAAAGTATCGATGGCGTCGAGTTATCACGAGCGATATAACGACTCGTACCTAAAGATCCATAGAGTTTTCTCGTCGGACTCGACGGTCAAAAAAACTTTGACGTTTATATGCATTCTAGAGGCATATATATTATATTATGCACCAACGCGATGCAAGATCGTGAATTCTCAGCGTTCTTGCCAACCAGCGAAAACTGCATATCTATTTTTTTTTTTTTCATGAGTTTTGCTATAAACCATAAATTTTGTCGTAAAAAAGTGCGTCGGATGAAAGAACGAATTTTCGTAACGTTCACCCTGCTCCAATATACTATCCCTGGTGTAAATATCTATATTAGAGTGGTTCAAAAAAGCGACTATTTTTTATTTTTCGAAATAACATATTAAATACTTTCGTGGAGGTGAAAAAAGATGCCTGTTAAAAGCAGAGGTCTTGATATAAATATTTATATATTTCTCACCGCAAATTTCTATTTCCCATTTAAATAACACAGGAAAAAATTTGACGCTGCAAAAAAATATTCTTTGACTCTAATTTTTCTCGAAAAATTTGAATTGGCAACCATATTGTTGTACCCAACTATCAGCGCCGCCAGTGTCGTGTCCGGGAACCACGTCTCATTGTAAACAGTTTCTGCTCTCGGTGACGCAAAAATCTAACCTATAACTTACGTATAACCTACAGTATACGTGTGTTAGAGGTTAGATTTTTCGCGTCACCGGGAACCAAAACCATTTACAATGGGACGTAGTTCCCGGACGCGACACTGGCGGCGCTGATAGTTGGGTACAACAATATGGTTGCCAATTCAAATTTTTCGAGAAAAATTAGAGTCAAAGAATATTTTTTTGCAGCGTTAATATTACTTTAAAAAAAAAAATTGTCTTGGGAAATACATTATTTTTTATCCTACTTTCGAGTCCCATAGATTAAAATACAGATTTCAGATGCATGCAAGTTCTCTATTTCGTAAGACTCGAAAGATGCTCGAGCTATCTTCTCAAAGCTCGGGGCAATGATCATAGAAGCGTACCAAGACAAAGAAAAAAATAAACAAAAGAGAAAATTAAGGTGTTGAAAAAAAAAAGGATGCGTTACAGAAGCCTGCAACGGTCACTGAACCGACGTGAGATCACCTGGAAAGAAAGCCAATGCGCCATAGTTAAACCTCTTGCAACGGCTTCGTGAATGTAACCATCGATATCCAGTCTATCTTCCTCAAGGAAAAAAAAAGATTAAGAAGATGAGAAAGAGAGAAAGGAAGAGAAAATGAGAGTATATGAAAAAACCTGCGTTAGATCGGTACCCGTTGAAAAGGTTCTCACAAAAAGACCGCCGATTGACTTGAAATTAACTGTAGAATAATAATAATAATAATAATAATAACAATAACAATAACAATAACAATAACAATAACAATAAAAATAACAATAACAATAACCATAACAATAACAATAACAATAACAATAATACTAATAATAATAA
Source organism: Alloplasta piceator (assembly GCA_946863875.1). NCBI lineage: Eukaryota > Metazoa > Arthropoda > Insecta > Hymenoptera > Ichneumonidae > Alloplasta > Alloplasta piceator. Next base: position 49,680,474 of record OX333072.1, on the reverse strand, counting down.
TAATAATAATAATAATAATAATAATAATAATAATAACAAACTGTGCATTTGACCGGAGGGATCTTCATCGATCTTCCTTACGTGTCTCAGAGCATCGTAGTAAAAATTTATAACCCTAAACCGTGTTCGAATCGTATAAATGATTCTGCACACATCAAAGATGCAGTAAGGAAAGAAACGATTTGTTTGTTACACTATTTATTACAAGGTCAATTTTGTTTGTTTTTCTGTATTAAATTTTTTTCAAAACGTCCCAATCAGTCAATTTTTGAAGAAGTTATCACTATATGAAAAAAGAATAATTTTTTTTCGGTTGTGCAAAAAAATTTGAAAATGTAAATTGTTCTTAATGGGGCAGAAAAGGAAAAAAAAATCAGCCAAATCGAAAGGGATCGGGTTTAGAAGTGGTCGATTTGACATGGAATGCCCCACATGCACATTTATATTTAATATCTGTAATATATACATCCATATTACACTTTGCATGTGTTTATACATGTAACCCGCGGTTATATCTTGGATATATGATATATAAAAATTATATGTCAATGATGACTACTTTATTTTTCTTGGCGTTACAGCGTATAGGAAAAACATATAATAGTTGGATATTACGATTTTTTTCATATTTTTATTTTTGAAAATTTCTTTTTTCCAAAAGATACCGGAAATTGCATTATGGCAGTCGTAACTTTTCTCTCTTATTCCCGATCTGGTAATTGGTAATTTTTTTTTTTTCGTACATTTGTTGGAGAATGCACTTTTGCATTACGAAATTACTAATAATTGCTTCATCGGCGTTCTGTTATAATTATAGACAGGGGATATAATTAGTGTCGACGTGAAAACAGAGCTATGAACAGCGAAATAACTCGATAAACCGGATGTCATGAATCCGATGAATATAGTTCTTAACTTATTGTTTCTTTTTTCGAGTCGTTTCTGGACGTTCATTTTTTAACGTCGTCAACGCGACAATATAATTACTCATACTTCGAATGAACATTCGTTGGGAATTGTAAATTTCGAAATATTACGTTCAAACAATGTGGCAATAATGGAACGTTCGAAATTTGACGTTAAGGGGGGAAAAGGGTCAGAAAATCGATTTTTTTTTTAATTTCTGATACTACAACTTATAAGAAATATTGTCAGAAAATTTGAAGTCATTAGGAGCAAAACTTTTCGAATTATAGACAATTGAGTCTTTGGTCTCCGGACATTCTTTTTGAGTTTATAAAAAAGTTATATTGAGGAACCATTTGGCCAATATTATCAAATAAATAAAAAAGTGTGTGTCGGTCATGCAGAAACTGCAGGCGAGTTGCTTCGTGGAACTGGAATCGACGATTCTATGTAAGTTAGAAAAAAAAAATTTCTCTATTTTATTCATGCATCAAACTTTAATCGCGTTTTTCTCAAAACTTTTTTTTCAAGTCGGTAGTCAAAATTTCTCAAAAACCTTTGGACCGATTTCTCCTAAGCTTTGCACACTTCTTTTAGGGGCGGGGTCGAAGAGTCGACTAACCAATATTTCGAACGGCCTAAATCCCGAATTTCACGATTACGAGCGTTCGAATAACGAAGCGCCGAAATCCCGAACGCCAGAAAAGCGACAGCGGAGAGAGCCGCCCCATGCGTAAGAGAGAGAGAGATGCGCCTCCTCTCTCTCTTACGCATGGGGCGGCTCTCTCGACTTTCTCTTTTCTGGCGATCGGGATTTCGGCGCTTCGTTATTCTAACGCTCGTAATCGTAAAATTCGGGACTTCGGCCGTTCGAAATATTGGTTAGTCGACTCTTCGACCCCGCCCCTTCTTTTACATACTAAATACTCGGTTCTGAACGAAGAATTTTTTTTTTCAATTACAACTAATTTTTTAATTAAACATAAAGAGCAATTTTTGACAAAAATCAGAGTTTTTTTATTGCAGCTTTACCAAAAATTCAAAAATGAATATTTTTTTAATTCCTTTGTTCAAATCCAAGATAAACTAGTGTACTAAAGGAATCTTTTTGGTTTTTTTATTTCAGATGAAGCAATCATGAGTTATCCTGACTACCGAATGGAAACTTTTTTTTTAGGTGACTCGGTTCTCACCACTACCACGGACTTATTTTTCAATATTTTTTAATGAAAATTTAACAGAATATTCTTAGAATAATGCTTAATAATGTCTGAAAATTAAAAAAAATTTAATACATAAGGTACTCTGAAAAAGAATTACAAAAATATGCTTTTTTGTATCAAAGACCCTTTTCCCCCTTAACGTGTCATTGAGTTTTACAAAAAGAAGTCTTTTCGGTCTTTATCGTTACAGAGAACTTTATCCAGATTTATATCGAGAAAATTCTTCGAGATAAAATTGCTAATTAATCGAAATCTACAATTTTCATGAGCAAAACTCAAAATATGGAATATCCAGAAAAGGAGCTTAATTTTAGAACGCTAAAAATTCAATTTTCGCTATTTTTCAGCTACAAAGTAACGAACTTTTTCAAATTTTTTGGTGTTTCATTATATAATATACTATGAATTACTATAATGGAAATTAATAATTAATAATAAAGTATAAATTTAAAAAAACCAATTACCAATCAGTTTATTATCGTGCATCAATTTTTTAGACTAAAAACGCTAGCACGAAAAAATTGATGAAATAGAAAAAATCGTTCGTAGCAAATGGAAAAAAGTAACGGAATTTGCAATGAATGTCACTATATTCACATCAACCTGAAGAATTTTCCGTATTCCCCAAAATTTTGGTTATGTCTGTGACCTCACAAAATGGCCACGAACGGACAGAAAAAACATTCAAATATGACAAAAAATAATTCGGAATGATCAATTTGAAACCGATTTTTTCAAAGGAAAAAAAAAGTTATTTCCATTATCTCGCGTTACAATTATTTATAATTATTATACCGTAAAATCTATTTGAACGGTTTTTCATAAGAATTACAGCTATTCCTGTAATCTTCGAACACGGATCCTCGCATCGATGTATAGCATACGAATGAGGATAATTCGAGCAATTTGTTTTAGTGCGCAAAACTTTGCGATCCAAGAGCTTCTTATTATAAACTATTTGGCGGTAATTTCGAACGAATCGCGGATACGTCGTTCACGTAATGACGGAAAGTACAAAATTGTTCGAGCCATTATCGGAGAAAGTTTTTTTTCCCCTCGCCAAGCTCACTTTCGTGTTAAAACGGAGTTTATCATCCGCTCGAGATACTCTTCGTTGTGCCTCCCACTTTCAAATTTTTCGTTCGAAAACAAAGCAAAAAATCTCGCCTCTCAAACATCCGGCATCAGTATATTCGTTGTATTGCAACGAATTCAAGATGATATAACGCTTCACAATAGTTAAGAGGTTAGGTCACGATTTTAAAAAGCTAAAAGGTTAGGATTTCAAAAAATCTATTATTTTTTTTTTGTTAAAAAAGTGGCTTAATATGTAAAGAATCATATTCCTGAAGGTTATGTGCGTAAAAAATTCCTAAGTACACTGCGACCTCGATAATAGGAATCCGTCGGGACCGCCTCTTGCAAGAAGTGGGGTTGCGCACATTGCCCAGAACCGTCTCTGCGCCGCTGGTGGGTGACGGCGGCCTGACGCGATTGGCTTGGCGCTTCTCCCACTACGCTGCAATTGCAACGATCGAGGTAGCGATTATCGAGGTCGCAGTGTACTCGATTTTCGTATTGTAGTGCAACCTCCCTCATCCGCGGCAAACTTTCTACAAACTGAAAACGCGTTTATCTCAAAACTATATTTTTCAAGCTGACCACACTCATAACTCAAACAAATTTCAACCGATTCATTGGAAATTTCAACTGTACATTTATCATTACGTTCTCTAAGGCAGTAAATAGAATTTTTTCGATATAGTTCCTTTTTCATAAACAATTTACTGATGATTTTCTCATCGAATTTTATACTTTTTGATTTAGAAAGACGTCATCGGAAAAATTCTGCACGGTCGTCATTTTGACATATATCACCGTGAAAAAATAATTTTGTATTGTCAATTAGATGCATAATAAAACACCTTTTTTGTAAATTCGATTTATTTTATAGTTTCGCTGAAAAAAAATCACTAAGTGTGCTTTTTTTTGGTATGTCGAGTGGCCTAGCCCCCTTAAATAAATGAATCCGTTTCCATTTATATATCATCCGGGTCGTAGAAAAATTGTCCTTGAATTTGTTTAAGTCTGTATTATCTTTGGCTAATCAACACTACCGGAAAAATGACGCCTCAAGCCCAGAATGAATAAAGAGCAATTTCGCGTCAATCATGGCTTGAATATCCGGGTTCGATTATATTAATCGGCCTTCGTTTTGTTTGTTTTTCGATTTCTAAGACTTTTTTCTTCCTCCCATCCTGTACATTACTGATCTGTTGACGTTAATTTATTAGACAGTCAAATAATGCAATTTATCTTTTTAACTTTACGAGGTCTTCTTTTTATCCCTCTATCTCGAGCGATTGGTGCGTATTTTATACAGATACGCTACTGGAAAAAATTAAGGGGTCAAAAAAATTTCCTAAATTTTTAGTGGTTTTTAAAAATGCTGTACCTCAGTGAAAAATAGTCATATCGAGGTAAAAAAAAACATTTTGAAGCTTAATTCAATGTTCTAGTTTGGAGTTCTTTCCGACAAAAAAAAAATTTGAAGTTACAAGTTCCACACAATCCTAAGAAAAAGTGTGAAAAAAAATGTTGCATATTTTATGTTTTTTTTTGCTGCAGTGACTTGGAAAAAAAAAATCCAGCTAAACGATTGCATGGACAGCATTTAAGCTATTATCTGCAGTGCGCATAATTGGTACTTTATTTAATAATAAATTTGAGAAATCTTAAAACAAAAATTATTGCACCATTCAAATTGAATATGATATTCAAGGACATGTATTTCTATAAATAAATAATATATGTACGAGGGCAATTTTTTTCGATTTTTTTTATTTTCTTCACTCCCCACCCGAAATTTTGTTGCATATGTCTGAAAGAAAATTCCCTGAAAGTACTTAATATTAATATTAAATATTTTCCCTTCGCGTGATAAGTTTTTCCATTTAAAATACACGTAAATCAGAAAGTTTTTTCTTCAAAATTTCACCACTCCGCGGTTTTTTATGCTATCGCATTGATTTTGGTCGCAATTTACGCAGAATTGAACGATCTTTGAAAGTGTCTTCAACAGCGTAAATGTAACTTACACTGGTGAGATGGTACAAGGTCACTAAGGTGATTTTCACCCAGAATTCTCGTTTTTTCGCTGTTATCTCCGAAATGATTAACTTTACCTAAAAAATATAAAGGAAAATTTGTCTGGAGATTTAATTTCCTACAAAAAAAGTCCTTTAGACCTAATTGCTAAAATCAATATTTCTTGAGATATTGAACCTTAACTTATTTGTGATATGAAAATTATTATGAATTATCGAACCAAAAGTTTCGAATTGTTGATATTCCAAATCATATCACCACTGGTGATATGATATGTGATATGGTGATATGATATGGAATATCAACAATTAAAAACTTTTGGTTCGATAAACTATACAAATTTTATACCATAAATAAGTTAAGGTTCAATATCTCAAAAAACATTAATCTTAGCGGTTAGGTCCAATGGACCTTTTTTGTAGGAAATTAAATTTCCAACCAAATTTCTAATTACAATTTTTCGGTTAAGTTAATCATTTCGGAGATAACAGCAAAAAATCGAGAATTTTTGGTAAAAATCAACTTTAAGGACCCGTGTACCATCTCACCAGTGTAAGTTACACTTACGTGGTCTAGGACACTTTTAAAGATCGTTCAATTCTACGTAAATTACGATCAAAGTCAATGTGATAGCATAAAAAACCGCGGAGGGGTAACATTTTGACGAAAAAAATTTGTCATTTACGTGTAATTTAGATGGAAAAACTTATCACGCGGAGGGAAAGTACTTGATATTAATATTAAGGGCTGTAACTTTCAGAGAATTTTCTTTCTGACATATGAAATAAAATTATGATATTACAATAATATCATAATACGATAAATAAAAATATTTAATGAAAAATAACTGAATCATGTCTGAATCATGTCAAATTCTCTTGTCTCAGGGTGTGAACAATACAAGCTCAGAAAAATCGCCTACATATTGTGGCACTATCTATAATTTAATTATATGTAAAATAGAAGTTTTAAACTAGCTCAGATATCTTTGGTCTCGATCTCTTTCACTCCCTTCGTGGATCGTACGTAATAATTTCACTGCTGTATTACAATGTCCAATATATATATAGATGTATCACGTAAGTATAGAGCGTATTCAAACTATGCCAACGAGGTGAGCGCAAAGAAAAAAAAAGCAAGAATAGTGTGAGACAAATAGTGAGGAGGACAAAATCTCTCGACTCCTATCCGTCGCTTACATGGTTCCTTATCGTCATCGTCCATTAAATTAGGGTGTATTGACTTCTGCCACATAGAAAACGAGTTGTAGAAAATCTCGTAAAACTTTTTTCGACTAATTCGGTGTTGGAGTTATAATTCTCTTAGACGCTGCAGAGCGTTTCGGTTAAGAGGAGGCTAAATACCATTTTTATTCAATCCCTACATTATCGACGTATCATCGTTGTCCAGTCTTTCTCCGACAACCGTGGATGAAAATTAATTACATTTTGACAATTAAGAGGGAGATAAATTAATCAACAATTAATTGTCAATTGAGAGGCTAAAATGAGTTACAGGTAATGCCAACGAACTCATTCGAGCCCCCTAAATATTATAGGTTACTCGTCAGAATCCATGGTGCTGCCCTCACTCGCACGTCTGTGAACTACATTTCGCCATTTCGTTTTTCAATAAAACTACAATTTATCGATATTTATCTCTTGATGCGCCATCCAAACTTACGGCGTGTCATTTTGATAAAATAATGTCGAAAACGTCTTGATATTTGTATCGTGGCGTTCTTCATGGAGCCTCACTCTTGGTTTTACCCGAAATGCGGTAAAAGTTTAATAATTTAAGTTTTTCAATTACAGTTTCTTGGTGGTAAGTGAATCTGTAAATTTTTTTTTTGTTTTTCGAAAAAATTTTAGTAAGGCTCCATTCCTCCCATAGTAAAAAACTCCATTCGTCGCCATTGAAAAATCCCCATTCATTCCCCATTGCCAAAGTAACCAACGGAGATGAATGCCGAATTGCCTGAGGGGATTTTCGCCATTGAATTCCCCATTTGAAATCGAATGAGGATTTTCCTATGAGGATTGACTTCCCCATTTGAAACGGAATGGGGATCATCCTATGGGTATTCAATGAAGAAAATCCCCATAGGCAATTCGGCATTCATCTCCATTGGTTTTTGTAGGCAATGGGGAATGAATGGCGATAATCAATTGAGATTCTTTCATATAGTAAAAAACTCCATTCGTCACCATTGAAAAATCGCCATTCATTCCCCATTGCCAAAATAACCAATGGAGATGAATGCTGAATTGCCCAAGGACATTTTCGCCATTGAATTCCCCATTTGAAATCAAATAGGGATTTTCCAATGAGGATTGACTTCCCCATTTCAAACGGAATAGGGATTATCCCATGGGCATCAGTCGGCAAGAACTCCTTGCATGGATTTTTTGGACACCGACTTCTGCTAATATTCCTAGATGAGCATACTCTTCGCATAATCCGTACGGGAGTTTAGCGGGTTGCCGTCCTGCGACATCTCGCGCCAAGTCTCGGATCTAACGCGACGCGGTTTCCAATGGACATCTTTGGGTAATGCTGATCATTCAGTTCATCCGCATTTACTTCCCAATGAACATCATTGGGTAAAGCTGATCATTTCGTTCATCAGCATTTGCCTTCCAATGGACACCATTGGGCAATGCTGATGGCTCGGTCCATCAGCATTTGCTTTCCAATGGGCATCATTGAGTAATGGTGATCATTCGGTTCATCCGCATTTGCTGTCCAATGGACGTCATTGGGCAATGGTGACTTTTCAATGGATATCCATTCAGTGATCAATGGTCGTTCCTATACGCCATTGAAAAATGCGGAAATCTCAATGGGTCCCCATTCATTGTCCAATGGAGTCGTATGAGGACCATTGGTTGAGATTGGCGATTCAATGGAGTTTTTTTACTACGGGCTGCCATTGTTCCGATGATGTTGTTAAAATTTTATTCAATTCCATCCATTTGTATAAGAGCAAGTTTGGATGGCAATTTCGAGGTGTTAGTGTCGGTATTTAGCCTCCTCTTAAGTGGATCGTGTGGATCTATCGCCATTTTACCATAATTCCACGATAGACGAGACACTTTGAAATCTTGGTAAATCTCTGCGAAATTGATTAAAAGAAGCAATAAATGCGATTATGCTAATTAAAAAAAGAAGGCGAACCGGTTTTTCTCGCATTTTGTCTATAAATACCAAAAGACAAGACATTTTCGACTTTGGCGCCTTCTATAAATTATTCAAAGAATCGAAAAAATATATAAATTTTGTATTGTTCTTTCAAAATTTGCTTTTTTTCGCCTTCTAAAGTAGACTAGTACCTTAATAACGCGATTTAAATATATGGATACATCGAATTTACTAAAATTACTAACAACTATCTCTCGATTTCGAAACCTTGACCTTCCCCTTCAAGAAGCGAAACAGAGACGCATGACTGATGAGAACAATTTTTTTTCCTCTTTTTTTGCGACTGAGAGATTCTCCAGAAGGAATAGTTATTGAATATATTGTACTGGATCATCTCCGTATGAAAAAAAGCGTATTGCGTAGATGTAACTTTTTTTTTACGTCATTGATTATCTCCACGATCATCGGAATTTGAGTATTGGACACTTACAGTGTCAAACAGCTGATTTTGTAATTTTTACTTTCATAAAAACAGAAGTTCTTTAATTTAAACGATAAATTTTGTCGCTCATCGAAATTTGAGTATTTGACACTTAAAGTGTCAAACAGCTGATTTTGTTATTTTTGCTTTCGTAAAAACAGAAGTTCTCTAATTTATACGATAAATTTTAATTTTCGTTACAGGCTGATTATTAAAATGTTTTCATCGACATTCGTAACATAGCAGATCTCCTTCAAAATATTTTGGTGCATTTAATTTTGGACATTTTCTTGCTATGCTAATTTCTGTATATTCAATTTCTTAGCCCCGAATCTTGATTATCTGATTTACGCATGATTAATTAATTGGTCACTTACGTACTACTTTTCTTATTTACGATTTTTCTTCTCGTTTTCATCACTTTCGAATTTGTAAAATTTTTGAAAATATTCGAGGAATTATCTATACACTACGCAATCAATGTTAATTGAACATTCAGAGAGACGTTGTGAAATGAGAAATATCGAAAACTTATGAATTCCTCAACAACTTTTCCTCATTTTATTAAAATTAACAGCTTAAGGTTTACAAATTAGAATCCCAGTGAGAAATATTCGTTTCGATGATGAATATATATTTTTTTACGATTTACACAGTTTAAATTTTTGCTTAAATAAACTTAAAATTTCAAAGGATTATTATGAGAATCACTTTTGGAATTTATAATAATAAAAATCTCTTAATTTCGAGCCAATGATCGTTATCCGAAAATCTTTATTTATTTTTTTGTCATAATTTTTAGCGATAAAACATTATTATAGCGTATCTTCCCTGCAGAGAGCATCCATTTTGATGCTTTCCAATCATTTGCTTCCTTTATATTTTTTTTCTCCATTTTTTTTAAGTCCCGCTGCTTCATTGATGATCCAACTGTACCGAAGATTGATGACCCCATTTCGGTTCATTCATAAAGTTGACCAAGAGTCTCCAGCTCGACAAACTTGTCGACTAGCCCCAAAGAGCCCGATATATTTCCGTCAATTTAATTCCCGTCAAAAAAAAAGCTCATTACTCATAAATGAAAAGGAAGCAAACATTAAAATCCGTTCCATCTTACGAGACTATTACACGAGACCATTATTGATTGAGTCGCAAGAAAGATATCACCAAAATGGTCGTTTTTGAGATACTTCAGTCACGGAAAATCAAAAGTGGGCGAGAGCGGGACAAAATGGCGTCCGCCGGAATGATTTACAACATTTTTTAAAATTGCAATACAAAAAATCCTACAAATCATACGAATTCACTTTAACGAAATCAGGATTTTACATGTAATTTATTTTTAGACTTCCCAAGGTAAGGTGTTACTTTTAGAGAGATAAGTTTTTTGAGAAAGATCAGCCAACATTTATTATTATTATTATTATTATTATTGTTGTTGTTGTTGTTGTTGTTGTTGTTGTTATTGTTTAATGGAAGTGCCTCCGTTGCAGCACGTCGACTCGATGTAAATGGTTCTGCTAACGAGAATAATCTTTAATTTTTCATTTTTCAAAAAAATGAAAAATTTAACAAAACTTCCAGTTTGATAATGAAACTTTTACACGATGACATGCTTCTATTAAATTTTAAAAATCACGAAAAATCCAAGTTGCAGACAAAAATTTCCACTTTCAACAAAACAATAACTCTAATAAGTCGTTATTAACTAATGAAAACATAAATACCAGAAAAGAATCTGGTCATACGATAGAAAATGTTTCAAGATATGCTTTGTCTGAATTCTGGAGAATTAGATGGCCCTTTAAAAAAATCGTCATAACTCGGTTGATTTTTCAAATTTTCACACCATTTTTATTTCAAATCAAAGTTGAGAACCTCAACTATAAATCTATAAAATAAAAAAATACATATATAAATAAATATATATTCGAAATCGCAAGTTCCTGCAGACCCCTTAATTCTTTTGGGATCGAGATTATCGCTTCAATAGGTCAAATTTTGTCTCGAGTTTGTAAAAAGCATAGAACTCTCCTAGGCTTTGTCTTAAGGCCGAAATTTCAACGTTTTTTCATTAATTTTTTAAAATAACAAAATAAAATGCGATCGTTTTGAAATTTTTACATGTCGTTATTTGTATCTTGAGGAGTACGAAAAAATTTTTGTTTACTTAATTTTACATGAATTTGTTTATGATTTTGTACGTCAAAGTGGAGTCCTCGAAAAAAAGGTGACTTGTTTCGGAAAAGCACACGGCCTTTCCGTAGTCATCTGAAATAAAAAATCCAAAGAGTTTATTGTTTTGTAGGCTTAATTCTAGTACTCTAACCTATAATATGCATATTTTAAGAAAAAGAAACGAAATGGCGGACTTGTGAACAAAAAGGTCTTCGAAATCGATTTTTTTTTTGATAAATTGTTTTAAAAAAATCATTTATTATTAAAAAAATGAATGTTTTTGAGGTTAGGTATTTAGCTATGTGTGTCTAAAATAACGGGTAAAATTTTTAGCAAAATCGGTTGAATAGTTTTTAGTCGATGCTTCCCCGAAATTTCGAAAGCGTAGTTTCGAGAAAAACGCGTTTAAAGTTTTGACAACAGATTTTGTATAAAAAAAAATATACTTACATGAATCAGTTATGCCTGGGGCACAGAGCAATCCTTCCGGTTCCTGAAAGTTATCTCAAAGCTCTCTTAATTTCTGCGAGAGATTTACAGTTTCTGGTGATTGCCAAACCATAGAATTAGTCATTTTTAATTTTAACCTATTAGTTAATTGCTCTCTTCTTTTGACTATAACTTTAAAAATATTTTTAATTTCAGTCTGAATCTTTTACAATATATTCTTAAGATATTTATCTTGCGAAAATCGTAAAAAAAAACCTCATTAAGCCTAAAATTTACTACAACTATATTTTCCATCAAATCAAGTAAAATGCTCTTGAAATTCATTCAAAGTGAATACCGAATTTCTAATTGATAAATTCATATTTGCAATAAAGGTAAATTACCTGAAGTGTACAATTAAAGACAAAATCTCGATCGTATTCTCTTATTATTTTTTCAGCCAACGCATTTTGACAAAATATATAATTTGCTACAATTTTCTTTTATTCTCAAATCTCTCATAAAAAATGATTATTTAATAAAATTTATATATTATTATTATATATTATATATTATATATTATATTTATATTAATAAAAAATTATTGTTTAATAAAATTTGTAATGAATAAAGTCATATTTATAATAGAGATAAATAAAATTTTCTTCACGGAAAAAAATATTTAATATTTTCCATGTCTGCGAGGAATAATTTAAGAGAACATAATATCGATCTTGTTCCTATATTATTTTTTAACTGACGCATTTTGACGAAATGTAGAATTAGCTATAATTTGCGCTTTTATTCTCAAATCTCTCATAAAAAAATTATGATTTAATAAAATTTATATATTATTATTATATATTATATATTATATTTATATTAATAAAAAATTATTGTTTAATAAAATTTGTAATGAATAAAGATATATATATTTATAATAGAGATAAATAAAGTTTTCTTCACGGAAAAAAATATTAAATATTTTTCATGTCTGCGGAGAATAATTTCACATTTCTCGAACTCATTTTCCAGACACTTTGCGCCTCGACGCTAGTGAATTATCCAAAGCACACATCGTCATCGAGTGTGTGCGAGGTGTCATCACGCCTCGAGTTGAAGTCGAAAGTGCTTTCAACTGTACGGAAATGGGAAAAAAGTGAGAAAGAAAAGAGAGATAAGTAGACAACTGCTACCAGGAAATTCCTGAGTATACTTGGCGCGATGTCCATCACGCGAGTGCGAAGTAAATTCCATTCGCGAATAGTGACTGTAAAAGATTAAACGTTGAAATACGCTCATCGAATTCGCAATGACTTATTTGTCGCATTCTCTTACGATGACTCGTGGCGATTAATTTTCTCATGCCATGTCCAAAAGCTTCAATTCTAACGATAAAGGACAATACGCAAAAGATGATTTTGGTTAAACTTGCCAAAACGTTTAATTCCTGAAATTAATACCTAAAAATCAAAGAATCAATACGAAGGAAACTTGCAATAATATTCGATCAATCTGCGCTGGATTTGCTCATTCTATTATCATATTTCGTTTTATACATCGCAAGGAGGAAAATAGGCTTTGAAAAAAATCAAAATTTTCAAAATTCAAAATCAAGGAGGAAAATAGACTTTGAAAACAATCAAACTTTTTTTCGACTATTTCCACTTTCAATTTTTTTTCTTCTCAATTTTTCAAACTCTGAGGTCCTTTATAAATCCTCAAAAATTTCGAGAGTACCGTTTTGTGAAATAAGCCCAGTTGGGATTTTTTTTCTTTTCAATCGATAAAAAAAATAGAAGGAAATGTCGGTCCGCATTTTTTCCGGAATTAATCAAAGTATTTTTTGCGTAAAAAAAAATTGAAAAAGGCCAACTTCGAAAAAAAGATGACTTTTCTCGAAAAAGTCAAAAGTTTCATAGATTTTCATGTCTTTAATTTTTTTTTGTACTTTTTTCGGAAAGTACATTGAAAAACGAAAAACTTTGAAAAATAAAACGTCCCAATTAGTTCCTTTTTGAAGAAGTTATAGCTATTTGAAAAAAAACCCCGTTTTTTGGGTTGGATAAAAAAATTTGAAAATTTCCTGAAAAATGTTTTTTATGGGTTAGAAAAGACAGAGAAAATTTCAGCCAAATCGAAAAGGGTCAGGTTCAATAGTGGTTAATTTGACATGGAATGCCCCATATCTATCGTACATATTATCTGTTGGCACTGAATTAATATTGTGTGCTTTTTAAAAGTGTATTCACTACAAATCGAAACAATCATCAACCCTGTAAATATGCACATGCTGTGTAACTTTTTAGTGAGGTTGTAAACTCGATCTTTTTTTTACATTTTTCCATTTTTACACTTTTACAAGAATATACTCTAAAAGTTTCAGACCGAAATTGAGAAAATTTTTAAAGTTATAGCCAAAAGAAGAGAGCAATTAACTAGTAAGTTAATATTGAAAATGACTAATTAATAGGATTTGGCAATCACCAGAAGCTGTAAATCTCTCGAAGAAACGAAGAGAGCTTTGGGATAACTTTCAGGAAACGGAAGGATCGCTCTGTGCATCAGGCATAGCTGATTAATGTAAGTATAATTTTTTTATACAAAATCCGTTGTCAAAACTTTAAACGCGTTTTTCTCGAAACTAAGTTTTCGAAACTTCGGGGAAGCACTGACTAAAAACTATTCAACCGATTTGGCTAAAAATTTTACCCGTTATTCTAGACATACATAGCTAAATATCTAACCTCTGAAACATTCAATTTTTTAATAATAAATGAATTTTTTAAAACAATTTATCAAAAAAAAATCGATTTCGAAGACCTTTTTCGTTCACAAGTCCGCCATTTCGTTTTTTTCCCTTAAAATATGCATATTAAAGGTTAGAGCACTAGAATTAAGTTTACAAAACAATAATCTCTTTAGATTTTTTATTTTAGATGACTACGGAAAGGCTGTGTGCTTCCCCGAAACAAGTCACCTTTTTTTCGAGGACTCCACTTTGACCTACAAAATCATAAACAAATTCATGTAAAATTAAGTAAACAATAGTATATTACGATACTAGTGCGATGAAACTTTTTCTGACGAGTGTGAGTTTGCAGCATGAGCCGAAGGCGAATGTTGCAATCACACGAGTTGAGAAAAAGTTTCTCGCACAAGTATCGTACGAAATTTTATTGTACGAATGCACAAAGTGGCACTTTGCGCACGGAGTGCAATAATAGTACATTACGATACGAGTGCGATGAAACTTTTTCTCGACGAGTGTGAGTTTGCAGCATTCGCCTTCGGTACATGCTGCAAACTCACACTCGTCGAGAAAAAGTTTCTCGCACGAGTATCGTACAAAATTTTATCGCACGAGTGCGTAAAGTGCCCGCTTCTCGCACACGCAGCGAAGCGAAGCGTGCGAAAAGTGGTCACTTTACGCACGGAGTGCAATAAAAAAAATTTTGTACTCTTCAAGGTACAAATAACAACATGTAAGAATTTCGAAACGATCGCATTTTATTTTGTTATCTAAAAAAATTAATCAAAAAACGTTGAAATTTCGGTCGTCACAGTGGACTTCCTTAAAGGCGTAGGACTCAAGAATACAGGATGCGGAACTCTCAAGCGTGTAAATCAGTCATTGAATTTTCAATTTGGAAAGGAGCTAACGCACTTCTCGTGATTCCCCGGTATGGAGTGACTCGTCTCGAGTGTCCGGGTGAAATTTTCACTGAACGCGAATGCGTGACTTGGCAGTAAAAAGACAAAAAAAAAAGCAGTGCATCGGCAGGAGCCATTTTTCTTGTCCATTTGACGATGCTTCTGTGACTCTTGATCCTCATCTTGGTCATGATGAATCACGTATAACCTTCTCTTATATAGCAAAGAGTGAAATTCTCGATTGACGTCAAAGTCTTCTCCCCTTCATCCGGGAGTCCATTTCCTCTGTTTTGGAGATCCGTCATTGAACAATTAGTTTTGAAACTACCGGAATGAGACATAAAATTCTGCAGAATTGTATCCGCTTTTGAATTCCCAGCTGAATAAAGTTTCCATACCAAAAACGGTGATTTTGATAGATATATTTTTTTATTTACGATTCTAACGAACTAATGCATTTTACAAACGATGACCAATTTAATCATTTTTAGAAATGTGGGATACTGTCTGAAAAAAAAATGAAAAAGCAATCTGCAAATTTCAAATTCCAAAATTTTTATTTGATATTTTTTCGTTGAATAGAAAATTCATATTCTGGGCGCAAAACGCTTTCCCAGTCATCGAGTAATTAAACTCCACTAATTAAGCACCACTCAAAGACATAATTTCCTCGTAAAGGTTTTATCGCCGATATATTTATCATTGTTTCACTATAATTATCGATTATCGCGTTTAATATTCTAGATCGTGAAAAATGTTCAGACGTTTTATTTTTTATTTCAAGGTAACGCAAAACTTTGGACTTTCTCGAAAAGGAAATTTACATAAAAATATTTAAAGGTATTTGAAATTGTCGTTTTACAACTTCATTAATTCATGACTAATTATTACTTTAGAATGCAATTAGCGTTCATAAAAAAACCCAAGTCATTATGGATTTCTCGTTTGAAGAGAATTTTTATTGTGATTCCTTAGGGTGTAATTGAATTATTAAGGAAAAATATTTTCACTCAAAAACAAAATTGTTAATATTGCATCGGTCTGGAAAATCAATTCGAATATTGGGACGGATCTCGATCGGTGCCGCGGCCATATTGAAAAAATCGTCAGAAAATTTGAATGTGGTTCGAGGTGATTTACCTCGATTAAAAATCTTTGGGCGTATATTTCACGAGTCGAGGAAGCTGAGAAATTTTTTTTAACTCTCATCGGGGATTTATTCATTCATATTCATTCACGCTGAGTCATTAACATACATTCCTGCGTGGAATATGTTCAGGTCTAACAAATATATACATATACATGGTGCATTCCATTTCAATCCAACTTCCAGTCTCAAAAAATATTTCAAATTTGATGCAAATTTTTTCCACTTTTCCTTCAAAAACATAAACATAGCGCGAAGAGTGGAATAACATTTTTTAGTGCGTACAGAAAATTACATGCATATTGAAAAAACAATTTCTCACGGATCAAGATAAAATCTGAAAATTAACAAACTTCTTCGAAGTTTTAATTTTATGAACAGTCGACTTCGATTTAGGGATGTTCGATTCTTTGGAAAGAATCGATTCTCTAATCGATCCTAAATCGAATCAAGAAAATCGATTTTCATGAAAAATCTAATCCAAAGAATCGATTTCCTAAGAATCGATTTTAAAAAATCGTAAACAAAATTAATTGCTAATTAAGACTTACGTAAGTGGTTATTAAGTTTGTGCTATGGAAAATAATTGAATTGGATCGATTCATTTTTAATACAAAATGATGAATTCAAAATAACAAAAATAAAGCAGTTTTCATTTTGGCAAAAGATAGTTTGATTCTTTTACACATCATTTGCACTTTTTAATATATTGTTAAAAATGTTATTAATATATTCAACAAATCAGCCTATTTTTCTATTACACAAGTTTCCATTGTTTTACGATATTTTGTATATTTTTATCCTTGATTATTTTTTTCGTTGGATCATTTTTTCAATTTTTTAACTTTTAATTTTTTTTTTACTCTTTTTCTCACGTTTTCACATTTGCGCATATTTTTTTTCTCTTAACCTTGACGTTGATGTTTCACAGACTCTTGTCAATCTTTATTTAATTGCCAATCTTTAATACTTAATGAATTTAATAAAAAATCGAATTTTCGATTTTTAAGGTCAAAAATCAATTCACCCAAAGATCGAGAAGGAAAGAATCGATCCATTAGATAGATTTTTTTGAACAAAAGAATCAATCTTTCAAAGAATCGAATCGGAATCGAACATCCCTACTTCGATTCCTTTCAATATCCTTTCAATATTTTCCATGAAGTAAAAAATAATTTTGTAAAAAAGGACATCTTGCAGTTATTCGCATAAAATTTCAGTCATACTTTGAATGCGTTTGAAAAATGGACCAAGGATTTTTTGTTATCCCAAAAATCGGCTATTTTTAGCTCCGTCACAGAGGCGTGCCCCCTTAACGTTGGGATTTTTCTATCGTGTGAACCATATTTTTTCAATGTTATTTACAAAAAGTCTGTTAAAGGATATTTTATTCAATTTTGCCAGATGATCAAAAAAATGGGTTGAATCGTTGAAGAATGTTTCATACATATCGCGCGTGTGAGCGATCCATTTCTAGCGATTTTTTTCATCATTGTCTATCTTGAAATACACGTCTCGAAATATTTCTTAATTGCCTTGAGGACAACGAAGTCACGAGGCCTAATGTAAAAATATTACAACAAAATCATTGGAGTATCGCGCGAGACGAATATCCTTCGTCACGGGGAGATGGCAAAAAAAAAAATAAGACACTCATACAGAGACATTATCATCCTCGTGAGAGAGGAGTCTAGATACACAATTTCAAAGACATTAAACAACAATTGTTCATTGTTCGTGCAATATTGAGCATTTTAACGCCGAACGATGGTGTAATCCGTCGTAATACCTTGCTCGATGAATCTCGTAACATTTTTCTTTCCCAATTTTTTTTTTGCTCTCTCTCCCAAGAATACTCTCTACAATGAACGAATTTTATACTACGCGTCCCAGCTTTGTCGGTATGAGAACCTCCTCATATTTACTTGGACCTTTTTTTTTTATCCTGTCTTTTTTACTTTGGCGAAACATTTTTCATGTCACGCGGGCAGACAAGAGACGCGAACGACCCAGCGGAAATGGGCCGAAGGGAAGATGGGATCGCTTTAATATTTTATCGTCGCTCGAACGCCAACTCTTCTGTCCTATATAAGCGCTTTAACGACAATGACAACGACGACGTCGTCAACAATGAACGATCAGGATCGTTTTCGTCGTTGTTGAAAAGATCGAGAGAGCTCTTTGCCTCCCTGAATGAAGGAATTATTTCGTCGAATATACCGGCGTCTTTCCGACGAGAAAAAAAAATTAATTATTTCGCGACAATGGTGAGCGTTTATAGGAAAAGAGCTGTACGGAAATTTATATATTTTTAATATACGCAAAATATATGTGGATATATTTCGAATGTATGTACATATATTTTTAATCCACACATATATATGTTGCATATATATTAGCATATATTCTTAACATATGCTGATATATATGCAACATATCTGAGAGATCGGTGTGATTCACATATATCTCTCATATATTCTACATATATTCTTAATATATGCTGATATATTTGCAACATATATGAGAGATAGGTGTGACTCACATGTATCTCCCATATATTCTACATATATTCTTAATATATGCTACCATATATGCAACATATATGGTAGCATAACTAACTATCTAACATAATATTTATTTAATTATTTCAGTTTATTGTATTCACACTTTTCATTATTATTTACATTATAATGTTTATTATGAACAAGCGATCGGGCGCCTGCCACATGTCCGTAATATATAGGCAGCATCGCGATAGTTTCCAGACTCGCCGCGAGATGTCGCAGAGCGGCAACCGCTGAACCCCCATACGGAGGATGCGACGAGTATGCTTATAAAGGCGGGCGTGAGAACGGAATATTAACAGAAGTCCGGCGTAAATGAAGCCATATAAGGAGTTCTTGCCGGCTTCTCATGAACTCTTACTTTTGTATTTGATTCTCCTAGAGAATTTCCGATTTTTCGGAAATTTCTAACACGGGTATCGCATATTCAACCCATATTCGGGATGTATCCAGCCCACTTTTCAACTATATTTGAAATACATGCAACAAATATTTAATCTATATTTCAGATGTATGCACCATATATATAAAATATATATATTGTATGTATGTGTCGTACATTTTACATATATCTAAAATATATTTTATATATATCTAAAATATATTTTCAATACATTTAAGATATACGTACATATGCGAAAAGCGGCAAAATCTATCCAAATAAATATATTACACATCTATAAAAAATATATTTTAAATACATTCATTTATCTACGGTAATTATATTTTGAATATATTTCGTACGCAATTTTGCATATATTTTAAATATATAAATTTCCGTGTGGGTAAGACGAATAATTTTTTTTTTTCGAAAAAAATGAATCTCATTATTCTTGTCGTGGAATCGTTACATTTTACATATTGCACATTCTGTTCAATTATTTTGATTTCAGATCAAAATTATTATTGTCATGGATGATCTAACCCTTAAGGGGGGAAAGGGTCTGAGATAGAAAAAAAGCATATTTTTGTGATTTTTTTTCAGAGTACCATATTTATTATAATTTTTTTTTTTTACATTATTAAGTATTATTCTAAAAATATTTTGCTAAATTTTCATTAAAAAATATTGAAAAATAAGAAAGTGGTAGTGGTGAGAACCGAGTCGTCGCAAAAAAAAGTTCCCATGCGGTGGTCAGGATATGATTGCTTCATATGAAATTAAAAAACCAAAAAAATTTTTTCGGTGGATACGTTTGTCTTGGATTTGAACGAAGGAATTAACGAAATATTAATTTTTGAATTTTTGGTAAAGGTGCAATCAAAAAACTCTGAATTTTGTCAAAAATTGCTCTTTTTGTTTAATTAAAAAATAAGTTGTAATTGAAAAAAAAAATCCTTTGTTCAGAACCGAGCGTTTAGTATGTAAAAGAAGTGTGCAAAGCTTAGGCGAAATCGGTCCAAAGGTTTTCGACGAATTTTGACTACCGACTTAAAAAAAAAGTTTTGGAAAAATGCGATTGAAGTCTGATACATGAATAAAATAGAGAAATTTTTTTTTAACACTTACATAGAATCGTCGATTCCAGCTCGATAAAGCAACTCACCTGCAGCTACTGCATGACCGACGCACTCCTTTTTATTTATTTGATCATCTTGGCCATATGGTTGCGTTTCAAGATTTGAAGCCTACGTTTTGACTCGTAAATTCCATTCCATTCCAATCCATTCCATTCCATTCAACGAAAAAGTTTTTTTTCGTCGTTTCAAGATTTGAAGCCTGTGTTTTGAATCGAAAATTCCATTCCATTCCAATCCATTCCACGAAAAAGTTATTTTCGTCGTTTCAAAATTTGAAGCCTGTGTTTTAGATCGAAAATTCCATTCCATTCCATTCCATTCCACGAAAAAGTTTTTGTTCGTCGTTTCAAGGTTTGAAGCTCGTTTTTTGAATAAAAAATCCCATTCCATTCCAATCCATTCCACGAAAAAGTTTTTTTCGTCTTTTCAAAATTTGAAGCCTGTGTTTTAAATCGAAAATTCCATTCCATTCCGTTCCACGAAAAAGTTTTTTTTTCGTCGTTTCAAGATTTGAAGCCTGTGTTTTGAATCAAAAATACCATTCCATTCCAATCCATTCCACGAAAAAGTTTTTTTCGTCGTTTCAAAATTTGAAGCCTGTATTTTAAATCGAAAATTCCATTCCATTCCATTCCACGAAAAAGTTTTTCTTCGTCGTCTAAAGGTTTGAAGCCAGTGTTTTGAACTGAAAATTCCATTCTATTCCATGAAAAAGTTTTTTTTCGTTGTTTCAAGGTTTGAAGCCTATGTTTCAATCCGAAAATTCCATTCCATTCCATTCCACGAAAAATTTTTTTTCTTGTCGTTTCAAGGTTTGAAGCCTGGGTTTAATTAAATCGAAAATTCCATTCTATTCCAATTCATTCCATTCCATTCCACGAAAAAGTTTTTTCTCGTCGTTTCAAGATTTGAAGCCTGTGTTTTGAATAGAAAATTCCATTCCATTCCAATCCATTCCATTCCATTCCACGAAAAAGTTTTTTCTCGTCGTTTCAAGATTTGAAGTGTTTTGAATCGAGAATTCCATTCCATTCCATTCCACGAAAAAGTTTTTTTTCGTCGCGTTTCAACGTATGAAGCGTGTGTTTTGAATCGAAAATTCCATTCCAATCCATTCCATTTCACGAAAAAGTTTTTTTTCGTCAGTTTAAGATTTGAAGCCTGTGTTTTGAATCGAAAATTCTATATTCTATTCCAATCCATTCCATTCTATTCCACGAAAAAGTTTTTTCTCGTCGTTTCAAGATTTGAAGTGTTCTGAATCGAGAATTCCATTCCATTCCATTCCACGAAAAAGTATTTTTTCGTCGTTTCAAGGTTCGAAGCCTGTGTTTTAAATCGAAAATTCCATTCCATTCCATGAAAAAGTTTGTTTTCGTCATTTCAAGATTTGAAGCCCGTGTTTTGAATCAAAAATTCTATTCCATTCCATTCCACGAAAAGGTTTTTTTTCGTCGTTTCAAGGTTTGAAGCCTGGGTTTAATTGAATCGAAAATTCTATTCCATTCCAATCCATTCCATTCTTTTCGAAAAACATTATTATATTTTTAAATGATTTTCAATAATAATGAAAATTGGTATTAACCTTATAAATTTTCAAACACGTTCTCGAATCTCACTGTTATGTTTATAAATTTTTTTCAATGGTCTTTAATTTTGAATGATTGACGGTTGGTGATATAAAAAAGTGTTAAAATATTCGAACAATGATCGTTCGTTCGAGAATGCATGCTCGCGTCACTCGCGCGTGAAAGCGCGACAACGTCCTTGCCGCTTGAACTTGAAGAGCCCGCGCTTTGCTCTTGCCATCGCGAAGCCTCTCGTCCGAGGCTGTAAAAGGTTGAGCTCGGGAAACGCCGCCGGCCATTTCATCGAGACTTCTTCACGATCCGCGGACACGAGCATTGGGTCATTTCTCTTTTCTCCCTCTCTTTTGCCCGAATCTCTCCACTTCCGGATCGATGCGATGCATTAAGGATGTACAGTCCCAGCCAAAAATTGCATTCCATTGAAATTTCCGTATTTCGCGATACAATAAAAATCTGAAAAAATTCAGCCAAATTTGGCTTGCCATAAACAACAATTATCAATAATAATATTGCCCAAAAGTTATTAATAAATTGTTGAAACAAATAATTATTGAACAATTTGACGGTAAATTCTTTTTTTTTTCAAACAAAAATTGGCAAAAACAAAATCGGTTTGAGGCACTTATTACTATATCATTCAAGTTGAAAAAAAAAATTTTTTTAATATTGAAAAACTTAAAAATAGTTTCTTGTAAGTGGCGCCAAAGTTTGAGGAGCACTTTCGGTCTGCGTGTCAAATTACTCATCCAATTTTCATCGGATTGACTTGAAAATTTGCATAACTCTTCTCCATAGTATGATCTAATTTTTTAATTTTTTAAGTTATTGTTATTTTATTTTTGGTGCACAGTTTAAGCAACTTTTTTGACCCTGAAAAATTCACTTTTTTTTTAATGAACGCCATTTTTTGAAAAATGAAAATTACGAAAAAAAAAGATTTTTTTTTCTTTTTCTAGGAGCCACCTACAAGGAGAATTTAGACACGAAAACCGAAAGTGCTCCTTAAACTTTGGAGCCACTTACAAGATGCTATTTTTAAAATTTTCAACATAAAATTGTTTTTTTCAACTTGAATGATATATTAATAAGTGCCTTAAATTGATTTTGGTTCCGCCCATTTTTTTTTGTGAAAAATAAATTAATTAAAAATACATTAAAAAATTGCAACCAAAGGTATCCTGCCTTAAACAAAGTTTTCAAAATTTTCTCTATTTTGAAATTGCTGTTTTGTATTTTTTTGGTATTTATGTATTTTTTGACCCAGTGTCTTTGAAACTTTTCAAAGCTGACGATAAACCTGTATGCAAAAATATATACAAAAATGGCAATTTTTTGTTTGTATTTCAGAAAATTTTTCATAATATTTCAAAATAGAAAGAAAATTCTGAAAAAATTCATATGCGTTCAGAAAAAATAACGCATCCGATTTGTTTAAAAAAAAAAGACGACTCACCGAAACATGGTGTAATAATTATTTTTTTAAACAATTTATTAATAACTTTGGACAATATTATTATCGATAATTGTTGTTTATGGCGTTCCAAATGTTGCTGAATTTTTTCAGATTTTTATTCTATCAGGAAATACGGAAATTTAAATCAGATACAATTTGCCAAGGAAATAAAATAATACCGATAAACATTTGGCATTTCACGGGAAAGGCAATTTTGTTTACATGGATAATTTTCGAAATTGATCGCATTTCGAGTATCATTTGACAGAGCAGAAAGAAACAGCTCAAAGCACTTTCGGGAGACTGTAACCTTGAATTTGACCTTGGAAATCGTGCTCACGAATGACCCAGAAACCTCGTAATGACAACGATGAGAATCCGATGATCCCGGAAATTCCAAACGAAAGCGATTAAGAAAAAAAGAATACGGCAACTCGAGGAAAAAGTTGTTTCGAGGATTTGGCATGGTGACATTTTTTTCGATTGTCCGGCACGTTTTTAGAGTTAATTTAGTCGCTCAGGGAAAATATGAATTTCGCTTGGAATTATAAAGAATAAATTTTTTTGTAAATTTTTAGTGATTTTAAAAAATGCTGTATCTCAGCGAAAAATGGTCGTATAGAGGTCTAAAAAAAGGCAATTTCAAGCTGAATAAACAAGCTATTCGGTCCAAGCAATGGTTTTGCTGGAACTGAATTTTCCAAGTCTGGGGAGCCAAAAGAAAAAAAAACGAAATTTGGAAAAAAATTATTTCGCACTGTTTCTCAAGATTGCTTCAAATTGCTTTTTTTAGACCTTGATATGACCATTTTTCACTGAGATACAGCATTTTTAAAAATCGCTAAAAAATTAGAATTTTTTTTACCCCTTAATTGTTTCCAGTAGTGTATAATTTTGTTTACATGGAAAATTTTCGAAAACGATTACATTTCGAGTATCATTTGACGGAGCAGAAAAAATGAGCACGAAGCAAACGATTTCGGGAGGCTGTGACCTTGAATCTGACCTTGATACCACGTTATGGGAACGACTCGATAACTTCAAGCCCAAAATAAATATTTTTTCCGTCTCTAAAAATCATAAACTTTAAAATTCAATAGAGAAACACAAGAATACCGACAAAGAATGTGTGTCGCACTATGATTAATTGTGTCCCTCACGGATAGACATTCCTGAAGAGGGAAACGAGAAATTTTGGTGCTCTATCGTGAATAGGTTGTTTTTTGCACAGAATTTTTTTATATTTTTTTATAAGTATCTCGTCAGAGCAAAAGAAAAAGGTCTGACCAACCGTCGCGGAATTTCATATTAGAGAAATCTGGTATAGGTGGGCACCACATATGACTTTTGCGCATATGCATGCATTTAGCATACGTATGTCGTAAAGTGCATGGACAATGTAATGTATTGTTGAAAACCACGTGCCGACTTTCGTTTCCGCGGCCCCAAGGAATCGTCAATTTCTTCCGGTAAAGCACTTCTTCTCTCTCTCTCTCTCTCCCTTTTGTGTCTCTCGTGACGTGATTAATGGTCATTATTTTCCGTCTTCGTCAAGACGAAAGTTCGAAGTCGTTGAACCTGTCAGAGCTTTGTAATAATTGTAATTTTGCCCCTTTAAAATTATTACAATATCATGTCAAAAACTGATGCATATTAATTTTTGCCAAAATTTCTCACTCATTGAAGGTAAAAAAAACCCGATTTTTTTTTTACATTTTCCGCAAAATAAACATCTTAAGAATATACTGTAAAAGTTTCAGACCGAAGTTAAGAATATTTTTAAAGTTATAGCCAAAAGAAGGGAGCAATTAACTCTTTGGATTTTTTATTTCAGATGACTACGGAAAGGCTGTGTGCTTCCCCGAAACAAGTAATCTTTTTTCGGGGACTCCACTTTGATGTACAAAATTATAAATAAATTCATGTAAGATTAAGGAAACGAAATTTTTTTTGTACACTTCCAGATACAAATAACAACATGTAAAAATTTCAAAACGATCTCATTTTATTTTGTTATTTAAAAAAAATAATGAAAAAACGTCGAAATTTCGGTCGTCACTACCTAACTACCTACCTACCTACCTACCTACCTACCTACCTACCTACCTACCTACCTACCTACCTACCTACCTACCTACCTACCTACCTACCTGACTACCTACCTACCTACCTACCTACCTACCGACCTACCTACCTACCTACCTACTACTACTACAATAACTACTACCTTGAGGGAGAAAAAAGGGTCAGAAAATCAGAATTTTTTTCTGATACTACAACTTATAAGAAATATTGTCAGAAAAATTGAAGTCATTAGAAGCAAACCTTTTCGAGTTATAGACAATTGAGTCTCCGGTCTCCGAACTATTGAGTTTATGAAAAAGTTATCGAGGCGCAATCATATGGCCAAGATTATCAAATAAATGAAAAGGAGTATGTCGGTCATGCAGCAGCTGCAGGTGAGTTGCTTTATGGAGCTGGAATCGACGATTCTATGTAAGTTAAAAAAAAAATCTCTATTTTATTCGTGGATCAAACTTTAATCGCATTTTTCTCAAAACTTTTTCTTTAAGTCAGTAGTCAAAATTTGTCGAAAACCTTTGGACCGATTTCGCCTAAGCTTTGCACACTTCTTTTACATACAAAATACTCAGTTCTGAACGAAAGATTTTTTTTTCAATTACAATTTATTTTTTAATTAAATGAAAAGAGCAATTTTTGGCAAAAATCAAGTTTTTTGTTTGCACCTTTACCAAAAATTCAAAAACGAATATTTTGTTAATTCCTTCGTTCAAATCCAAGATAAACTTGTGTACTAAAGAAATCTTTTTGGTTTTTTAATTTCGGATGAAGCAATCATGAGTTATCCTGACTACCGCATGGAAACTTTTTTTTTAGGTGACTCGGTTCTCACCGCTACCACTGGCTTATTTTTCAATATTTTTTAAATGAAAGTTTAGCAAAATATTCTTAGAATAATGCTCAATAATGTAAAAAAAAATTAAAAATATTAATAAATAAGGTACTCTGAAAAAAAAATTACAAAAATCTGCTTTTTTCGTATCTCAGACCCTTTTCCCCCCTTAATCAAGAAAGTGATCGAAATACAAAAACATAAAAGTTTCTCAATATGTCGAAGGTAATATGCCTTGGTAAAGGTTTCATAAGCGAAAGGAACGTTTTGCATCTTTTATCGAAATTAGACCATTTTTATTTAGCCCCAATTTAAGAGATTCTCGTTTTGAATGAGACTAACAAATTCGACTTCATCATTCGCAACGATTTGCTTCCATAATTTGATGCTGATCAATCATGAAATACTTTTTAATCGGAGTCACAATTTATTATCGCTCTTCTATCTATTTATTTCGCTTGTATTTAATTCATCGATAAAAAAAACTCCTCTTACATAATAATTTTAAAAAATAAACGGAAAGATGGCGTTTGAATACTGGGCGCAATAAAAATTACGACGTTTCACCAAAATCGACTTTAATTGTATTACAAAAGCGATAATAAAATTCGTGGACAGCGGCGAAACGAAATTTTTTTAATCGTGTATACTTCCTTCATTTTCCGTAATCGTTCGAATATTTCGCAATTTATTGCGCAAATTCAATTTTTACCACACACGTTGTTCGCGAAGAGGGCGCTCTCTCTCGTGTGTGCACACGTTTTATTTTATTTTTTAATACATCCGCCGAGTAATTTATTTACGAGTACGAGGGAAATAATCAAATTACTCCGCGGTATTTGTCTAAGCGTTCAACTTGATCGTTTTTTTTTTCAGTTTTCCCTCCAGTGATGCAAGAGAAAATTGCTTGAGCGCAAGGGAAGCCTCGATTATATCACCAGAGTTATAACGGACAAAGTAAATTTACTTTTTAATTACAAAAATGTTTTATTTCTAAAATCGCGAGGAAAATCTCGCATGACCGAAAAACTGGAAGAATATGCGGAGCTCATTGACTTGAAGCACAAACGGTGTAGAAAAAAAATGTTGAATCTCGTTTCTCGTGGCATCCTCAAACACGTGGACCACTTTCTCGCCGAACGAAGAGGCCTGCCGATCCCGGAGAATCGTCGAGTTCGCGGCTCTCCAACGTTTTTTTTTTTTTTTTTTTTTTTTTTTTTTTTTTCTTACGCACGCCATCAGAATCTTTGAGCATTATATCGGTCGATGACACACTGCCGGCGGCCCTGAAACGTCCCACATGCGAACACGCCCAAATGGCCCAAATTCATTGCTCAAATTTCCATATATGCGGGGTATTCCATGTGAAATGTCAATCGTCTTCTGGCTGCCATGACCACGGATTTTGTACATGATTTTTTCTAGGATTGTACACAAGTTTTTTTTCGTTTCTCCTCTTATCAATCAGCC
Organism: Alloplasta piceator; assembly: GCA_946863875.1. Taxonomy (NCBI): domain Eukaryota; kingdom Metazoa; phylum Arthropoda; class Insecta; order Hymenoptera; family Ichneumonidae; genus Alloplasta; species Alloplasta piceator. The sequence goes on along the minus strand of OX333072.1, from coordinate 49,652,696 downwards.
TTTAATAATATTATATACACTGGACTCCCGATTTAATGCCAACGACGGAAGGGGGGGGGGGGTTAAACCAGGAGGCAGTAAACCGGGAGTCCAGTGCAATTGGACTTAATTAATAGCATCATTTTTATATTAGCATGTTTGTGCATTTTTTTCAGTTTATTCAAATTTAAACGATGTTCTTTATTGCAGGTTTGTTCCACGGAAGAAAGCAGTTTATTAAAAAAATAGATTAACTAATTATAGTGCTTTTTCATATTCTAGATTTCTGCATTATTAAATTTATTCTCAGGCTTTTGAGTGTAAATTTTGATTATTTAAGGTAGTTCTTCCGAGACAACCTCATCAAAAAGTTACACAGCATGTGCATATTTACAGGGTTGATGATTATTTCGATTTTTAGTAATTACGTTTAAAAAGCAGACAATGTTAATTCAATGCTAATAGATAGTACGATAGATATATTTTATTATCGTAAAACTTATTTCATTAGTGTTTCTAACCTACAATTACTTGCTACAATTGCCGGAACTGTCCCGGCCTTGCCCCAATACACAAAAGAGCTACATATGGGGCCATGCGTAGCGAGACAGGTTTTGGCCGCGGGTCTCAAAATTTGTTGTCCGTTATTATATCGTTTTCTTATATCATATAAAAACATTTTCATGCAGTTATGAACCCCAATCAAAACTTGGTTTTTGTTAGGTCCTAATCGAAAAATAAAAAAATTCAATATTTTACATACCTTTAATTGTGTGTCCCTCAAGTGTCAATACAGCAAAAATTAAATCTGACCAGCGCTTTTTAACCGGAAAAAGTGCTATTTTCAATAAAGCTAATGGAATATTAATCCGATTTGTAAAGAAAAATGTGTAGCCAACAAACGGAGAAAAAACCCGTTTTTATTTTTTTTCGGCCCTTAGGATCTACTAAATTTTATCAAAAATTTTCAGCTTGCCTTTTTTCTTTGTTTACTGGCAATTAAATGTGCAGTTACTCCGTAAATAGTCGACGCTTCCTTTCCATCGGAACTCGTTCAAGACAAAACTTATTAATTTTATTGCCAGTGAACAAAAAATGGAGGGAAGCTGAAAAATTTACCGTACGTTTCTACCATGTTGAACAATGTTCAGTAAAATTTTTGATAAAATTCAGTAGATCCTAAGGGCCGAAAAAAAATAAAATCGGCTTTTTCTCAGTTTTTTGGCTGTCAATTTTTTTTTTACATATAGGATTAATATTCCATTTGCTTTATTGAAAAGAGAGCTTTTTTCAATTAAAAAGCACTGCCCGTAGTAAAAAACTCCATTCGTCGCCATTGAAAAATCCTCATTCATTCCCCATTGCCGAAATAACCAATGGAGATGAATGCCGAATTGCCTAAGGGGATTTTCGCCATTGAATTCCCCATTTGAAACGGAATGGGGATTATCTAATGGGGATTCAATGGAGACAATCTCCTCAGGCAATTCGGCATTCATCCCCATTGATTATTTTGGCAATGGGGAATGAATGGGGATTTTTCAATGGCGATGAATGAAGTTTTTACTATACGAAAGAATCTCCATTGCTGTTCGCCACTCATTCCCCATTGCCCACAAAACCAACGGATATGAATGCCGAATTGTCTAAGGACATTTTCGCCATTGAATTCCTCATTTGAAACGGAATGGGGATTATCCTATGAGGATTCAATGGAGACAATCTCTCTAGTTAATTCGCCATTCACCTCCATTGGTTTTTGTGGGCAATGGGGAATAAATGGGATCATCAATGGAGATTCTTTCATATGATTGCTATATATACATGGAATTACGCATTAAATAATCAAGTAAGTTATCAGTAAGTAAGGTTAATCATAATGCTAATATTAGCATAACGACCAATAATTATATCATATATCATATATAGCAATCATATAGCAATCATATATATATATATATATGTACATATATATATTACATTTAATAGAAATTATTGAAGCTCAGAATTGAGAAAATAGATTGTAAGTGTATTCAGATGACGATTGATAATGAAAGTATATACGTTTCTCCTCTCACAAATCGGGTTGAGAAGGACTGATAAAATTATGTGTATATGTTAAAAATAAACGGTTTTAAAAATCATTTGTCCCAAACGTACGCGTACTTGATGAGCAGTTTATAATATATTTTTTTTAAATTACTTTCGAATAATTTCCGAGCTTATGCTAATATTAATTGACCATCGATATAATCATCAGCATTTATTACAATTGAAGAAGATATTTGGTTCATATATGAGAATCAGCGACATCTACTCTTACATAATTTTATTAATTCACCGCCGTTTGAGAAATTCGCATTCGGAAAAATTCTCATCGATCGATGGGTTCAATTGTTCAGCATTGAACCTCGAATATGAATTGCAGCATCGTTAACGAATGCTGCTCATCATTCGATCAGTCATCAATGAAGTGACATTATTGATAAATGTTGATCATTGTATAATTCGTAGTTACTTATTATTCAATGGGTATCCTTGGTAAATGCTGATCATTTCATCGTTAGTCGCATTTGGGTTCCAATGAACATCTGTGGGAAATGCTGATCTTTCAGTTCATCCGCATTGACTTTCCAATGGACATCATTGGGTAAAGCGGATCATTTCGTTCATCAGCATTTACCTTCCCACGGACACCATTGGGCAATGCTGATCGCTCGATACATCCGCATTGGCTTTCCAATGAGCATCATTGAGTAATGATGATCATTCGATTCATCCGCATTGGCTTTCCAATGAGCATCATTGAGTAATGATGATCATTCGATTCATCCGCATTTGATGTTCAATGGATACCCATTCACTGATCAATGGTCAGCCCTGTACGTCATTGACAAATGCGGAAATCTCAATGGGTCCCCATTCATTGTCCAATGGAGTCGTATGAGGACCATTGGTTGCCATTGGCGATTCAATGGAGTTTTTTACTACGGGCCTCCCCTATATATACTTTATTGAAACTTAAGGTCTAATTTGAAGCGTCGTTGCACGAAGAATCTTCATATCGTTGCGTGAAAAAAAAAACACGCGCAATACCGAATGTTTGGATCGCGTGATTCGAGGTCGTGAGCATCAAAACCGACTAAGATTCCTCTCGTGGTTGGGTAGATCTTGCCACGGTTCGGCAACTCGCTTGAAAACCCCAAAGAACCGCAACAAAACCTCTCGGTCGTCTTTCTCTTTCCGCTGCACAACCTGTCGTAACGTTCTTAAGACTCTCGTGGTCACTATACTTTTTTCTTTTTTTTTCTTCGCCTCTTTCACTCGGTCTTGATCCCGGAGAGGATCCGAAGCGTGAAATCGAAGGGTTTTATGTACCGAGTGATAAAAAAAAAGAGGCAGGAGTGGAAGCCACTAGGAAGCGTCGGGACGAAATTGAGAATCTCGCGGACGTCGTAATCACAATAATCAAATAGACACAATAACGTCTCGGTTAACGTCGATTTCTGATCATTTTCGCGGATCCGAAGTCCCATCAATTTGCGTGTAATTAAGCGAGTTGCGCCATTTTGTCAGCGAGCAATCGATATTATGATGCTTTTGCTGACGTAATAATATCCTTTACATAAACGGCAACGTTTCTCCGACGCGCTTTTTCTTTCAGCGACACGACTCTAATTGGTACTCTTCGAGACTAATTGTCAAAAGTGCACTGAGAGAAAAAATTACTAGAACCAATAAAATGTAGTTTTGAAGGCAAATCATTTATTCCATTATTTGCCAAAACATATTAGATTGGTTCCCTTATATATAGGGCGTTCCACATCAAACCGCACACCAATTAGCTTTTGCATCTCCGATTTTTTTCAAAATGTTTTATGTCTTAGTATTGGTTGAAAGAGGGCTTCATGATTTTTTTCAATTTTTTTTGTCGAACCGTTTTCAAGATATCGATTTTTCAAAAATTCAGCTACTTTTTTTTTCAAACGCCCATAACTTTGCGAAAAATGGGCCAAATGGGACGTTTTTTTTTCAAAATTTTTGTTTTTAAACGTACTTTTGATTGAAAATATCGAAAAAAAATTTCGAACCGTATTACCATGAGATTTTCAAGTTTTAAAAATAAATTGTTGATTTACAAAAAACACGTACTCATCGATTTTCTTAAAATTTTTTTGTAAAAAACTGTCATCCATTCCACACCTTTTAAGCCTAACGAGATAATGGGTGAACGATGGGATCTATTTTTTTTTCGATTTTTAATTTAGCACCATTTAGCTTTCGTATCTCCGATTTTTTTCAAATTTTTTCATGTTTTAGTATTGGTTGAAAGAGGCCTCTATGATTGCCTAAGTAGGTAATGGGATAACGATGGGATCTATTTATTTTTTTTTTCGATTTTTCAATTTCCATATTTTATTTCCATATTCAATTTATATCTTGAAAACGGATCGACAAAAAAAATTGAAAAAAATCATCGAGGCTTCTTTCAACCAATACTAAAACATGAAAAATTTTGAAAAAAATCGGAGATACAAAAGCTAAATGGTGTCCGGTTTGGTGTGGAACGCCCCATATTTACTTGGTTAATTTATTTGAGTCAATTCCATAAATTTCTGTTTCAATAAAAGAATTTACTTTAATCCAACAATTTGTTATCAATTATATGTAATATGTTGTTTAAATCAATAGCACATTTTATCATTCGAAACATGCATGTCTTTTAAATGAGAAAATGAATTTGTTGAATCAATAAAATGCGTGTTAATTAATTGTTGCTAAACATGTTATAAAAAATATATAACCCTTGCAAAATAATTTAATATGCATAGTTTACTGGCCCCAAAAAGAGGTAAATTTAAAAAAAAGAAAAACTGCGCCAATTCCCCGATCTAATTTTTTTATCCTACCGGAATTCGAACCCTCGACCCTACCTAACATCCTACCTATCGTATCTAACTACCTAGTACCTAACTACCTAACTACCTTTTCGGCAAGACAAAATTTATTTTGTTTTGTGAAATCTTTTTTTTCATGAACACTCTGCTCGTTAATTTCGTATCGTACATACTAAAAATGTTTGAATGAACTAAAGCGGCGGTCAAATACGTCCAGATAAATATTTATCTAGTCTAACTGAGTAATTAGTTTCTCGAATAATTCTGCTCTTCGGTTGACCAAAATGGCCGAAATGATAGTCCTTCGCTAGATGAAAATAAAAATTTTATTATTCCAAACAAAGATTCTATTGGAATAAAATAATGAGTTACTCATTTTACTACAAATTTTTTTTAAATAGTCACAATCAATTTGATATCTAATTAAAATAAACGTTGAAAATACTACAGAAATATTCTGAGAAGTAGAATAATAATAAATTTATTGCAAAGAAATAATTTTCTTCGAAAAAAATAATTTCGTATTGATGTCGTTTTTTAGATGCAAATAATCTCATGTTTATGATGCAATAAATATAATTAATCCAATTAATGCAAATTTATGAAAATGTATTTAAATAAAGATATTATTAGAAGTAAAATAATGATGAATTTATTGCAAAGAAATAATTTTGTTCGAAAAAAAATAATTTCGTAATGAAGTCGTTTTTTAAATGCAAATAATGTTTATGATGCCATAAATAATTTTGTTCAAACAAAAAAATTTCATATTGAAGTCGTTCTTTAGATTCAAATAATCTAATATTTATGATGCGATCAATGTAATTAATCCAGTGAATACAAATTTAATCACATCTATCATGCATCTAATTGTTACTATTAAATAAGAGTCCAATATAATGGAGTAATAGATCCGTAAAAATATTTTATTAAATGAACAGTGATTCTCTTGGTTTAACAAATAAATAATCGAAATAATACTGTGATTTAATAAATAAATTCATGTTTTCAAATTCAATAATTTTTTCTCTCAGTGTGTCAGTGCACTATTTCGACTATTTTTGAAACTCTTTCCTCTGATTCTCGCCTTTCCACTTCTGTTTATTTATTATTTATATTATTATTTATTTATGATGATTCGTAGAAAAACAAGAAACTTGAAAGTGCACTTTCGACCAAAAAACAATTGCGGATCATTTTTGATTTTAGAAAAAATATATTTGTTGACAATCATTGCAGTGTTTGAAGTCATTGTACTCGATTTTGGGTATCAGAGATTTATAGTGCGATGATTACGAATGATTATTTTGTCGTAAAATCATTAGAAATTTGTTTTTACTTCCAAGATCAAAGTCGTTGGTCTGAACAAAAATTAACGGTGGAATTATGAGCTCATCTATGTTAGCCAAGCAATGCTTCACTCTCGCTTTTACGAAATTACAGCTCATATCTCACTTTTCATTTATGAATGTATAATATATTAGGTATATGATGTATTCTCTGGTATATTACGAAATTTTCAACTCTGAATTTTTTGAAATTTCATTTGCTCGAAGAAATCTTCAAATTTCTCTGGATTATTTGAAAAAATTATTTGCGAAGTATCGGTGAAAACTTTAAATTTTTCGGTGCAGAAGAATTTGTCAATTTTTCATTTGAAGTGTTGAGAAAATATCCTATTTTTTTTATCAAGCCAACGTATCAAAACATTTTTTCAAATAAGGTTTTCCATAGCATTTGCAGGACAAAATATTGGAACTTGGAACTTTCAATAAAAATCACATGTTCCAAGCGGATAGAATCGAAAATTTTTAAAAAATATCCGAAAAAATCTTGACTCTTCAAAAATCTTTAATCCTTAATTTTGCTACGAAATACTGGACAGATTGAAAAAAATCTCAACAGTGTACGTGAAGATAAGCGCTGAATTTGTGGAGAAGTTTTCGTATATTTGTAAACAAGGTACATATATATGGGGCATTCCATGTCAAATCAACCACTTTTAAATGATGTTTTTTCTCGAAAAAGTGAAAAATGTCGTACATTTTAATATCTTATTTTTTTTGTATGTTCTTTCTGTTTGGGTAAAAAAAAATAGAAAATTTTCTGCAAAATGTTTTTAATGGGGTAGAAATGGTAAAAAAAATTTCAGCCAAATCAAAAGGGGTCGGGTTCAAAAGTGGTCGATTTGACGTGGAAGGACCCATATGTATCCTTGTTTGAGGAGAATCTCAGTGAACATATAGAAATCTTACACTATCTTCCTAATTTTACGTACTTTCCCATCCTCATTAAGCGGACAATATTCTTGTGATTAACATATTCAAACGAGATGCCTCAAAATACTTGTATTTTAACAGCGTGTCGACCTGTCTTTTATGGAAGTCAAAAGTTCGAAAAAAAAATTCCCAACGAGTGAAATTTGATGCTTTACATTTGCTCTCTCTCTCTCTCTCTCTC
>OX333072.1:49398959-49645159 GCA_946863875.1 Alloplasta piceator | reverse complement strand
TAGAAAATCTGTTGTCAAAACTTTAAACGCGTTTATCTCGAAACTACGTTTTCGAAACTTCGGAGAAGCACCGACTAAAAACTATTCAACCGATTTGGCTAAAAATTTTACCCGTTATTTTAGACACACATAGCTAAATACCTAACCTCAAAAACATTCAATTTTTTAATAATAAATGAATTTTTTAAACAATTTATTTAAAAAAATCGATTTCGAAGATCTTTTTGTTCACAAGTCCGCCATTTCGTTTTTTTTTTCTTAAAATGTGTATTTTGTAGGTTATAGACCTAGAATGAAGCCTACAAAACAATAATCTCTTTGGATTTTTTATTTCTCTCTGCGGAAAGGCTGTGTGCTTCCTCGAAACAAAATCACGAAATCACAAACAAATTCATGTAAAATTAAGAAAACAAAATTTTTTTTGTACTCTTCAAGATACAAATAAAAACATGTAAAAATTTCAAAACGATCGAATTTGATGTAATTAATGAAATAAACGAAAAAAAAATTTAAACAAGCTTTTCTTAGTTGTTAATAAAAAATAACTAAAAAGTTAAAAATAATTTTATTCTGATTGGAAACAATTTTTTAAATAAAAGCATTTTACACCCTTTTTTTCTCTTCTGTTCAAATGTAACACGCTTCAACTTGAAAACTTATTTCCAATTGGAATAAAATTATTTTTAACTTTTTAGTTACTTTTTATTGACAACTAATAAAAGCTTGTTTAAAAAAAAAAATTCGTTTATTTATTTTGTTCTCTTTTAGTATTTCTGATTTCAAATAACTAGTTTAGTAATTTATATCTAGTTTAGCATAATTTTTTGCAAAAAAAATGTTTCGCAAAATTTTTTGCACAAAAATTATTTTGCAAACATAATGCAATAATAATAATAATAATAATAATAATAACAACAACAACAACAATAATAACCATTACCAACCATAACCCAAGGATGTAGAAATTCGTTTGTCCACTTGAGAAAAAAAAAAATTCGACAAAATATAAAATAAATAATCGACGAAGAGGGGAATTCTTATTTATTCCATCTCGCTCTATCGTATTTTTTTTATTTTATTTTTCCATCCGCGCAGATCCGGATAAATCCCTGCGCGTAATCCGGCTTTCGAAGATTTCTCGCGATTCTTCTTTCTCGCTCGGACTCCTCGAAGGAGGGCAAGGAGTATATGGAAAAAAAGAAAGAGAAAGAAATATAGAGCGAAAGGGAGAATGAGGATCGGGAAATTTATCCCACAAATGCTCGACGAATACTCACCGGAGCGAGAGATCTCTTTCCGGATCTTATCTGGATGACGTTATTTTTCTAAGCGTAACAAAGTTCGCATTCCTCATGACAAATCCTTCCGTATAATACATATATTTATTTATACCTTTATTCATGCATATATATATGTATATTTATCTATGAATCATGCAAAGGGAAATCGAAACGGGAACGTGAGAACGCGAGATATACTTTGTTGAGACCTTTTCTTCAATTCACTTTTCTCAATTTTCCTTGGATAAATCGTATCGAGCTGGTATAAAAAAAAAATTTACCGCTTACTCGTCAATATATCGTGCAAGAAATTTTTCTGTTTACCGGAAATCGGAACGAATCCGATTCTCGAACCGCAAACGCTGAATATTCAATATCTCTCTCTCTCTCTCTCTCCCTTTTTCTTATCAAGAGACGCGGTAGCGTCTCGAGCCAATTATAGTCCAAATTTAAATTTAAATTTTAATTAAATTAAATTAAATTTTAATTTTAATTTAATTTAATTTAATTTTAATTTAAATATCCAAAATAAGACAGCGAATTGTAAAATTCCAATCTTCACTATTTTTTCTTACAAATCTGGTGCGTGAACATTGCAAGGATAATTACAATCGATTTGAGAATCTAATTTTAAAGCACCTTTTAGAAATGTTCTCGGTTGAAAAGTTGAAAAATGAGAAAAAAAAGGTCGGGCGAATTCCAATGATTAAATGCGCGCTTTTGCACAAAGCGCCAATCACTGTTCCGATTTATCGCAAATACTCGGATAGTGCTCGTCGACGCAGAAAGTGAATTCGCAATCCCAGGCCCTCGAAGCTTTCCTGCGTCTCGTTCTTGCCTCGTAAAACAAAACTATCGCTTTATCAGCTCTCGTTCCCTTCTGCTACACAATTCCTACCCCTTTCCTCGTTTTTTTCTCTATCTCTCTCTCTCTATCACTCTCTTCCACCCCTCACTATCTTCTCGCCCTTTCCATGTGAATGTGTATGTATATCGATACACATTAGACTGATTCAAAAAGGGACTATTTTTTTTTTTTCGAAATAACATATTAAATACTTTCGGAGAGGTGAAAAAAGATACCTGTTAAAAGCAGAGCTCTTAATATAAATGTTTAGATATGTCTCATAGCAAATTTCTATTTCCCATTTAGATAACGCAGGAAAAAAAAATTTCAAACTTTGAAATTTCATATCTCAGCTTCAAGTAAACGTACCAAAATGAACCATACATATTCTTGTACCGAATTTAACGCTCTACAAAAAAAATTACTTGTGATTTTTCGATAAACTCACTCCTTCAAAAGTTACTCAAGGTTAAAGTTAAATTGAGAGTAAATTTCACTTTTTTTTTAGTTTATTACTAACTTATTACTAAATATCGTAAAATCTTTCTAAAAACAAAAGTTTAAATTGCATTAACATAAATTACCTAATTTTTGAAGAAGTGACCGATTTTTTAAAGAATCAGTAGTTTACCCATATTCACAGTCTAATATATATATGGGGTATTCCATGTCGAATCGACCACTTTTAAACCCGACCACTTTCGATTTGGCTGAAATTTTATTTTCCTTTTCTACCCAATTAATAACATTTTTCAGGAATTTTCAAATTTTTTTATCCAGCCCAAAAGAAAAAGCTTTTTTTTTTAAATGGATATAAATTCCTCAAAAATTGACTAATTGGGACGTTATTTATTGAAAATTTCCGTTTTCGAATGTTCTTTCTATAAAAAAAAAAAAAATTCAAGATATTAAAATCTATGAAATTTTTCACCTTTTCCAGAAAAATTTCCTTGTAATTTTTTCACTTTTTTGAAAAAAAAAATTAAAAAAATCTCGGCGATTACCACTTTCAATTTTTTATTTCTTCTCAATTTTTTAAATTCTGAGGTCCTTTATAAATGCTCAAAAAATTCAAGAGTGGTACTTTGTGAAATAAGCCCAATTGAGAAATTTTTTTTTTTTCAATCGTTAAAAAAAATAGAACGAAAAGGAATGCCACTCCAGGTTGGGCGGCATTCTTCCCGGAATTGATTGAAGTATTTTCGGAGTGAAAACAATAAATAAAAATGGCGAACTTCGATAAAAAGATGATTTTTCTCGAAAAAATGAAAAATTTCATAGATTTCAATATCTTAATTTTTTCTCAGAAAGTACATTCAAAAACGAAAAAAAGTCCCAATTAGTCAGTTTTTGAAGAAGTTATAGTGATTTCAAAAAAAAGCTTTTTCTTTTGGGTTGGATAAAAAAATTTGAAAATTTCCTGAAAAATCTTTTTAATTGGGTAAAAAAGGGAAAAAAAATTCAGTTAAATCGAAAGGGTTCGGGTTTAAAAGTCGTCGATTTGACATGGAGTACCCCATATATATCAAGACCGTCGATAACTTTTGAAGGAGTGAGATTATCGAAAAATCACAAGAGACCTTTTTTGTAGAGCGTTTAATTCCCTACAAGATTACGTATCGTTCGATACGGTACATTGATTTGAGTCCAAGGTATAAAATTTCAAAGTATGAAAATTTAATTTCCCGTGTTATTTAAATGGGAAATAAAAATTTGCGATGAGACGTATCTAAATATTTATATTGAGAGCTCTGCTTTTAACAGGCGTCCTTTTTCACCGCCCCGAAAGTATTTAATATGTTATTTCGAAAAACAAAAAATAGTCGCTTTCTCGAATCAGCCTAACATATATATATATATATATATATTTTCTTCCGTTTCTCCGGACGGTCTTTCCCGAGCGCTTTCTTTCAATCTACCGGAATCCCGTCTCAAGTTTTCTCTCTTCCTCCCCCTCCCGACTCTGTCTCCCCTTTCGCTTTATTCCCCAAGCATCGGTTAACCTTTTACCCCTTCATTTTCATCTCGCTCTCTCACATATACATACAAACACATACGTGGGCGAAAATGGCACAAACACACACACACACACACACATTTTCCCATCGGGATAGAATCAAGCTTCCCGTTTCGCTTTCAAGGGAGTTCCACGGGCGCGAGAGATGCTCCTGATTCTCCGATACTGCAGAATGGAGGAGAAGAAGAAAAGCTCAGTGAGAAAAGGTAGAGAGAGAGAGAGGGAATGGGATGCTTGAGGAAGAGGGTATAGAGAGAGGAAACGGGATACCAAAAATTCCTTTGGAGATTGCCGGAATTTCGCTGCAGTGACGGACGAACTTCGTCCTGTCTTATCTTCCCTCCTTCGCCAAGAAGCAAAATTCACCTCAACAACGAACTGGCTATCAAAGGGGCGTAGCTTCCATCAATCTAGCCCGTAATCTTAACACACTCGCCGCCCTTTCATTTTTCTTGTATTCAATGTATACCTGTATGTATTGTACTTAATATATACACGTATACGATCTTTGTACCGTATATCATGCATTCTCACTCCGTTTTTCCTCAAGAACAAAGAAATTTTTGGCGATGTCAGTGTCATGCGAATTGTTTGAGCTATTATACATTATAATATAATATAATACAATGTAATGTGATATAATATATTTAGAGATTATACAATAAATACACTGGACTCTCGGTTTAGGTGACAACCCCATCCGACGTGTTACTGATAGCGGGAGTCCAGTGTATAATATTTAAATATTAATACAATGTAATATATCAATAATTCAGTTAATATTTTCATGATATTTGACAATTATTGTGGTATCGTAAGAAACAACAAAAAAAATCGTCCACTTGTCAACGAATGCTTCATATGTGCTTCAAAAAAGGCTCTTGTTGCTTACAAGAGGCATCACGTGACGGATGTTGTATGTATGTACGTCGGATAAAATTCCGAAGCAATGGCTAAAGAGAGAGAAGAAAAACGTAACCAATGTGGCAAAGAGAGAAAGAGATAAGAGACGAAAAAAAAATCCGTGAAACACGCGAGCTTCAACGTTCCCTGTCACGGAAAACGATCCACATGAAGGAACGTTGTATACGTCTGTCGGTCCTTATACCTTAAATCCACAAAGTCCCGTGAAGCACTATATATATATATATATATATATATATATATATATATATATATATATAAGTCGTGAAAAAGATTTTCATTGCTTTCCTCGAAAAATTCTCTCTCTCCCACTTCTTTCCCTTTATCGTCTGCGTTATTTTTCAGTAATTTGCAATTTTATTTTCATCCGTTTTCTCCACGAAAAATTCAACGGTAGAACTATAATTTCTTTCCTGGGATTAAAATTGCATTAATCCCAGGAAAGAAATTGACACCTTTTTGGGAACCGAAAATTATTGTTTTGACTCGCAAACCATGTAACGATTTTTTCTCGCAAAGTCCGGAATCTCGCACTTATGAACCATAAATTTTGCTTTGGAAAAATAAAAAATGTACAATATTATAATTGAGTAAAAAGTATTCCTTTAAAAGATGTTTTCTGAATTTTTCACAGACTTTTATTGGTGATTACACTTTTCTTAAGCAAACTTTCAAAATATCGTTTTGGTCAATTTTAATCCAACGTGAAGAACTTCCGGCAAATGTAACTGCGAAGGGTTGAAACAAAAAATTACAAAAGTAATTCTAAGTACGTGCGAAAGTTGTGGCAAAAGCAATTTCTGTTTAAAGCGTTTACTTTAGATTGTAATGCGTGATATTGCTTACGTCCTTTTGCTCTTTGCCCTCGAAGCTTTGCATAAGCAACCCCCAGAAATTAGTAGAGGAAAACTTTCTCCCATTAGAATGTAGGTCAAGTGTGGAAAAATTGCAGCAGTGATCAGCAAAAAAAATTTTAGATTTTTATTTAATCGTTATTTACAAAACTAATAATATCATCCATTATTTTTTTAGGTATTTCGATAATCAGTAATTTAAAGACCAATACTGCGAATTATTTGGATATTGAATATGTGTATTCTTTGAGTTATTCATTATAAGAAAAATAAGTAATCGTATTCTTTAAAATAGTTATCATTAAATTATTTAGTAATTGAATTATTTTAATTACTTAATTGAATTATGTCAATTATTGATTATTTGAACAATTAGTAACGTATATATCTAAGAATCTAGGAAAAAAGAGCCCAGGAAAAAACTGCTTGAAAAAAGAGCCGAGGAAAAAAGAGCCCAGGAAAAGCAACCGACAATAAAACATTGCCGAAGAATAAAATTAACGAAAAAAAATACAATTAAAAATTCAATAGAATTTTCATAATTTCGATCATTTGACTACGTTTAAAAACTAGTTTTGTGTTGCCTGGGGGGGGCTCCGCCCCCTCCACCCCCGTTGGGGGGATGCCGCCCCCTGAACCCCCTGCTCGCGCATGCACCACAGCACTGACAGCACATGAATAGATAAAAACCGAGTTGCTCGGAAACAGAAACTATGCATCGGGGATGTCTATTCTAGTTGCCAAAATCATTTTTTTTAATCACAAAAAAACGACAAAATCGGCAACGGGGCTGTTTTTTCCGGCGCTCTTTTTTCCGTGGGCTCTTTTTTCCTGGGCTCTTTTCTCCTGGGCTCCTTTTTCCGCGGGCTTTTTTTCTTGGGCTCTTTTTTCAAGCTGTTTTTTCCTGGGCTCTTTTTTCCGCCACCCTATATCTAAATTACGAATTATTCAAGTAATTAGTAATTGAACTATTTCAATTACCAATTATTTGAATAATTAATAATTTAGATATATATAAATTACTAATAAATCACCAGTGGGGTACAATGTGCCATTCTGCAAATCGTTTGAATCCAATTATTCTGGTATTCTCAATATTTTTTAAAAAAAGATGATATTTTTATTATATGCTTAAACGTCTAGAAAAACCGATTATAATAGTTGTTTTTCCAATCAGACTACCATAGCGAGAGTAAAAATTATTTACAAAAAAGTGGCTCATTGTACCCCACTCTCCCCTACTCTTATATATAATCGAAAAAACTTTGGTGCCTCATCGTAACTCAAAAATTATAGGAGTTGTTGGTGGGGCCATCGACCTTTCAGAATTGAAGGCGTCATCGGAAAAATGCTGCACAGTCGCCATTTTGACATATATCGCGGTGAAAAAATAATTTTCTATTGTCAATTAGATGCATGATAAAACGCCTTTTTTGTAAATCCGATTTATTTTATGGTTTCGCTGAAAAAAAAATCACGTGATATGCCCTTTTTGGTCTGTAGAGTGGTCAAACCCCTTAAAGAGTCTCGAGGAACCGAAGTAAGATAAAAATTCCAAACTCACATCCGCTACAATGAAGAGACTCCAGAAATCCCAATCAAGGCGAACATTAATTTTTGTAAGCTCATTTAAGTGAGTTATTTATTGAAATATTATAATTTTTGAGATATTCAATTTTTTTCGGAATCCTGTGAGACCCTCTTTATTATTGTCAATTCCGTTTTGATTCAAGACAGATTTTGGTGAAAGAAATTTTTTTCATTCGTTTTTTACAGAGGCATAAAATGAGAGAGAGCGAGGTCACGTCACGATCTCTCTCTCTCTCTCTCTCTCTCTCTCTCTCTCTCTCTCTCTCTCTCTCTCTCTCTCTCTCTCTCTCTCTCTCTCTCTCTCTCTCACTCGCGCGCGCGCTATCTCTCTCTCTCTCTCATTTTTTCCATCTCTCACGAACGATCAGAAATATTTCGGTGAAAATACATACTTAAGAGCCTCAGGGGCTCGAATGTTCCCGTGCCCCGATGAAATGTGTGTCAATCGAGTCACCGAGTTTCATAAACGAAACACGGATCTACATGAAAAAATATTTCGCTCATTTGTGATTCGATTCACGTTTATTTTAACAATCAAACGCTGATAATTAATTATTCACAAACTAAAGACTAATCACCATGAGATTAAAGCACACAGAGTCAAAAAGATACACTACAGCTCAAAAGTTGGGAAACACTCGCCCCGATTCCGAGTCACACAAAAAGTTTCACTGCTCTTTTAAAAATAAAGATATTTCAATTCAACGAGCGGCATTTCAAAGGGGACATATTCAGCTTCATCCCACTTTATCTAAAAAAAAAATTTTCGATTTTTTTTAACCCGGTACGCTTTTTGAAACATATGGTCGTTTTTTGGCTTTTTTTTGGCGTTGAAATTTTGGCGCATGACCCATAATTTTTTTTTCACTGTTTTTCATATGAAAAAATTGTGGAGGAGAGTATAAGCTTCAATTTCGTTTTTTAAAAAGTGTCGCGCGATTTTTTTTCGCAAAAATATTCAATTTTTCGGAAAAAATGAAAATTTTCATAAAATGTAGCCTAACTCGAAAACTACTGGGTTTTCGTGAAACCGCTAGAAGGGTGAAAAGTTGCATACAATCATTCTGGATATAATGAAATTTTTTCAGAATTTTGTTTCGAAATTTTTTTTTTCGAAAATTTTTCTTGTCAACGAGATATTCTTTTATCTCAAACAATGGGGTCTCTTAGCTCATCTACACGGTTTTTTCATTCAAAAACCTCATCTACACGGCTCTTCCATAAAAAAACCCGTGTCTGTGAGGTAAAAAGCCCGATTGTTTAAGATTAAAAAATATCTCGTTAACATGAAAAATTTTCGAAAAAAAAGTGTTGAAAAAAAATTCTGAAAAATTTCATTGAATTCAGAATGATCGTATGTAACTTTTTACCTTCTTAGTGATTTGACGAAAACCCAGTAGTTTCAGAGTTACGCGACATTTTATAAATATTGACGTTTCTTGCAAAAAATTGCAAATTTTTGTGAAAAAAAATCGTACGAAACTATTAAAAAAACGAAATTGAACCTTCACTCCCTCTCCACAAGTTTTCTATGCGAAAAACAGTATAAAAAAATTCATGGGTCATACGTAAAAATTTTAACGCCAAAAAAAGAATGAAAAACGACCATGTTAAAAAAAAAATCGAAAATTTTTTTTGGAAAAAGGGAAATGAATTTGAATATGTCCCGTTTGAAACGCCGCTTGTTTCTAAAATCTTTAGGTGTGGATGAAACGAAATAAAAAATTCAATCCAAGCGAAAGTCAAAATTTAAAGCCAATTATGTCCGTTTCATTATTATATTAACGACTAATAACTCTCTTCGAAGAAAGTCTCTGGATTCACGCGGAAATATCCACCGCGTAAGATTGAGTAATAATCCGACGACTAAATCCCAGAGTCTGTAATTAATTTGAAGAAAGAGAGGATGAAGAAGAAAATGTGAGAAAAAAATGTATGAAAGAGTATATATCGAAAAGGATCGTGACCGTGATCGTGAATCCTGGGGGTAACGTTCAAGGACGTGAGATAAACCTGAATCGTCGTCGGGAAGTTCGAAAGAAAACGGAGGTAAACAAAAATATGTCGGGCCCACTTCAAGATTTGAAGCTGGTATTTTACAGCGGACGGGAAAGTCGCGTTCGGGACTTGCCGAATAAACTCTTGCCCGATCGTACATAATACACTTATGTTTACACACACGTTTATACGTTGTAACGATTGTTTATGGGCAGAGACTTCGAGACTTTCCAACGTCTCAAACAAACGTTAAAATCAGAGTTGTGAAAATAGTAATGTACAAGTAATGCATTACCTATTACTTTAAACAATGTGTATTGGACAAGTTTTTCATTACAAATTACAAAAGTAATGTGTAGTGGATGGGTGTTCCATTACAAATAAAAAAATCATGCAAATTAGAAATTTGCACATAGCTTCCTCATTTTTTTCCGTCGTTCGTCAACCCTCCTTTATGACCCGTAGTAAAAAACTCCATTGAATCGCCAATGGCAACCAATGGTCCTCATACGACTCCATTGGACAATGAATGGGGACCCATTGAGATTTCCGCATTTGTCAATGGCGTACAGGGCTGACCATTGATCAGTGAATGGGTATCCATTGAACATCAAATGCGGATGAATCGAATGATCATCATTACTCAATGATGCTCATTGGAAAGCCAATGCGGATGAATCGAATGATCATCATTACTCAATGATGCTCATTGGAAAGCCAATGCGGATGTATCGAGCGATCAGCATTGCCCAATGGTGTCCATGGGAAGGTAAATGCTGATGAACGAAATGATCCGCTTTACCCAATGATGTCCATTGGAAAGTCAATGCGGATGAACTGAAAGATCAGCATTGCCCACAGATGTTCATTGGAACCCAAATGCGGCTAACGATGAAATGATCAGCATTTACCAAGGATACCCATTGAATAATAAGTAACTACGAATTATACAATGATCAACATTTATCAATAATGTCACTTCATTGACGACTGATCGAATGATGAGCAGCATTCGTTAACGATGTTGCAATCCATATTCGAGGTTCAATGCAGAACAATTGAACCCATCGATCGATGAGAATTTTTCCGGATGCGATATTTCTCAAACGGCGGTGAATTAATAAAATTAAGTAAAAGTAGATGTCGCTGATTCTCATATATGAACCAAATATTTTCTTCAATTGTAATAAATGCTGATGATTATATCGATGGTCAATCAGTTTAAAATATAATATAATAGTTTAAAATAAAATATAATATAATATATTTAAAAAAAATATATTATATACTGCTCATCAAGTGCGCGAACGTTTGGGATAAATGATTTTTAAAACCGTTTATTTTTAACATATACACATAATTTAATCAGTCCCTCTCAACTCGATTTGTGAGAGGAGAAACGTATATACTTTCATTATCAATCGTCATCTGAATACACTTACAATCTATTTTCTCAATTCTGAGCTTCAATAATTTCTATTAAATGTAATATATATATATACATATATATATATATATATGATTGCTATATGATTGCTATATATGATATATGATATAATTATTGGTCGTTATGCTAATATTAGCATTATGATTAACCTTACTTACTGATAACTTACTTGATTATTTAATGCGTAATTCCATGTATATATAGCAATCATATGAAAGAATCTCCATTGATGATCCCATTTATTCCCCATTGCCCACAAAAAACAATAGAGGTGAATATGGCGAATTCACTAGGGAGATTGTCTCCATTGAATCCCCATGGGATAATCTCCATTCCGTTTCAAATGGGGAATTCAATGGCGAAAATCCCCTTAGGCAATTCGGCATTCATCTCCATTGGTTATTTTGGCAATGGGGAATGAATGGGGATTTTTCAATGGCGACGAATGGAGTTTTTTACTACGGGGAGGATTTCCTTGACCACCTCTATGACATGTATGTTTATTATCATGGCTTCCTCATAAAGGAAGCTTCACGAACGACGAAAACAAATGAAGAAGTTATGTGCAAATTTCTAATTTGCATGATTTTTTTAGAAATTCCGTTCAATTGCATTATTAATTGTTTTTGTCGTCCAGTGCATTGGTGCTAGAGAAGTGATCCCCATAGCTGTTAAATTAGGAAACTTAGTGTTAACAAGTATTTTTGGAAAATTTCAAAAAATTTTTGCGAACGAACATCTTGAGCGTTTTTCACCAAATTCAACCCTAACCATTCTTATCATCTAGTGTATTCGTGCAAAAAGTTTTAGCTCGATACTTCTAAAAATGCGGATGCTGCAGCGTTAACAAAATTTAGATGGAAATTCAAAAAAAAATTTTTAACCGAACCCCTCGGGCGATTTTTATGAAATTCGGTATTATTTTTCATTGTCATTGAATATATCGTCACAAAAAAATTCAGCATGATAGATGCAAAATTACAAAAGTTAGAGAACTTATAAATTTTTTGCGAAAAATTATTTTTTTTTTTAACCGAACCTCTTGAGCGATTTTCTCCAAATTCAATTCCTACCGTCCTTGTTGTGAAGTGTATCTGCACATAAAATTTCAGGGTGATAACTGCAAAATTACAAAAGTTATACGAACCACAAACATTTTACAAAAAATTCAAAGTTCCGTCAAATTGACAGTTATTTTGAAATTTAAAAAAAATTTGCACTGAATAAAGGGACTTGCATGGTTCACTTCTATACCAAATTTCAAGTTGATCGCCTACACCGTTCTCCGGATATATCGATTTTTTAACCGGACTTTTTGAACAATATTATAATCTAAAAAAGAAAATAACTCCTGTGAATTTGAATTTAATTCGAGGTCGCACAAATCAATAGCGGTTTTACCGAAAATCAGGAAACGATATTTACAAATTTTTCCCACGTTCGCTAAAGGTCGTAAATCCCTTTTTTATCATTCCGTTGTCCCAATTAGAATTATATAAATAACAAGATTCTTGTATATGACGGAACAGGCGATAATAAAAAAAAATTTATCGAAATGCTTAAAATCTAATTATCGAAAAGGTTGAAGCGCCGAGGAATTGCTCACATAACTGTTAATGGAGTATCATTTTCACTCGGAATTCACATTTTGAAGCACGAAGATACGAATCTCTCCACCGACGAAAATATTCAAATTTCTTCCTCGAAGCGTGGACCGTGTGAGAGTACAAGGGAAGGAAAGTCATGGCGAGAGTGATATAAAAAAGTGAAAGGAAATGAAATATATTAGCTTCCAGCGAGAGAGAAAGAGAGCAAGTATGTGTGTGTGTGTGTGTGAGAGAGAGAGAGAGAGAGAGAGAGAGAGAGAGAGAGGGAGAGAGAGAGAGAGAGAGAGAGGGGGGGGCAGGAAAATCGAAAGGAAGAGAATATGAGAAAGATGGAACTCAATTGAGAAGCCCTTTCAGCTGTTGAGAGCACACGTCGAGAATCAAGGGCTGCGCGGAGAGACCTACCCCATTTATTTATGAACTATTTGCTATCGCGGACGATTTACGATGTGAATCGAAAAACTATAGAAGGTGCGATGGGCGAATGCCGGATGTTTCGGGCTTCCTCTCCTTCCCTATATATCGTTCGATTGTATGCCACGATCGGAGGGAGATGATAACGAGGGAAAAGGGAGAAAGAGAGAGAGAGAGAGAACAAAAGAGGCATTGAAAAAGAAGGAGAAAAGAAGGCAAAAGGAAGAAAAGAAAACAAGGATAGTGAGAGAAACAATATATTTATGTACATATTAGGGTGGCTTAAAAAAAAAAATACGAGATTTAAAAATGTTTCTCATCGAGATTTTTTAATCATAAATGAATTTTTTTAAATAATTTATTTTTAAAAAATTCGATTTCGAAGACCTTTTTGTTCACAAGTCCGCCATTTCGTTTTTTTTTCTCAAAATATGCATACTATAGGTTAGAGCACTAGAATTAAGCCTACAAAACAATAATCTCTTTGGACTGTTGATTTTAGATGACTACGGAAGGCCGTGTGCTTCCCGAAACAACTCACCTTTTTTTCGAGGTCTCCACTTTGACGTACAAGATCATAAACAAATTCATGTAAAAAACAAAGTAAACAAAATTTTGTTTGTACTCTTCAAGATACAAATAACAACATGTAGAAATT
Source organism: Alloplasta piceator (assembly GCA_946863875.1). Taxonomy (NCBI): domain Eukaryota; kingdom Metazoa; phylum Arthropoda; class Insecta; order Hymenoptera; family Ichneumonidae; genus Alloplasta; species Alloplasta piceator. The sequence goes on along the minus strand of OX333072.1, from coordinate 49,631,523 downwards.
TCAAAACGATTGCATTTTATTTTGTTATTTAAAAAAATGAATAAAAAATGCATGCAACCTTAAGAGTTTATACGCAGTCGGGATATTCAAAAAACCAATTTTGTTCAAAAATGTTTTTCTCAAAAATGTGTTTTTAAAGTCGGTGAGCAAGATTTCTCAGAAATGGCATAACCGATGAGTCTCAAATTTTTACACAAACTTTATAAATATATTTTTTAGGGATTAATCGAAGGTGTTTTTCTTACTGATAAATATTTTCCATTCTATAAACAATTTAAAGCAAACATTTCTTCAAAAATCGAATTTTATTTTTAGAAGTTGCCATTTTGCTCGAAGTGAATATTTTACTTATTAATTAATGAATCAATCATCATCAATCATCAATGATGAGAAAGTCGTAATTGCGGAATCATTGGTACCGATAATTCGTTCAAAATTAAAATCATAGAATTCAGGTTTAGAAATAACTTTTGACTCGGAAATTCAAAATGGTAAAAAACGCCATCAAATTTCAAAGGTGATGCGAGAGTAAAAAAAATAATCCCATCGTTCCAAAATAATCCCAAGAGACTGGATGAGGAATGTAATTCGAAAAAGAAAAAAAAATCGAACCACGCTAATGTACATGCGAGGCAAAATATAATATCTATATATCGGAGCCCATTAGTAGTATAGGAGAAACAGAGCCGCAAAGGCCGCACAGCAACCACTGCTGCTTTCCGTGTTTCCCAAGAGAATCAGGAGAGAGAGGGAGAGAGAGAGAGAGAGAGAGAGAGAGAGACCGAGAGAGAGAGAGAGAGAGAGAGAGAGAGAGAGAGAGAGAGAGAGAGAGAGAGAGAGGGAGAGAGAGAGAGAGAGAGAGAGAGGGGAGAGAGAGAGAGAGAGAGAGAGAGAGAGAGAGAGAGAGAGAGAGAGGGAGAGAGAGAGAGAGAGAATAAGAGCTACTGCCTTCGTGTTCAAACCTACATAGACGCCACCATTCTCTGTCCCTCTCTTTCTGGCCAAGCTCCAAATCTACTCTACAAGCTTTTTCTATTTCACCCCCTTATTTTTCCGTTCGCCTGATTTATCGTTTTATTGCGCGAAACGTGGCGTGCGCGCCCCCGTGGAAAAGCCATACACACACACACACACACACACACACACACAGCATCCCTCCATACGTTACGATGGGGGTATCCTCTATGGGGCCTAGATATATGGGGTATTCCGAGTCAAATCAGAAAACTACACTGAAAAAAAGGATAGCCGCAATCAGCATATTCCGGTGCGTCTCCCCATGCGATTAATTGATTGATTGATTGATTGAAAAAAAATGTTGAAATCCGGCAATTTCATGGAAAAAAATTTCTGTCATGCGCTTGGATTTCTGTATTTCTCAAATTCAAACTTTTCCAGACAGTCACGTTAATAAAGTAATTTGAACAAATCAAAAACAAATTTAAAAAATGAAAAATTAAAATTAAAATTAAATTGAAAAATTATATTATATGTGTGATGTTTATAATTGACTCTGTTCTGAACGTGTCAAGTAAAAAGCACTATATCTATTAAGGGCGATTTTTTTCAACTCTTTTTATTTCTTTCACTCCCCACCCGAAATTTTGTTGCATATGCCTGAAAGAAAATTCCCTGAAAGTTACAGCCCTTAATATTAATATTAAGTACTTTACCTTCGCGAGACAAGTTTTTCCATCGAAAAAACACGTGAGTCAAAAAACTTTTTTCTTCGAAATCTTACTACTCGGCGGTCTTTTATGCTATCGCATTGATTTTGGTCACAATTTACGCAAAATTGAACGATCTTTGAAAGTGTCCCTGACAGCGTAAGTGTAACTTACACTGGTGAGATGGTACGAGGTCGTTAAAGTTGATTTTCACCCAGAATTTTCGTTTTTTCGCTGTTATCTCCGAAATTATTAACTCGACCAAAAAAATGTAAAGGAAAATGTTTCTGGAAATGTAATTTCCCACAAAAAAGGTCCTTTAGACCTAATTGCTAAAATTAATATTTCTTGAGATATTGAACCTTAACTTATATGTGGTATGGAAATTTTTATGGATTATCGAACCAAAAGTTTCAAATTGTTGATATTCCATATATCGGATCACCACTGGTATGATATGATGTGTGATATGGTGATAAAGTATGGAATATCAACAATTCAAAACTTTTGGTTCGATAAAACATACCAATTTTTTACCATAAGTAAGTTAAGGTTCAATATCTCAAAAAATATTAATTTTAGCAATTAGGTCTAAAGGACCTTTTTTGTAGCAAAGTAAATTTACAACCAAATTTTTTATCACGATTTTTCGGTTAAGTTAATCATTTCGGAGATAACAGCAAAAAATCGGGAATTTTGGGTAAAAATCAACTTTAGGGACCCATACTATCTCACCAGTGTAAGTTACACTTACGCTGTTCCAGACACTTTTAAAGATCGTTCAATTCTACATAAATTGCGACTAAAATCAATGCGATAACATAAAAAACCGCGGAGTGGTAAAATTTTGACGAAAAAACTTTTTCATTTACGTGTATTTTACATCGAAAAACTTATCACGCAAAAAGAAAGGAAAAAGAAAGTAAAAAAAAACATCGCCCTATATATATATGCCTCTCACCTTAATGAACAAACCCCCGTCGTGTCCATTATCGTGGGGGTTCAGTCTAATTAAATTCATTAACAATAATTATAATAATAAATTGATAATGAAAAATAAATTTAATTAAATGTAAGATTATTATTTATAATATTATATAAACAGAGCATTATAAATTAATAATAATAAATTAATTACTTTGATTGAAATTAAAAACAAATTAAATAAATGTTTTTTATTAGTTTCATTTGTTCTCACGTTTTGGGCATTTTTTATTTCAAACCAAAAAATGTACAAATAATAAAAAATAACGGTGGATCAAACAAATTTTTCAAATGTCTTCAGACATAGATATAGTAAAACCGTAGAGAAAAAGTTCATTAACGTAAACTTAAGGGGGTCAGGCGTTTGTTCAGTTGGCCTGGAACGGCCCGTGTGCATAAAACCGTGCTGAGAGTATAAAATAAGTATAGGCAGGAAAAGGTATATAAGCCCGGAGGCACATCTCGTCGCGGAAAAGGCTTGCGGGAGCGAGATAGAAAATTGGGGGAGGGATGGTTTTGTCGTATAAGGGTAGGCGGGTTAGCGTCGTCGCGGGTATAACGACGCTCGTCTCGCGGTCGCTTCACCTCTATATAACGTCGCACAAACTGCATCGCGAAATACGATCTCCCCGGAAATAAAACCAAACCGAACGAGGGTACGTTATATATATATATCGAAAAGAGGAAGTATCGACAAACATTTTTATATATATCGTCGATTTATAGATATATATATATATTTGTGTATATATATATATTAGGGTGGTCCTTATTTAGTTTATGTTGTTTTTTCTTTTGACGATAGTGCTCAATCGGTTTTAAATAAATAAATAGAAACTCATACCAAATTTCAGCTCGATATCTCAATTTTAACCTGGCCCCCACGGCAGTCAAGGTTTTAAAGGGGAAATACGTGTATTTTATACGGTCAATGATTTAACATTTTTTCAACTTAGTTAATATTGATTGAAAAATTTGAAACTTGGCACATATATTGCTCATAGTATAAGGTATATTTGTAGTATTTTATCAGATTTTTCATCTTCGATTTTCGACATACCCTCCCGCTAAAAAGTTTGGACACATTTGTCGAATTTCGCACCACACTAAAAGTTTGATTGCGAAATCAATAATGAAGATAGCTAAATTTGCCAAGTGGCGTTTGAAAGAGGACATATTAACCTTTATTTTGCTTTTTTATAAATTTCTCTATACGATTTTTTTGAGCCCGGTACGCACTTTTGAACATGGCAAATGGCCATGTTCAAAAGTGCGTACCGGGCCAATGACCATGTTCAAAAGTGCGTACTGGGCTCAAAAAAAATCGTAGAAAAATTTCTAAAAAAGCAAAATGAAGCTTAATATGTCCTCTTTCAAACGCCGCTTGGAAAATATAGCTATCTTTATTATTAACTCCGCAATCAAACTTTTAGTGTGGTGCGAAATTCGACAAATGTGTCCAAACTTTTTAGCGGGAGGGTATGTCAAAAATCGAGGATGAAAAATCTGATAAAATACTACAAATATACCTTATACTATGAGCAATATATGTGCCGAGTTTCAAATTTTTAAATCAATATTAACTAAGTTGAAAAAATGTAAAAATCATTGACCGTATAAAATACACGTATTTCCCCTTTAAAACTTCGACTGCCGTAGGGGCCAGGTTAAAATTGAGATATCGAGCTGAAATTTGGTATGCATTTTTATTTATTTATTTAAAACCGATTTAGCACTATCGTCAAAAGAAAAAACAACATAACCTAAATAAGGACCACCCTAATATATATATATTTATATATATATATATATTGTTTATTTGGGATAGATATATATAGGAGCGCCGACCGTCTCGAGGCAAACTGCTTAGCCGAGCAGTTTCACCTGCTCACAGCACAACAGCGCCATTTCGTGGAGCAATACGGGACCCAAAGTGCACCTTGGAACAAAGTATATGGTATTTTCTATATATACAGTTCATAAAAGTAAGAGAGAATGCCAATATATAGGTATATGAAATGGAGCGCGCTGCGATCCGCGAGAATCCCCATTCTTGGGTACTCGGGAGAGGCCTATTGAGAGTGCCATTTCTACCAATGTTTTACGTATTTTCGTCGCCATTTTCTCATTCTCGCATCTGCCACTTTTCTCCACCCCGAGCAAAAAAATAATCCCAATCGATACATGCACTGAGATAAACGAACAATTTAAAAAAAACCCTGCAAATTGGACATTTGCGCATTGCTACTTCATCTTAATCACATAGCTTCCTTTATCACAAAGTTTGGCAATCAAATTTGGCTTCCTCGTAAAGGAAGCTTTGTTAACTATCGAAAAACATATGAGTAATCAACGTGCAAATTTGTCAAATTCTTTCAAATTTACTTCTTGCTAAATTTTATTATTGCCAAATTCCATAGCGAACATCCTTGATCACTATTTTGAATGTGTACAAAATTTCAGTACAATATCTTGCAAATAGCCGAAGTTAGAGTACGCTATTTAAGAAAAAAACAAAATTTGATACAATTTTAATCATTCGATCGATTTTCGCCGAATTTAATAACGAACATCCTCGATAGCTATATTAGCTCCGTGTAAAATTTCAGTGCAATATCTTAAAAATTGCACGAGTCAGAGCGTTTGCGCTATTTTTCAAAAAATTAAAAATTTCGTAAAATTTCAATCCCTCGATGGATTTTTGCCAAATTTAGTAGCGAAGAACCTCGATCGCTATATTAGCTCTGTGTAAAGTTTCAGTACAATATCTTGAAAATTGCACAAGTTAAAGCGTTTACGCTATTTTTCAAAAAATTCAAAAATTCATAAAACTTTAATCCCTCGATGGATTTATGCCAAATTTAATAACGAACAACCTCGATAGCTATATTAGCTCTGTGCAAAGTTTCAGTACAATATCTTGAAAATTGCACAAGTTAGAGCGTTTACGCTATTTTTCAAGAAATTCAAAATTTCATAAAATTTTAATTTCTCGATGGATTTTCGCCAAATTCAATGCCAAACAACCTTAATAACTATACTAATTCTGTACTAAGTTTGAGTGCAATATCTTGAAAATTGCACAAGTTAGAGCGTTAACGCCATTCGTGCAAAAACGAAAAAAGTCGATAAAATCTGAACATCCGTTAGAATTGAAACAAAATTATTCCAGAATGAAGAGCAATTTGTGCTCGACAAGTGTGCCAAATTTTAGCTCGATATCTTGAAGCGTTCTCGAGTTATTAATTAATTACATCTGAAACTCAGGATACATACCCACATACACACTAGAGTGGGCCGAAAAAGCGCTTTTTTTGAAATTCTTTTAGCAATACCGAAAATATTATTCATTATGCTACAGGATACACACACACACACACACACACATCGATCCGGACACTTTTTTATAATATGATTTCTGGATGTTTTGGAACATTTTGAACACATTGACATAAAAAAATCTGGAAAAAACATTTTTTCACGAAAACAACGCTTCCTTTATGAGAAAGCAAAAACAATGATAAATTTCGAGTTTTACACGATTTGATTTCCCATTGAACAAACGATAATTAAGAAATTCAGACATCATGAAGAATCAAAACTGTCCAGTCATAGAAATTGCTTTGTATTGGAACTAAAGTGAAAAAATTGTCCCGTTTCTCCAAATTTTCGAGCATTGATCTGCCAAACAAGCATGAAAAAACTACCCTTGGTAAGGAATAAAATCTGTATGCTTCATCTTATTGAAGCATAAATCAATAAAATCAATCGATAAAATCTGTATGCTTCAATAAGTTGAAGCATACAGATTTTATTCCTTACCAAGGGTAGTTTTTTGCAAGTTCGTTTGGCAGAGATCAATGCTCGGAAATTTGGAGAAAAGGTACATTTTTTTTAAACGACATAAAATGGCGGAGAATATTGTGTCCTTGAGATTTTTTTTCGATAAGATGGGAATAGGTTAGCGATTTTTTTTATCGCAAGCTTCTTCCGCGGTTTTCTTCGGTGGTGAATTTTAGTGGTAGATTCGCGGTGGTTGCGCATATGTATAGAGGGCCAATAACTTTCGCAAAGGGCCAAAGCGCTCGCCGTGCTCGTACACGCGAGAAAGTGGCCACACGGGCCAGTGATAACGTATCGCTTTTGGCGAATGCGATCGCCATGGTCTTTGCTGTGTACATATAACTATATACATCGACAGGGTTTGCGTAGTGAGTGGGAGAGAGAGAGAGAGAGGGAGTGAGAGAGAGAGAGGGAGGGAGGGAGGGAGGGAGGGAGGGAGGGAGGGAGGGAGGGAGGGAGGGAGGGAGGGAGGGAGGGAGAGGGAGATAGAGAGAGAGAGGGAGGGAGGGAGGGAGGGAGGGAGAGAGAGAGAGAGGGAGGGAGAGAGAGAGAGAGAGAGAGAGAAGTGCATGGTGTATCATGCATCATCCGGCCAAATAGCTCGGATACTTTGGGTTCCGTGAGATATTCTCTCTCTCTCTCTCTCGCTCGCTCTCTCCGTAAACGCGCATATTCCTGTGCAAACCCGCTTCTCATCGGGTAACCTTAATTCGTCCCTGTATATATAATATACGAAGGGTTCCTGATATTATGGATACAAATCATATTCTTCGGAATAAAATTCGATAAAAAAAATTATAAGTATATGGGGCATTCCACGTCAAATCACGCGGTCATCGGCCCGACCCCCTCGAATTTTGATGTCCAACGGATAGTGGGTTTTGTTTTACCCAAAATATGACCTCAAATTTTTAGAAATTTTTATTTTATTTTTTAGGGGTTGCCCGAGCTAAAAAATCATTAGATTGAGAGAAAATATAAAGAGGGGCCTTTTTCAAATCAATGAATTTTTTTTCACAGAAACTAGGGCCAAAACAGATATTTTCGTCATAGTTTGATAATGGGCCAAAAATAATTACTGTGTTTTTATTTATTTTAATAGTCAATTCTGCGACTCTTCCGATTATTAATACTAATACTTTCTTCGTCAGCCGTGTGATTTTTTTAGACTTATTGTTTTTTCTCACTCCCCACCTGAAATTTTGTTGGATATGTCTGAAAAAAAAATCCTTGAAAGTTACAGCATTTAATATTAATATTAAGTACTTTCCCTTCGCGTGAAAAGATTTTCCATCTAAAATACACGTAAATCAAATTTTTTTTTTAATTCCAAATTTTATAACTCAGCGGCATTTAATGCTATCACATTGTTCTTGGTCGCAATTTATGCAGAATTAAACGATTTTCAAAAGTGCTTTTACAGCGTAAGTGTAACTTACACTGGTGAGATGGTACGGGTCACTAAAGTTAATTTTTACCCAAAATTCTTGTGTTTTTGCTGTTATCTCCGAAATGATTCATTTTACCGAAAAAATGTAAAAGAAAATTATGTCGGAAATTTAATTTCCTACAAAAAATATCCTTTGGACCTAATTGCTAAAATTAATATTTCTTGAGGTATTGAACCTTAACTTATTTGCGATATGAAATTTTTTATGGATTATCGAACCAAAAGTTTCAAATTGTTGATATTCCATATCATATCACCACTGGTGATATGATATGTGATATGGTGATATGGTATGGAATATCAACAATTAAAAACTTTTGGTTCGATAAACTATACAAATTTTATACCATAAATAAGTTAAGGTTCAATATCTCAAGAAATATTAATTTCAGAAGTTAGGTCTAAAGGACCTTTTTTGTAGAAAATCAAATTTTCAACAAAATTTTCTGTTGCGATTTTTCGGTCAAGTTAATAATTTCGGAGATAACAGCAAAAAATTGAGAATTTCGGGTAAAAATCAACTTTAGGGACGCGTACCCCGTAGTAAAAAACTCCATTCGTCGCCATTGAAAAATCCCCATTCATTCCCCATTGCCAAAATAACCAATGGAGATGAATGCCGAATTGCCTAAGGGGATTTTCACCATTGAATTCCCCATTTGAAACGGAATGGGGATTATCTAATGGGGATTCAATGGAGACAATCCCCTTAGGCAATTCGGCATTCATCCCCATTGGTTATTTTGATAATGGGGAATGAATGGGGATTTTTCAATGGCGATGAATGGAGTTTTTACTATACGAAAGAATCTCCATTGCTGTTCGCCACTCATTCCCCATTGCCCACAAAACCAATGGATATGAATGCCGAATTTTCTAAGGACATTTTCGCCATTGAATTTCCCATTTGAAACAAAGTGGGGATTATCCCATGGGGATTCAATGGAGACAATCTCCCTAGTTAATTCGCCATTCACCTCCATTGGTGTTTGTGGGCAATGGGGAATAAATGGGATCATCAATGGAGATTCTTTCATATGATTGCTATATATACATGGAATTACGCATTAAATAATCAAATGATGTAAGTTATCAGTAAGTAAGGTTAATCATAATGCTAGTATTAGCATAACGACCAATAATTATATACGCATTATATATATTATTACATTTAATAGAAATTATTGAAGCTCAGAATTGAGAAAATAGAATGTAAGTGTATACAGATGACGATTGATAATGAAAGTATATACGTTTCTCCTCTCACAAATCGGGTTGTGAAGGACTGATAAAATTATGTGTATATGTTAAAAATAAACGGTTTTAAAAATCATTTATCCCAAACGTACGCGTACTTGATGAGCAGTTTATAATATATTTTTTAAAAATTACTTTCGAATAATTTCCGAGCTTATGCTAATATTAATTGTCCATCCATATAATCATCAGCATTTATTACAATTGAAGAAAATATTTGGTTCATATATGAGAATCAGCGACATCTACTCTTACTTAATTTTATTAATTCACCGCCGTTTGAGAAATATCGCATTCGGAAAAATTCTCATCGATCGATGGGTTCAATTGTTCAGCATTGAACCTCGAATATGGATTGCAACATCGTTAACGAATGCTGCTCATCATTCGATCAGTCATCAATGAAGTGACATTATTGATAAATGTTGATCATTGTATAATTCGTAGTTACTTATTATTCAATGGGTATCCTTGGTAAATGCTGATCATTTCAACATTAGCCGCATTTGGGTTCCAATGAACATCTGTGGGAAATGCTGATCTTTCAGTTCATCCGCATTGGCTTTCCAATGAGCATCATTGAGTAATGATGATCATTCGATTCATCCGCATTGGCTTTCCAATGAGCATCATTGAGTAATGATGATCATTCGATTCATCCGCATTTGATGTTCAATGGATACCCATTCACTGATCAATGGTCAGCCCTGTACGCCATTGACAAATGCGGAAATGTCAATGGGTCCCCATTCATTGTCCAATGGAGTCGTATGAGGATCATTGGTTGCCATTGGCGATTCAATGGAGTTTTTTACTACGGGTACCATCTCACCAGTGTAAGTTACACTTACGCTGTTTCGGACACTTTTAAAGATCGTTCGATTCTACGTTAATTGCGACCGAAATCAATGTGATAGCATAAAAAACCGCGGAGTAGTAAAATTTGACGAAAAAAGTTTTTCATTTGCGTGTATTTTAGATGGAAAAACTTATCACGCGAAGGGAAAGTACTTAATATTAATATTAAGGGCTGTAACTTTCAGGAAATTTTCTTAAAGACATATGCAACCAAATTTCGGGTGGGGAGTGAGAGAAAAGAAATAAGTCGCAAAAAAATCGCCCTAATGTGCATGTAAAATAATTTTCAAAAATGAACAGTCAAAATCAGTACCACGCAATAAATTTTCTACACCCTTGCCGAACACCATTTGAGGAAAAATCGTATCCGAGTATAAGGTTGCCATTCATCCGGGCGAAGCTTTCAGACGTTACTGGCGTTAAAGTAACCGCAGAGATTCGTCGTTTATACCGAAAGTTTACGGTATAAACGCGAGCTTTCGAGGATGGGACGGAACAGAATTGACGATACTTTGACGGGGGAATCCGACGCCTGCACATACGTGCAAAGATGCGATGCAACTGCGCAATATCCCCATTATTCTTGAAGGAAAACCAGCGGCGGAAACGAGCGTCGACGACGCCGTAAATCCGTCTTACTCTCCTCGTTGTAAGAAAAGCTCGGGCAAACGAGCGAGAGAGAGAGAGAGAGAAAGAGAGAGAGAGAGAGAGAGAGAGAGAGAGAGAGAGAGAGAAAGGGAGGGAGGGAGGTAAAAAAAGAGAGAACAAAAACAGTGCAACGACGTGCAACTTATATTGTAGTGCGTGCATTTTCTTCGTTCAATCTTTCCCTATCTCCCTCCTTCTATCTTTTTCTATCCCATAGTTTCTCGCTCGATAGCTCGCCCGTTCGAGCTTTATAGCTAATAAACGCAAATACCTCGTTGCGAGAGGAACAGAGAAAGATAGAGATCCGTTGCTTTGCGGAATACATAAAATATTGATGCTATTAACTAGGAAAACGATGTATGCACCCAGAAAAAAGATCTAGCCGTAGCTACTATAATCGTTTATTCGATTATTTTTTAGTTACTTTAAAGAAAATTTTCTTTCCATCCAATTTTAGGCGATATTTACTTTCACTATATTTATTTATTTGAATTCCCTGTCATCGAGAAACGGGCGTTGAAGAAAAATGCTATTCGTTGTTACTAAATACCTATTCACCCGTAATCTCATCCGATCATATCTGCAGATTTGTCAGTACCCCAAAAATCCGCCAGGTGGCTACCTCTCGCACAAGCGAAGCTGCCTCTCGACGCCTATATATATCCTTTCCAAGCTCGTCTATGTTTGATATCCTTATTTTTCAGTATGGATATCAAATACATTGAACATTGCGGCAAAACGCAAGATGGTCGAATTCTCGAAAAGGATTCCCATAAAAAAGGGTCTTTTTTCTTTTCCTTTCTGTTAAAGAAAAGACGAAGCTCAACGAAATTGTAGACTTCATATATGTAGCTATACATTCAAAGATGGAAATGTTTAAAAATATATATTGTGTAGATATAAAAAAAAAATTATTTCATTTAAATACATATTTGTTCAGTTTGAAATAATGTTTATTAATATTAAATAAAAATTTATTAGATCGCAATATATTTTCCTAGTAGGTCAGTCGAAAAAAAAATTCGTTGACATGAATAGAGTTGTATTGGGCTGGCCTACAACTAAAAAAAATTATTTAGCTTGACTAGGATTTAGTTAAATGTACTAGATCTTTTTTCTGGGTGTAGGCAGGCTCTCTCTCTCTCTCTCTCTCTCTCTCGCTCTCTCTCTCTTGCTCTCGTTCTTTTGACGTCGGGACGCCCAGAATTTCACATTTTCCTATATTGTAAAACCATATTTGGATTGTTTCGACGGTTTTTAACTCCATGAAAAGTATATGCAAAAGAAATTTTTCTAGCGTCGAGACGTAAGTGGAAGGTACTTTGAAAAATAAAAAAGTTACGAGCAAAACATCGTCGTACGATTCTAGAAGATTTAATAGTAAGCGCGAAAGAATAATAAAACTATTTTTTTTTTTCATTTTTTTGTTCGAACGCACTCTTGCGAGCATTGAAATAATTTTTTGTCTTACGAAATAGTCACGCGCCCGCGGTATTAACGTCTGCTACGCAAGATATAAAAATTCAGTAAGAAAACGTTTAAAGATCGATAAAGAAACGAATTTTTCGATGATTATATGGTGGAAAAATCTGTGCAGTAAAAACGGAAAGTGATATTGAGTTTCACCGTTAATCGACTGTGATACTTTGCGAGAAACATTCTTATTGTACGTGTGTATTTAGACACCTCGGAAAAACACTTCATTTTTTTTACTACAATCAATGACGAGATTTTCGTTGTTTCCAATTCAATGATTTTTTACCTTGAGCAACGCCTAAAAATGGAATAAAAATTTCTAAAAATTTGAGGTCATATTTTGGGCCAAACGAAACCCACAATTCATTGTGCATCAGAATCCGAGAGGATCGGGCCAATGACCGCGTAATTAGACGTGGAATGCCCCATATACAGGGTGTTTGAGGAATAAAGGGCAATACCGTGAGGGTAGATTCGTGACGTAATATCAAGTAGAAAAGTCCTTTGCCATTTTTTGATATTTGGAAGCCCTGAATTGTTATTAATTAATTAAATTAATAACAATTAATTTATTAATTCAATTAATAAATAACGATTCGGGGGTTCAAATATCAAAAAATGGCAAAGGACTTTTCTACTCAACATTACACAAGTATTTTAATTTTGTAATAGCTGTCAAAAATGTACAATGACAAATTCTCAGAACAATCTGTGAGAGGTTAGAAATGTGTATTTGATTTTCTTCGGCATAAAGTTTAGAGAAATTATTTTATACTTTTTAGTCCGTTTTAAAAACGTGGTATATCAAATTTTTTTTATTTACCTAATTTTTTAATAATGCTAAACACTTTCCAGCAATTTCAAGTGCTATGTCTATTGAAAATCGCTCGCTGATCACGAATATGCAATAAGAAAAATGAAATTTCTACTAGAACAAGGCAAAATAACGAAAAATGATGGCACACGCTTTTTGAGACAGGTCAAGTCCGCCAGACTCAAAAACGATTGGAACTTTACGACGTTATCTTCAATCGAGGATCAAGCGACATTCTAGATATCGAATGTCTCATTTACTACACCCAGAAAAAAAATCTAGTACATTTAACTAAATCCTAGTCAAGCCAAATAAATTTTTTTAATCGTAGGCCGACCTAATACAACTCTATTCATGTCAACGAAATTTTTTTTTTTTTGAATAACCTACTAGGAAAATATATTGCGATCTAATAAATTTTTATTTAATATTATAAATATTATTTCAAACTGAACAAATATGTATTTAAATGAAATAATTTTTTTTAAAATATTTGCACAATATATATTTTTAAACATTTCAATCTTTGAATGTATAGCTACACATATGAAGTCTACAATTTCGTTGAGCTTCGTCTTCTCTTTAACGGAAGGGAAAAGAAAAAATACCCTTTTTTATGGGAATCCTTTTCGGGGATTCGACCATCTTGGGTTTTGCCGCAATGTTCAATGTATTAAATATCCATACTGAAAAATAAGGATATCAAACATAGACGAGCTTGGAAAGGATATATATAGGCGTCGAGAGGCAGGTTCGCTTGTGCGAGAGGTAGCCACCTGGCGGATTTTTGGGGTACTGACAAATCTGCAGATATGATCGGATGAGATTACGGGTGAACAGGTATTTAGTACCCGAGCAGAAATTTGATCCGATAATAACGGATAAGGACCTGATCAGGCATCAGTAAGGATAGCCTGATCAGGATAGCCTGATCACGTACAGATCCCAGCCGGATCATACTTTGGTATGACATCGATTGCCAGGCTAGCCTTACATTATCCATGTCAGGGACAGATCAGGTGGTGCTAAGGACCAGCGAAAAAACCCGAGCAGAAATTTGTTCCAGCTAGCCTATAATAACGGATAAGGACCTGATCAGGCATCAGTAAGGATAGCCTGATCAGGATAGCCTGATCACGGACAGATCCCAGACGGATCATATTTCGGTATGATATAGATCAGGCTAGCCTTACATTATCCATGTCAGGGACAGATCAGGTGGTGCTAAGGACCAGCAAAAAAAACTTCGGTCCGAATAATGTGGCTAGCATGATATTTCCCTGATCCAGGACGGAGCAGGAGTGTTAGTTCCGAGACTCGCCGCGAGATGTCGCAGTACGGCGGACGCTCGCTCCCATACGGATGATGTGAATAGTATGCTTATAAATGCGAATTGGATGGAAAGAAAATTTCCTTTAAAGTAACTAAAAAATAATCAAATAAACGATTATAGCACCTACAACTAGATCTTTTTTCTGGGTGTATCCACAGTCGCAGTTATACCAATTCAAACCGAACAGAGTGATGGCACACATCAAACAAGGACATGAATTCACCTCCCTCTCTGTTTAGCATCCCTTTTGAGACTCCCTTCGCGAGGGAACGAGGAAAAAAGCTCGAGAGAGAGAAAGAGAGTTTATCATCGATACACCTGTATCCGATCCGTCGTTCAATTCCCTCGACGATTTTGCGGATACGCGCGTTTCTGTAGGAAAATAAGGAGGCTGAAGCGTCTGGCTATACTCCAAGCGAAAGAGATACACCGAGTAAAGTTGTCGATCTCGATGGAAGATGGATGTTGAAGTTGCTAGAGCCGGAAAAGTATAGCAAAACTAAAGGAGGCATAGACGGGAGTAAGACGTGTGTAAAAATGAGCAAAGGAGGAGAATAAGAGGAACGTGTGTTTTGTGCAAGACAAGCTAACCCCGTGCTACCTTATTTTTATTCCTCAGAATAATAGCAACCGCATTCGGGTTACTTCTGCACGTTAAATCGCGTCACTTACGCCATTATGTTGCTCAGAGTAATGGATGCAAGATTTCCCGCTATTTTCTGCTCTGAAATTGCACGTGAGAAAGAGAAGTCTGTTCTTTTTTCCTCTCGCTCTGTTAGCGCAATAAAAGAATAGGCAAGAAACGTATATCATGTGTGTTACGATGCAAGAAACGTGTATTCCAAATATATGCATCTGTATTAAGCGACGTGGCAGCGTTTTGCGAAACGAAAGATTTTCCAGATGTTTGCTGGGATAGAGATGGGCTTGGATGCAGTCCGGAACGAAATGAAAAGAAAAACTCTCGGCTCTATATGTTTCGGGTTTGGGGAAAGAAAAGGGACGTGTGTCTTGAGACCGGAGCGACTGAGAGCGAGAGGCGGAGGAAAAAGCTCGAATATACAAGGGAATACTTATTCCGACTCGTACAGAAGAAAATGGAGAGTGAGAAACCGAGAGAACGAATGGAAGCTCCGGGGGAGCTTGAATAAAAAGTTGATGCTCGGGCGTTAGAATCGAGAGGAAAGGGGAAAAGTGTACGGAATCTCTGGGAATCCCCGTGGTGATCTCTGTTAAACTAAAGATCGCAGACAAGGCGCGAATTGGGGAATATGGACCAGTCTCGATTGAGACTGAAACAAATCGAATTAAATCGTAGAGGACACCGGGGACAGTTGTGACAATCTGTATTTTGGCTTTTCCTGGGCCCAAAGTATAATGCTTACGTAAATCACACGTATACCCCTGCATAGAGCATTTAATGGTCTACAAAATGGTTCTATGTTGAAGTCCGCAACTAGAATTGAAAAAAAAAGTATAGGCCTTTGTAAAAAGTGTGAGAAATTGTTACAACCGTCCCCTACCCCGGGGCAGTTGTAACAGTCGATGGGGACAGTTGTAACGGTCGATGGGGCTAGTTGTAACATAAGATTTTAACGCAAAATTATATCTGTCATTGTGACCAATATTATACAATATTATTACATCAAACATTATCACAGGGATATATATTACGGTCACAATGATAAAATCTTAACACATGGAAATAGTCGTATCGAATTGATAAAAATCATGAAATGATTGAATTGAGTCTCAGACACAAACTTGTCAAAGAAACATGACATGTAACCCAAAGATAGGTGCCGTGGTTGCCTGTACAGATTTTCCATTTTTGCTCGTTGCGTGATTCTTACGCGTTGCAGAGGCAATTTTGCACACAGAAACTTAAAAAAAAGGTCCGTTTGACGTTGGATTCAATGTTTAGATGTGAAATTATCATGACAACTGACAGCCGACAAACTGTTACAACCGTCCCCGGCAAAATTGTTACAATTGTCCCCAGATGGTTTTTTCCACTCCAAAGTTAGAATTTGATTAATTTTCTCAAGCTGGAGGCTTTAAAAACCACGCAAGTTGACACAAAAATGTCCAAGGAAGCTTATGAAAAAAAAATGACTATATGTAGCACAGTAATCGAGATATTCGTGTTGATCGAAAACCGCAAAATTTTACTTTGGGCCTGACAATACCAATACACCTCTCTGGTCAAGTCTGTTTAGTGCAGATGGCTCCTAGCCTAGTAACCAGATGTGAGGAACTGCAAGACGCATTATATGCCTGCGGGACACGGTGGTACCTACTATAGTCTGGGAGATATTCGCTATGTTACAACTGTACCCTGTTACTTTTGTCCCCGGTCTCCCCTACCATTTTTGAATCGGGCTATTTTTTTCTCTTCGTGGCACAAGAATCAAAATTTTAAGTTCTTAAGAGGAGGCTAAATACCATTTTTATTCAATCCCTACATTATCGACGTATCATCGTCGTCCAGTCTTTCTCCGACAACCGTGGATGAAAATTAATTACATTTTGACAATTAAGAGGGGGATAAATTAATTAACGATTAATTGTCAATTGAGAGGCTAAAATGCGTTACAGCTAATGCCAACGAACTCGTTCGAGCCCCCTAAATATTATAGGTTACCCGTCAGAATCCATGGTGCTGCCCTCACTCGCACGTCTGTGAACTACATTTCGCCATTTCGTTTTTCAATAAAACTACAATTTATCGATATTTATCTCTTGATGCGCCATCCAAACTTACGGCGTGTCATTTTGATAAAATAATGTCGAAAACGTCTTGATATTTGCAGGCCCGGATTTACCATGTCGGGGGCCCGGGGCTGCTCGGGTTTTTCGAGGCCCTATACGAGTAGTATTTAATGCATCCAATCTAAAGACGACCACATTGGGGGCCCCCAAAAACGCGGGGCCCGGGGCTGTAGCCCCTGTAGCCCCCCCCCCCCTAAATCCAGGCCTGCCCCGTGTAGAAATGTGATAGGGCAACCATTAGTTGATTCTTGCCCCTGATCCGCCCTGCCTGATCCGATTTTCCTGGCAGGGCCCTGACATGGAACTTAACGACCTGGTCCCTAGTTATTACATTGAAATAATCACTTATTACCAGTGCCCTGCATGATCAGAATATGAACAGTTCCCGACGATGTTATTTTTACAATTTTAAGCAAAACATATTTTTGTTTTATTACCCTGGCAGGGCTCTGATGTGAAAACTATTGGATTGTCCTGAGTATTTATTAAAAAAAAAATATTTGTATATCGGCTTTCAGTAGTATAATAATAATAATAATAATAATAATAATAATAATAATAATAATAATAAATAACAATAATAGTAATAACAATAATAATAAATTAACAATCATTGCCTCGTTTATTGTTATGATTATTATTATTATTATTTAATTATTATTTACATTATCACTTTTATCCCGCGAGAATAACAAGCAATTGTGCGCCTGTCACAAGTTCGTTACGTAGGCAGAGGATTATTATTATTATCACCACGAACCGCATCGCGTTAGTTCCGAGACTTGGCGCGAGATGTCACAGGACAGCAACCGTTGAACTCCCATACGGATAATCTGTTCAGTATGCTTATATAGACGGGTGCGAGCATGGATGTTAGCAGAAGTCGGTGTCGGAAGAATCCCTACACGGAGTTCCTGCCGTCTTATGTAATTGTACTTATTTATTTAATTCTCGTAGAGAATTTCCGTTCACTCGGAATCTAATATTCTCTTCGAGGATTGCCAGAAGAAAAGCGTACCCTAAGAAATGGTTGCCTCGAAATAAATAATAAGATGCATACATTGAAAAAGGAGTACCTCGTAAAAACGAATTGTTGAAAAAGCGCTTCGGTGTATGATCGGGAAGTTCATGGCCGTGATCAGGGCCTTTAAGGGCATGATTCTAAAAATCTTAGGGGCCTGATCAGGATGTGCTAGGGCCGGATCATATCGCCATAGGGCCCTGATCATGACCAACGGATCCGAAAATGGCCAGCCAGGTGTTACATGGCACAACAGGGCCTGTTAGGATGAGCGGATCATTTCCCTACATAAGTTAGGGAGGGCAAGTCAGGGGCAGAAGTTTTTCCCTACCAAAATTTCTACACGGGTGGATATTTGTATCGTGGCGTTCTTCATGGAGCCTCACTCTTGGTTTTACCCGAAATGCGGTACAAGTTTAATCATTTAAGTTCTTCAATTACAGTTTCTTGATGGTAAGTGAATCTCTAAATTTTGTTTTTGTTTTTCGAATAAATTTTAGTGAGGCTCCATTCCTGCCATTGTTCCGAGGATGTTGTTAGAATTTTATTCAATTCCATCCATTTGTATAAGAGCAAGTTTGGATGGCAATTTCGAGGTGTTAGTGTCGGTATTTAGCCTCCTCTTAAGGGGTTAGGCCACTCTACAGACCAAAAAATTTGAGAGGGTGAAAAAAAGTGGCCCGGTTGAAAAAGAACTCCTCATATAAGAGTATAGCTGTGGAAGTACGTAGGATTTTTTTGATATGTCGTTTTTTGTAAAGATGGCGCGTTTTTAAATCAAATAGTATAAAATTCTATGAAAAAATCGTCAGTAAATTGTTTATAAAAAAAGAACTATGCGATATATCGAAAAAAATCCTACGTACTGCCTTAGAGAATGTAATGATAAATGTACAGTCAAAATTTCGAATGAATCGGTTGAAATTTGTTTGGATTCCGAGTGCGGCCACCTTGAAAAATGTAGTTTTTAGATTAAGGCGTTTTAAGTTTGAAGAAAGCCCGCGGCGGATGAAAAAGAGTTGCACTAGAATACGAAAATCGAGTACTTAGGAATTTTTCACGCACATAACTTTTTAAAATATAATTCTATACATACTAAGCTACTTTTTTAATAAAAAAAAGGGTTTTTGGAAAATCCTAGAGTGGCCTAACCCCTTAAATCTTCGAAAATCTTGATTGCTCAAGTCCTGTGACGTTTTCAAGCCCTATTTTATTCTAAGAGGCAAATTTTTATATTACTATCTGAAGTGTGAATTTGAAAATATTCAAAAAAAATTCAAAAAATAACTGACATTACAAGCGCTGTAATTCAGAATTGAATGAGGAGGTGGAAAAAAATCGATTATGTCTGTTTGGCTCGTTTTGGAAAAAATAAAACTAAATAAACGTTCAACAAGCAGATATCTAAATGGTAAAAAAAAAAAATTGTAAATACTTTATCTTTTTATTTGCTATTAAAGGCCTGTGAAATTTTGAAAAATATATTAACGCGCGACGCATATATTGATAATTTGATCACAAGCCTAACTCAATATTGCCCAAAAGTTATTAAGAAATTGTTCAAACAAATAATTATTGGACAATTTTTCAGTAAGTGTTTTTTTCTCTTAACTCAAATGCATTAATTTTTCTGAACGCATATGAATATTTTCGGAATTTTCTCTCTATTTCGAAACATTATAGAAAATATTCTGAAATACAAACAAAAAATTGCAAATTTTGTATATGTTTTTACACAGGTTTATCGTCAGCTTTGAAAAGTTTCATAGACACTGGGCCAAAAAATACATAAATACAGGCATTCAAAAAGTTTCAGAACGGGAATTTAAAAATAGAGAGGAAATTGTGAAAAAATTCGTATGCCTTCAAAAAAATTAACGCATTCGATTTGTTTGAGAAAAAGGAGAACTTAACGAAAAATTGTCAAATAATTATTCGTTTAAACAATTTATTAATAACTTTTGCGCAATATTATTGCGCAAAAGGCGCAATTGCGGGCTTTCTACAGACTTAAGGATGTTGAGTGACCTTGAGTCCCAAATCGCAAATGATGAGGAAATTCTGAAAATTTGGTATGTTTTTGGATGAATTATTTAAGAGGTCGTGTAAAAATTTCACGACGATTAGGAAGCTCGTTATCGAACAATTAACATTAACAAATTAAATTAAATCAAATGTAGTCTTATGGAAACTGATATAACTTTGCGATAAGTTAGTTTTTTTGGCCTCTCAATTTTTTAATATCTACACTATATTAAAAGCAACGGAAACAAAATGAAGTTTATTGATAAATATTTTTTTTATTTCTTTAAAAAAAATTTCTTAACGAAATGTTAATATTTTAATAACGAGCTTCCTAATCGTCGTGAAATTTTTACACGATCTCTTAAATACTACATACAAAAACATAAGAAATTTTCAGAATTTTGTCATCATTTTTTCATTTTAACCCTTAAGAAGGTTGAAGTAATGATGATAGAATGCTGAAAATTTAATGTGTTTTTACATGAAGTATTCAGGAGGTCGTGTAAAAATTTCACGACGATTAAGAAGCTATCCCGTAGTAAAAAATTCCATTCGTCGCCATTGAAAAATCCCCATTCATTCCCCATTGCCAAAATAACCAACGGAGATGAATGCCGAATTGCCTAAGGGGATTTTCGCCATTGAATTCCCCATTTGAAATCGAATGAGGATTTTCCAATGAGGATTGACTTCCCCATTTGAAACGGAATGGGGATTATCCTATGGGGATTCAATGAAGAAAATCCCCATAAACAATTCGGCATTCATCTCCATTGGTTTTTGTAGGCAATGGGGAATGAATGGCGATAATCAATTGAGATTCTTTCATATAGTAAAAAACTCCATTCGTCACCATTGAAAAATCGCCATTCATTCCCCATTGCCAAAATAACCAATGGAGATGAATGCCGAATTGCCCAAGGACATTTTCGCCATTGAATTCCCCATTTGAAATCGAATAGGAATTTTCCAATGAGGATTGACTTCCCCATTTCAAACGGAATAGGGATTATCCCATGGGCATCAGACGGCAAGAACTCCTTGCATGGATTTTTTGGACACCGACTTCTGCTCATATTCCGCGCTCATAATCGTCTAGATAAGCATACTCTTCGCATAATCCGTATGGGAGTTTAGCGGGTTGCCGTCCTGCGACATCTCGCGCCAAGTCTCGGAACTAACGCGACGCGGTTTCCAATGGACATCTTTGGGTAATGCTGATCATTCAGTTCATCCGCATTTACTTCCCAATGGACATCATTGGGTAAAGCTGATCATTTCGTTCATCAGAATTTGCCTTCCAATGGACACCATTGGGCAATGCTGATGGCTTGGTCCATGAGCATTTGCTTTCCAATGGGCATCATTGAGTAATGGTGATCATTCGGTTCATCCGCATTTGCTGTCCAATGGACGTCATTGGGCAATGGTGACTTTTCAATGGATATCCATTCACTGATCAATGGTCGTTCCTATACGCCATTGAAAAATGCGGAAATCTCAATGGGTCCCCATTCATTGTCCAATGGAGTCATATGAGGACCATTGGTTGCCATTGGCGATTCAATGGAGTTTTTTACTACGGGATGTATTGAACAATTAACATTAAAAGATTTCATAGGGACTCAACATCCTTGAAACGCGTTTTTCTCAAAACTACATTTTCCAAGTTGGCTGCAGTCATAACTTAAACAAATTTCAACCGATTCATTCGAAATTTTAACTGTATATTTATCATTATATTCTTTAAGGCAGTACGTAAGATTTTTTTTATATATTGCATACTTCCTTTTTTATAAACAATTTACTGACGATTTTCTCATAGAATTTTATACTTTTTGATTCAGAATAGTGCCATCTTTTCGAAAACAACATATCGAAAAAATCCTACGTCCTTCCATAGCTACTCTTACATATAATCGAAAAAACTTTGGTGCCTCGTTGTAACTAAAGAATTATAGGAGCCAGCGACCTTGCAGAATTAAAGGCGTCATCGGAAAAATGCTGCACAGCCGCCATTTTGACGTGTATCGCCGTGAAAAAATAATTTTGTATTGTCAATTAGATGCATAATAAAACACCTTTTTTGTAAATCCGATTTATTTTATGGTTTCGCTGAAAAAAAAAATCACGAAATATGCCCTTTTTTACCCCGTTAAACCCCCCTTAAACCCCTTAAACCGAAGAAAGTGGTATGTTTAATTTTTTTCGACTACATTGATAAGCATCAATTTATCTGGACCAAATTCCCCAACATTTCTGTCAGGTACCTTCCATAGACGTCTCGAAGGTGGAAAAACCTTCGTGGACTCTTATCTCTTATCATAAAATGCGTAAGTGTGTGTGTGTGTGTATGAAGATATCGCAACTTGTGACGGCTGTCTCGCTGTGTGTCTGTTTCGTTCCCCGTTATCTCTCGCCCGGGAACTTTTTCAACTGTTCTGCTAAAACGAGAGAGCGAGAAGGAGTTCGCGAAAATTTGAAAGATATGAGAAGTACCCTTGAGATCTCTATACCGAAGGATTCTCCATTCTCGTGACATCGCGCCCGCGCATGGTTCACATATTCCATGACAGTCACCTGAGCTTCACATTCATATTTATGTATATACGATTTACTCAAGAATACGGTCTTACCTCTCTGATGATCTTGCAGCCCTTGACGTTGCCGATCTGAGAAAAGAGAGTGCACAAAAGGTCCTCCGAGACACTGGCGTCAAGATTACCCACGTAACTGTAAAAAATTTCAAACTCGTGTAACTTGACTAAATTTAAATCTTAGGACCATGTTAAAAAAAAAATTGAAAATATATTTTCCATTTTATAAACAATCTAATCGAGGCAACATTTTTTTTATTAAAAATCGCACTTTTTGTTGAGAAGCCACCATTTTGTTAAAAACAAATAGTTTGCTTATTAATTGAATGATCTGAACTCCGAGCCAGAAAAAGAGAAAAAAAAATTGGGGGAGAAAAATCTGAAAAAATTCCTCTGCACTCAACAAAAGCAGACGTAACTTTTTGCAATCTGGAAGTTTTTCACGAATCCTCATTGTTTTCATGTTATACGCGATTTTTCACATTTCCTCTTTTTTTACAAAAAACAGAATAACTTTGGGGAAAAAATAACCCAAATAACTGTAAAAAATTTCAAACTCGTGTAACTTGAGTAAATTTAAATCTCAGGACCGTGTTAAAAAAAAAATTGAAAATATATTTTCCATTTTATAAACAATCTAATTGAGGCAACATTTTTTTTATTAAAAATCGCACTTTTTGTTGAGAAGCCACCATTTTTTTAAAAACAAATAGTTTGCTTATTAATTGAATGATCTGAACTCCGAGCTTTAATTTTCAGACACCACTGCACAGTAATTTACAAGCAATGTTAAATTGAAAACATAATTTTTTTTAAATGTAATCTTTCTTAAACATTAATGTCCGATTCATGCATACAAACTTCCGGTAGATTAATTTCCACTAAACGTTTTTTACAGTGTATGAGGTATTCCCGCTCAACAGGACCCCCTTTTAGGCAGACCTCTTTCGATTTTCTTGAAACTCGAGTATGTTTTAGTGTTGCCTGAAAGTATTTTGTACACCAATTTTCAGATCTCTAACTATAATACTCTTTGGAATACACCAAAAGTTACATTTCAAACTTTTTGCGTATTC
Organism: Alloplasta piceator; assembly: GCA_946863875.1. NCBI lineage: Eukaryota > Metazoa > Arthropoda > Insecta > Hymenoptera > Ichneumonidae > Alloplasta > Alloplasta piceator. Next base: position 49,607,702 of record OX333072.1, on the reverse strand, counting down.
AGCGCTTCGGAGCTTTCTCACGGCGCGAAATAAAATCGAAAAAATTCTTTGACTATAGCTTTCGATCGGAAATTTCCTGCACTTTTCGAGAAAAATATCAGCAATTCCGAAAAAAACGAATTCGTTTGAATTTCGGCTGAAAACCGAAAAAATTGATTTACAAAAAAAGAGCATAATTTAATTCAGCGGGACAATTTTTTTCATGTTTTGTATATATCTGAGAAGTCACGATATAAATTTCAAGTTTGTACTCGCATCTGTTTGCTAACGCCAAGTCTTTTAGTAGGATAAAAAATTTTCAATATTGTGTGTTTCGTATTCAACAGTTGTCTGATATATTATATAGTTTTTTAAATGAATTTCGAATGTTATGAATCTATTCAATTCAAAATTGAATAAATTTAATTTAATAAATTGAATAAATTTGATTATTTAATAAATTTAATTTAATTAATTTAATAAATTTACTAAATTCAAAATTCGTTAAAAAAACGCTACATATAATACGAAAAACACGATATTTAAGAATTTTTATCTTACTAAAAGACTTGGCATTAGTAAACGGATGTGAGTTCCAACTTGAAATTTATATCGTGACTTCTCAGATATATACAAACTATGAAAAAAATTGTTCCGCCGAATAAAATTATGCTCTTTTTTGTAAATCAATTTTTTCGGTTATTGGCCAAAATTTAAATGAATTCGTTTTTTTTCGGAATCGCTGATATTTTTTTCGAAAAGCGCAGGAAATTTCCGATCGAAGGCTGTTGTCAAAGAATTTTTTCGATTTTATTTCGCACCGTGAAAAAGCTCCGAAAGCGCTGAATACGCAAAAAGTTTAAAATATAACTTGTGGTGTATTCCAAAGAGTATTATAGTTAGAGATCTGAAAATTGGTGTACAATATACTTTCAGGCAACACTGAAACATACTCGAGTTTCAAGAAAATCGAAAGAGGTCGGCCTAAAAGGGGGTCCCGTTGAGCGGGAATACCTCGTATACAGTGTAAATTTTGTTTACAGTGTCTAATAAATTTTATTTGCAGTGTTCTATGGATAGCATTCTGGCAATTCTTGTCCCTCGGGGTAGTTATTCTGCCCCTCCCCCCCCCCCCTCCTCGGTATGTAAATATTTCTGCATCGTGGATTTTTTTTAATGCTGCCGGTGCTGTCGGATATTACAAACTGCCAAAGAGCATATAGAAAATATATCAATGAACCTTAGATACGCACGTGAACGTCAAGAAACGTCAGGATATCGTTAGCTATATTCACATTGAACACTGCATAGCCAAAGAGAAAGAGGGGGGGGGAGAGAGGGAGAGAGAGAGAGCGAGAGAGACCCGTAGTAAAAAACTCCATTGAATCGCCAATGGCAACCAATGGTCCTCATACGACTCCATTGGACAATGAATGGGGACCCATTGAGATTTCCGCATTTGTCAATGGCGTATAGGAACGACCATTGATCAGTGAATGGATATCCATTGAAAAGTCACCATTGCCCAATGACGTCCATTGGACAGCAAACCCGTAGTAAAAAACTCCATTCGTCGCCATTGAAAAATCCCCATTCATTCCCCATTGCCAAAATAACCAATGGAGATGAATGCCGAATTGCCTAAGGGGATTTTCGCCATTGAATTCCCCATTTGAAACGGAAGGGGGATTATCTAATGGGGGTTCAATGGAGACAATCCCCTTAGGCAATTCGGCATTCATCCCCATTGGTTATTTTGGCAATGGGGAATAAATGGGATCATCAATGGAGATTCTTTCATATGATTGCTATATATACATGGAATTACGCATTAAATAATCAAGTAAGTTATCAGTAAGTAAGGTTAATCATAATGCTAATATTAGCATAACGACCAATAATTATATCATATATCATATATAGCAATCATATAGCAATCATATATATATATGTATATATATATATTACATTTAATAGAAATTATTGAAGCTCAGAATTGAGAAAATAGATTGTAAGTGTATTCAGATGACGATTGATAATGAAAGTATATACGTTTCTCCTCTCACAAATCGAGTTGAGAGGGACTGATAAAATTATGTGTATATGTTAAAAATAAACGGTTTTAAAAATCATTTATCCCAAACGTACGCGCACTTGATGAGCAGTATATAATATATTTTTTTTAAATATATTATATTATATTTTATTTTAAACTATTATATTATATTTTAAACTGATTGACCATCGATATAATCATCAGCATTTATTACAATTGAAGAAAATATTTGGTTCATATATGAGAATCAGCGACATCTACTCTTACTTAATTTTATTAATTCACCGCCGTTTGAGAAATATCGCATTCGGAAAAATTCTCATCGATCGATGGGTTCAATTGTTCTGCATTGAACCTCGAATATGGATTGCAACATCGTTAACGAATGCTGCTCATCATTCGATCAGTCGTCAATGAAGTGACATTATTGATAAATGTTGATCATTGTATAATTCGTAGTTACTTATTATTCAATGGGTATCCTTGGTAAATGCTGATCATTTCATCGTTAGCCGCATTTGGGTTCCAATGAACATCTGTGGGAAATGCTGATCTTTCAGTTCATCCGCATTGACTTTCCAATGGACATCATTGGGTAAAGCGGATCATTTCGTTCATCAGCATTTACCTTCCCATGGACACCATTGGGCAATGCTGATCGCTCGATACATCCGCATTGGCTTTCCAATGAGCATCATTGAGTAATGATGATCATTCGATTCATCCGCATTGGCTTTCCAATGAGCATCATTGAGTAATGATGATCATTCGATTCATCCGCATTTGATGTTCAATGGATACCCATTCACTGATCAATGGTCAGCCCTGTACGTCATTGACAAATGCGGAAATCTCAATGGGTCCCCATTCATTGTCCAATGGAGTCGTATGAGGACCATTGGTTGCCGTTGGCGATTCAATGGAGTTTTTTACTACGGGAATGCGGATGAACCGGATGATCACCATTACTCAATGATGCCCATTGGAAAGCAAATGCTGATGGACCGAGCCATCAGCATTGCCCAATGGTGTCCGTTGGAAGGCAAATGCTGATGAACGAAATGATCAGGTTTACCCAATGATGTCCATTGGGAAGTAAATGCGGATGCACTGAATGATCAGCATTACCCAAAGATATCCATTGGAAACCGCGTCGCGTTAGTTCCGAGACTTGGCGCGAGATGTCGCAGGACGGCAACCCGCTGAACTCCCATACGGATTATGCGAAGAGTATGCTTATCTAGACGAGTGTGAGCACGGAATATTAGCAGAAGTCGGTGTCCAGAAAATCCATGCAAGGAGTTCTTGCCGACTGATGCCCATGGGATAATCCCTATTCCGTTTGGAATGGGGAAGTCAATCCTCATTGGAAAATCCCTATTCGATTTCAAATGGGGAGTTTTTTACTATATGAAAGAATTTCCATTGATTATCGCCATTCATTCCCCATTGCCTACAAAACCCATAGACCAATTGTCTATGGGGATTTTCGCCATTGAATCCCCATAGGATAATCCCCATTCCGTTTCAAATGGGGAAGTCAATCCTCATTGGAAAATCCTCATTCGATTTCAAATGGGGAATTCAATGGCGAAAATCCCCTTAGGCAATTCGGCATTCATCTCCGTTGATTATTTTGGCAATGGGGAATGAATGGGGTTTTTTCAATGGCGGCGAATGGAGTTTTTTACTACGGGGAGAGAGAGAGAGAGAGAGAGAGAGAGGACCAAAAGCGCATGGATAAGAGCCAGAAATTCGGACACATCCGTCCGTGGAATGGTTAGCACGGTACACTTTATCTTAAAATGAAAGATTGATCGAACGACGATCCGGTCCGGAAAGCAAAAAAAAATGGTTCCCAATATTTTCCCAATCTCAGAATTTTCTTATGCGATTTTTAAATTCAATATAAAGCGATGAAACATTAAATTCCAAAGTCCATGATTTTCTATACTATAAACAAAAACTTGTTGGAAATTAATGAACTGATATATGAAGGTTTTGTGCATAAGCCGTACATTAATTTTCAAACTCAGTAATTTCAAAGTAAAGTTACATTATAAAAATCGTACGTTCATCTATTTTTAATGTAACATTATTTAAAAATTACTGCACAGTGATGTTTGATAATTAATAGCTCGTTCATGGATGAAAACTTCATATATTATTTTTGAATTTTTTCAGTAATTTTGACCTTAATTGGTAAAGTACAACTGTCAATAAAATGTAAAAAAAATTGAGTTGGGTTTCCAAATTTTACGCGTCCAAATAACACTGCAATTATCACGTAAATTGAAGGAACTTTTGTATTAATTAATTTAGTAACAGTGCAAGAATTATCATAGTAGTTCATTAAATTTCATGTACAAGTTCTCTTATATTTATGTCCGGTATTTTATTTTTACGAAAAATTTGTAAATTTACAAGGTACATTGATTCTCATTTAATGTACGATACCTAGAAATATTTTTTTTGTACACGGTTTTTTTTTCATTTTTTTTTTTTTTTTTTTTTTTACAGTGTACGCATATTTTATATCCATATAAAAAGTCCTTTTGCCATGAAAGCTAAAAAAAAAAGCAATAATTTATTGTAACTTTGTTGCAAATAAAATTTCGCAAATGGTAAATTTGCAAAATTGCTTCCTCATGTTCTTCCATAATTCACAAACCTTCCTCGACAAGCAATAGCCTGCGATTGATCGACGTACTTTCTCACGGAGGAAGCTTCAGGGTCGATGGAAAAAGACGAGGAAGCACCGTGCAAACTTCCAAACTGCAGGGAGTTTTTTATGAATTGGCAAGATATGGGACCACACATATATAGATGGTCCCGCAAAGCCTCGATGCATTCGTACATTGCACCTGCGCGAAATAGTTTTACGGGACACATGCATGGTACTGCATATTAGGGTGGGTCAAATAAAATGACTAATTTTTGTTTTCCTCGATATAATGAAAAATGTATTGTTCGGCATCTCAAAAAAACCCTCTGCAAGTATTAGCCCTTCACATTTAAATTAAGAGGTTGCGCATCGCAAATTTTTATTTTCCATTTAAATAACAAAGGAAATTTTTTTTTTAACTTTGGAATTTTATTAGACTTTAACCGTTGAGGTTAGGAGGATTTTTTAGCACATTTTTATAGAAAATTTGATGCTCTACAAAAAAGCTCTCTTGTGTTTAATCGATAAAACTGACCGTTCAAAAAATAATCGGTGATAATAATCACTAATTATTGATCATTGTTCATCATTGCTTAATAAATTGTTTAAACAATTTGTTAATTACTTTTGGACAATATTATTATTGATAATTGTTGTTTATAGCATCCCAAATGTTGCTGAATTTGTTCAGAATTTTAAAATATGACGAAGTACGGAAATTTCAATCAGATACAATTTTTTGCTGGGACGTCATCATCAGAATTACGAGCGAAAATAGTAAAAAAAAAACATTCATAGGAAAATTCTGAAATAATTCCAGACGATTCCTTGTACACATACGCTATTTTTTTCACACTTGAAATTTTCTCTCAAACTCTACAGTTTTTGAGTTACGTTGCATCTTTAAAAAATTTTCTTTTTTTGCCAAAAGTGAAATAACTTAGCGAGAAAAAATCGTACGAAAATTTTTTTTGAACAAAAATCGGGCGTCTGATAACCCTTTCAAATGTACCGCAGATAAAAAGGACAAAAAAAAATATCCTCAAGTCATGCGCCCAAAATTCGCGATGGTCGAAAAAAGGCTAAAAAAAACAGTCACGTGCAAAAATGCGTACAGGATCGAAAAAAAATCATAAAAAATATTTCAAAAACGCAAAATAAAGCTGAATTCCTTCCCGTCAGAATGCTTTTTTCAAAATTCGATTATCTTTTTTTTAAACAAAGTTATGCGACTTCTAGTGGAGCAAGAAATATTGACTGGTGTTTCCAAACTTTTGAGCGGGTGTGTACATATATATTAGGGTGGCCCCTATTTAGGAGTCGGAAAAATATTAAGCGTGCCACCCCCTCAATCTGTCCCAAATTGAACAAAGAACATTTAAACCAAGTTTCAGCCGATTCGGCCAATAAGAACACGTGCCCCAAGGACGCTTTTTATTATTTTGTTTTCCTCTCACAAAACATATATGAGAGGGAAAGTCGTAACAAAGTTTTCCTTTCAATTTCCGGTTCGATAGGAAAAGTAATATTTTGAAATTCCGTTAATATAAAAACTATAAAACTATTATTACAACATTATTTCATCCTTCGAACGTACAAAACAAAAATTTATGTTTTAATTCGATTTTTTAAATAATAATTTATAGAAGGCTTAAGTTATGCGCGCAATTCGTCGAAAAAAGGCTAAAAAAACAGTCACGTACAAAAATGCGTACAGAATCGAAAAAAAATCATAAAAAATATTTCAAAAAAGCAAAATAAAGCTGAATCCCTTCCCGTCAGAATGCTTCTTTCAAAATTCGATTATCTTTTTTTTTGACGGAGTTATGCGACTTCTAGTGCGGCAAGAAATATTGACTGGTGTTTCCAAACTTTTGAGCGGGAGTGTAAATCGTGCGGAGATGAACGCGGTGCGAAAGTCTCGTTCATCAATGTCAAGGCGTCGTGGAGTGCACGCGTGGCAAGTGAAAATGCTGAGTATAGTTGGGCACTGTGGCAATTGCTCGCACGGGCAAGAGATATCAGGCTAAAGACGAATAACGTGGACCACACAAACACACAAATACTGGTCGTGTCGCGAATCTCGAGTCTCGGACTAAATTTGCAAAAGTGGTCTGACCCGTATTACTGCCGATCTGGCCCCAGTTGAGGATCATTTATCGTGTACTCGTATAACTTATAGTACGTCTAGTACATACGATTTTTAACACGAACCAATTGGACAAACGAAATTGCGCCATGGCTCATATGTATGGGTCACTCCATGTCAAATTGACCACTTTTGAACCCGACCCCTTTCGATTTTGCTAGAATTATGGAGCAGGACACTGCTTCTATTTTGCCTGGAAAATTTATTCTACCTGATAAGGTAAATGTCCCAATTATTGAACAGGTCCCAATTAATGAACACTATCTTGTATTTTTATTATTTCTCATTCAACTGCATGCATTTGCTTATTTATAAAAATTTCATTACATATACGCAACTTTTAGCTATCGAAATGTTACCTTACTTGAGCAAAAAAAGCTTTAATTAAACAAGAAAAAAATTATTCAATCAGCAGCAGTGACTCGATTTGACCTCTCGTGGTAACCGCTTATCGTTTTTGCTAAGATGCGCCGCTTCACGCGTAAGGGCATGAAAAATTCAAAAACTGTCGCATCTCAAAGAGTAAAGGCGTTTCAGGTTCCTCAGAAAAATTCTTACAAATAACAATTAAAAAAAAAAAATTTTTATTAATTATTTGTTAAAAATACGGTGTTCGATCATTGGGACATAGAAAATGCAGTGTGTCCCTATTATTGAACACTCGAATTCTTCAAGATGGCGTCATTAAACCCATCAAAACATCGAGACAGTTAACGCGTGACAGATCGTGCGAATCGGATTTATTCAAACAAAAACTGTAAGTTCCTGAATAAACTTACCTTTATTCTTTTAATGATAACTCTAAGATCGTCAAATCTATTTTTTATTTGTATTTTCGTGCAATAAACATAAAAAGAAAAGTAAAAAGAGAATATAACCTAGATGTAACCTAAAAATAAGAATGCAATGTTCAATATTTTTTGCTCTCCGATACTTCAGTCGAAAAACAAGAAAGCTGCGACAAAATGAAACAAAAACGGAACATAAAAACGAGGAAGCTAAAAATAAAAATAAAATAAAGTTTGAGTTGAAAAGCAAAAATAAACCAAATGCGAATGAACCAAAAACCTGTCAAAAGAGACTAAATATATATTTTCGTATTTTTACATGATTGATAAAAGATTATTTAAGTGTTTGATTTTGCTTTTATTTCTTAATTATTGTACCCAAAATAATATTTTCAGAACGGGAAAAAAATTCTCGAGAGTGTTCGATAACTGGGACATGCCTGTTCAATATTAGGGACATAGGCACAAATAATTTCCATTAATCATTTAACGTTATTGGTTATTGTAAATTATTTTCATTAACCATTAAATGTTAATGGTTAACGAAAATAATTTCCATTAACCATTAAATGTTAATGGTTAATGGAAATAATTTCCATTAGCTATTAAAAAAGTAATCATTAATGCATTACTTTTGCATTAAAAATTTTGCAACCCTGGATCCAACCAATTGCTCTTCTGGCGCTCAGAGCACGAAGTGTTTGGTTGGACCAACTAAGTTTTTTTTTTCCGTGTATGCAAAAAAGCATTTTTCAGTACGGTGAAACTTTCGCTACATCGTCGTGAGATTCGTGGTCGCGTGTCCGCATATAGCGTGTATATATGAACGCAGCGGAAGCGGATCGTTCGTTCAAAAGGATGATAGCCCACGAGATAGGCACTGGGGAGGAAAAAGGGTCAGGGGAGAGGTAAAAATGCAGAGAAAAAAAAAAGTTGACGGAACTCGAAAAAGCCAAAGTATCATGGAAAAGCGGGATTAATCAGGTCTATTGATACTGAATCGAATCTATTGATCACGCTAATGTCTCATTTCGAAACGTGTACAAACAATTTTTGAAATATTACCGCAAGGTCAACGACCTTGAATCTAGGGCCAAGGGCGACGACATTCTGGGCTCGAATTTTGAATAAATAAATTTTTTCACATTCTCAAAGTTTAGACCTTCGAGAATATATTCTGGGAAAGAAATTATTAAATTCCAATAATTCACAGCGAGTTATAGCTATTTTAGTGACGCAGCAACTACGCTCCACCTTTGAGGAAGTATTCTGGTCAACAATTTTGAAAAAGTCAATTTAGAAAAATCGATTTAGATCAATTTAGAAAGTTTACATCTTTAAGGGGGAAATTTCTCTGCAGGGGACAGATATGACCCATATGATCCTCGGAGGGATAAAGCTCCAAAAATAGGGGGAGGGTTAAAGCCCCAAAAATATACAAATATGAATAAAAAGCCTGGATGTCGCGAAATTTAGATCCCTTGCTTTTCTAGCGTATCCAATGTCTTCGGTTTACACTTTTTGCACGTTACATCTTCGTGTAATTTAATACTCACAGAGTCTTAGGATGAACGACGAGCTCGTCCGCCACCGCAGACATATTAAAATGCGATTATGACACTACAGAAGGGGAAAAAAAAGAAATCAGCACAATTGCATGTATAAGGAGCCCCCGAGTAAGCTCAAGCACACGGTTTAAAGCCACGATGAGCACTGTCCTCCGCGACATCGGACGTGGGGAACCTCGTGTGTGCCCACGACAAAAAATCTTACACTCACGCCAGCTTTGCATTCGTCAAGCTCTTTCTCTCTCTCTCTCTCTCTCTCTCTCTCACTCTCTCTCTCCTTCTGTCTAACCACATCTCTATCTCACTCCCTGTTACATAAAGTAATTTTATTTAAATACCACCTTTGTGAGCCCTCATCTATACAATACATGCTCTATGCCAATATGAGCATTCGTATATATCTGTATGGGGCATTCCATCCCAAATCGGACAGTTTGATTTTAATTTTTTTATATTTTTGAGTACCCATCAAAAGACCCTTCCTGTTAAATTTTGAGATTTTTTTTATTACCCGTTCAAAAGATATTAAATTAACAAAAAAACGGCTCTTTTTTTGGTATTTTGGTCATGACTTCTTTGATAATGGTCCAAATTAAAAGTTTTTTTTTTCAAAATTTTTGTTTTTTTATGGCCTTTTCAGAAAAAAATACAACAAAAATATTCGACGTGTTGTTGAATGAGTTTTTTGAGTTTCAAACGTAAAATCGCGTTTTTAAATGTGAATGTCTTTTTTTATTTTTTTATTTTATTTTTTGTTTTAAACATCTATCTATTCAACAATTTTTAAGACTAGTCCGATCGTGGGATCTCAATGACTACTATTTTTTTTCGATTTTTGAAAATTTAAAAAAAAATTCTTTTATAAATTATTATGAATACCAATTTTTATTACTGTATCGAATTTTTTTCAATATCTAGAATTTATTTTGACGCAATTTTTGTTACCGTATAGTATTTATTTCAATATTTAGAATTTATTTTTACACTTTTTTATGGTCAACAGGTTCTTAAAATTAATAATTAATCGTTAAGTCTGTTTATGAACAATAATATCAACAGTTTTTATTTATTCACGTATTTTTTTAAAAACCTTACACATATGATTATTTCCTGAATTAGAATATTCCTTTGCCAATAAATTTCCGTTGCTCATTGGAATAATTGAATGAAATTTTTGTGTCCCCCTGTGATTGACTTCGCAGTATTTTATCGCAAATAAAATCTTTCTTTTGCATCTGAATAATGTTTCTCCTGTGAAAATTTGACAGCAATATTCTGTAGACTATTCAGGTTCAATGCCCACTCATACAATTCTTGAACTGTTGTTATTTACTCATCGATTAATTAATAATCTTAAAAATCTGTTAACAATGAAAAAGTGTCCAAATTAATTCAAAATGATTAAAAAAATACTATACTGTAACAAAAATTGGTATTCATAATAATTTATTTAAAAAATTTTTTTTTTTAATTTTCAAAAATCGAAAAACAATAGTGGTCATTGAGATCCCACGATCGGACTAGTCTTAACAATTGTTGAATATATAGATATTTGAAACAAAATATTTTTAAAAAAATCAAAAATGAAATTCACTTTAAAAAACGCGATTCAACGTTTAAAACTCAAAAAACTCATTCAAAAACACGTCGAATATTTTTGTTGTATTTTTTTCTGAGAAGGCCATAAAAAAACAAAAATTAAAAAAAAAACACTTTCAATTTGGACCATTATTAAAGAAGTTATGACCAAAATACCAAAAAAAAGAGCGGTTTTTTTGTTAATTTGATATTTTTGAACGGGTAATCGAAAAAATCTCAAAATTTAACAGGAAGGGTCTTTTGATGGGTACTCAAAAATATAAAAAAATTGAGGAAATAAACAAAAAAAGTTTTTCAAACTGTCCGATTTGGGATGGAATGCCCCGTATATATTGACGACGATGCTGGTCGGTCGGTGATGGTCGCCAGAATGCAAGCTGCAAGCTCTCGCGATGCACTTTCAGCGTGAATATAATGGCTGTCGTTCTCAGCATCGTTCCCCTCGCCGCTTTCTCACTCTCTTACTCTTTCTCACTCTCTTTATCTTTTTGTTTCTCTCTCAAGCAAGCACAACTCTGTCTTGTCTTTGATGCGTTTCAATTCCTAGTGGCTAAACCCCGGGGACGAAAATTGAACGAGACTGACACGTCGATGCCAAAGCGCGCGAACTACGAGTTTGAAAAACACGAAAGTTCAGTGAGACTCGCGCAAATCATTGGCTATTATACACTACTGGAAAAAATTAAAGAATCAACAAAATTTTCCAAATTTTTAGTGGTTTTTAACAGTGCTGTATCTCAGTGAAAAATGGTCGTATCGAGGTCTAAAAGAAAGCATTTTGAAGCTTGGAGTTTCTAGTTTTCAGATCTTTTATCAAAAAAAATTTCAAAGCAACGGGTTTCATGCAATTATGAGAAATACGAAGAAAAAAAATTTTGGCACATTTGCATCGCTTTTGTTTTGGCTGTCATTTTGAAGAAAAAATTGTCTTAGCTAAACCATTACATAGACCGGATAGCTTGTTTATTTAGCTTCAATTTGCTTTTTTGAGACCTCGCTGCGACCATTTTTAGCTGAGATATCGAGCTTTTACGAAAAAAGACACTTTTCTGTTTGACCATTGATATCTCAGCAACCAATAATCGCACAGAAATTAGAAGAGGTGTTTCACAAACTTGAATCAATGCTTTACAAGGATTGTTGATGGTTTTTTAAAGAAAAAAAAACTTTTCCATCCTTGCCATGAATTTGAAAAAACAGGAGAAAAAGGGCTATTTATGGTTTTTTAGAAAATTTCTCAAAAATTACAGCCAAAACAAAAGCGATACAAATTTGCCTAATTTTTTTTTTCTTGATATTTCTCATAATTGCGTGAAACCTGTAGCTTTTAAAATTTTTTTGCTAAAAGATCTGAAAACTAGAAATTTCAAGCTTCAAAATGCTTTTTTGTAGACCACGATACGACCATTTTTCACTGATATGCATTGTTAAAAACCATTAAAAATTTGGGAAATTTTTTTGATCCTTTAATTTGTTCCAATAGTGTATTTGAGGTAACAGTGACAACCGAAATTTCGACATTTTTTCATTAATTTTTTTAAATAACAAAATAAAATGCGATCGTTTTGAAATTTTTACACGCTGTTATTTGTATCTTGAAGAGTAGAAAAAAATGTTGTTAACTTAATTTTACATGAATTTGTTTATGATTTTGTACGTCAAAGTGGAGTCCTCGAAAAAAAGGAGACTTGTTATGGGAAAGCACGCAGCCTTCCCTATAGTCACCTGAAATTAAAAATCCAAAGAGATTATTGTTTTTTAGGCTTAATTCTAGGTCTATAACCTATGATTTGCATATTTAGAGAAATAAAATAAAAATGGCGGACATGTGAACAAAAAGGTCTTCAAAATCGATTTTTTGTTTATAAATTGTTTAAAAAAATGCATTTATTATTACAAAATTGAATGTTTCAGAGGTTAAGTATTTAGCTATGTGTGTCTAAAATAACGGGTAAAATTTTTGGCCAAATCGGTTGAATAGTTTTTAGTCAGTGCTTCCCCGATGTTTCGAAAACGTAGTTTTGAGATAAACGCGTTTAAAGTTTTGACAAAAGATTTTGTATCAAAAAATTATCCTTACATTATTCAGCTATGCCTACCCACACGGAAATATAATATACCGGAAAATATATTTTTCGATATACGTAAAAATATATTTAAAATATATTTGAAGTGTACATTATATATTCTAAATACACTTGAGATATATCTAAAATATATATCAGATATACATTAAATATATAATATGTATATTCCATATAAGAAATATACTCAAAAATATATTCGTGATAAGTACATTTTCGGCAGAAAATATTTCTTTGAAATATATATTAAATATATTTTAGATATATGATTATTGTGCATAAAAATATATTTTTTGATATATGTAAAAACATATATTGTGTATATGTAAACATATATTAAAATTATATCGAAAATATATAAAACGTACACTCAATATATATGTTTGATGCATTTAGTATATATCTTAAATACTTTTTTGACATATATATTGTGTATGTTTAAACACCAATAAAAAATGTATCTTAAATATATAGAACATGCACTCAATATATATGTTTTATATATTTAGTACATATCTTCAATACATTTTTTATATTTATATTGTAATATTTTTAAATAGATTAAAAATATACCTAAAATCATATTTGTAATACATACATTTTCGAACAAAATATACTTAATATATCCAAAAATATATTTTCCGTAATATTTGCCGATATATTTTATTTCCATGTGGGTAGTGCATAGAGCAATCCTTCCGTTTCCTGAAAATTATCTCAAAGCTCTCTTCATTTCTTCGAGAGATTTACAGTTTCTGATGATTGTCAAACCATAGTAATTAGTCATTTTTAATATTAACTTATTAGTTAATTGCTCTCTTCTTTTGGCTATAACTTTAGAAACATTTTGAATTTCGGTCTGAAATTTTTACGGTAAATTCTTAAGATGTTTATCTTGCGAAAACTGTAAAAAAATCAATTTGGTACGCTTTCAACAACAATTATCGATAATAATATTGCCCAAAAGTTATTAATAAATTGTTCAAACAAATCATTATTCAACAATTTTGCAGTAAGTTTTTTTTTCTTAAACAAATCGAATGCGTTAATTTTTCTGAACGCATATGAATTTTTTTCAGAATTTTCCCTCTATTTTGAAATTTGCGTTTTAAACAGTTGATTCATAACTTTTGGACAATATTATTATTGATAATTATTGTTTATGGCATGCCAAATATTGATAAATTTTTTCAGATTTTTATTGTATGACGAAGTACGGAAATTTCAATCAGATAAAATTTTTGGCTGGGACTGTATATAGGCAAAGCATCCTCAAGTGTCTTTCCTTATCAATTTCTAAAATAAACTCATTTTTCTTCTTACGGTTGAGCGAAAAAATTGTAAAAATGTTGGCGGGATGTCCGAGTAAACGATTTACAACTATACTTCCTACCGTGATGCAAGATTTATGCATTCGTGAAGAATGTTTGCATACGTCTCGGAGGGATGCAGAAAGTGATGATAAAAGTATGGAGAGAGAGAGAGAGAGAGGAGAGAGAGAGAGAGAGAGAGAGAGAGAAGTTTCGTGAGTGGCTTCCTGTACAAGAGATCGTGAGCTCTTTGTGAAAAAGCACACACATACACATCAAAGGTCCTCAAGACTCTTCATCCTCTTTTTATTCTTTTTCTCCGTTGCACACTCACAGAGTGGGATATATATATATATCGTTATAAGGTCGGCCAGACACTGTAAATAATTCGCAAGAATCGTAAACGTCCCGCGCTTTTTTTTCTCCCCCATATAAATCACTCCTACGATGGCCCACGCTGTAAAAGCTCGCCTCGGAGAACAACCACCAGCATCACTGGAATCAGTCTCCTCTCTCTCTCTCTTTCTCTTTCTCGACCTCGTAACCCTTCTCTCTCTCTCTCTCTCTCTCTCTCTTTCTCTCTCTCTCTCTCTCTCTCTCTCTCTCTCTCTCTCTCTCTCTCTCTCTCTCTCTCTCTCTCCCCTCCCCCTCCCTCCCTCCCTCCCTCCCTCCCTCCCTCCCTTCCCCTCTCTCTCTCCTCTCTCTCTCTCTCTGATGTCCACTGACGCTCTTTCACCCACGTCGAGGGATGTAAACGTCCGTTTCCGTAATGCCAGCACTCAAAGCTCCCCAACCCTCATTACCCTCCCTCGTCTCACTCGTACAACCTCCGTCGTCTTACCTGAAACTTTTATCACTTGCAGTATTTTTCTTTTCATTCTGAAATTTTCGGGTCACACGATCCTTGAACTTCGTGGCCTATGAACGCGAAATTTCAACTTTTCTTTTTTTTTGGGGCATTTGGGATTATTGATTTTTTTCAAAAATAGCAACGGTATGTTTTTAAGAAAATGGTCAATTGGAGGTGCCAGTTTTTTATGATCTTGTACTCGTAGAAAATGCAATTATCCGGAAAGGAAGCTTTAAATTGATTGCATGAATCAATGGTTTTGCTACCTCATAAAGAAAGCTTGTTCGAGAATTTTTTTTTCGAGATTATTGTGTCTATTCAAAATGTCCCAAAACGTCCAAAGAAAAGTTCTGAAAATGGATATATCTGAAGAACGGTTTAGGCGATCGACTTGGAATTCGGTTTACAAATAAACCATGTATGTCTCTGTACCCAGTGCACATTTTTTCTCAAATTGTAAAATAATTGTCAATTTGGCGGGACTTGGAATTTTTTGTAAAATGTTTGGGGGTATTCTAACTTTCGAAATTTTGCAGTTATCACCCTGCAATTTTATGTGCGGATACACTTTATAATAAGGATAGTTGGAATTGAATTTGGGAAAAATCGCTCTAGAGGTGCGGTTTTAAAAAAAATTTAATTTTTCGCACAAATGTTGTAAGTCTTCTAACTTTTGTAATTTTGCATCTATCGAGCTGATTCTTTTTGTGAAGATACATTCAATGACTGTAAAAAATAATACTGAATTTCAGAAAAATCGCCTGAAATGTTTCGTTACGAAAAATTTGAAATTTTCAAAAAATGTTTGTTAACGCTCCAAAATTCGCATTTTTAGAAGTATCGAACTAACATTTTTTATACAAATCCTCTGGATGACAATTTTGGTTAGTGTTGAATTTGGTAAATTTTTTATTGGAATATGTTTATAATACCCAAAAATCTTGATAAATCGAATTAAATTGAATTTAATTGTATTGCATTAAAAAATAATTAGTCGGGGGTGGCAATTTCGATAAACTCTTAAAATTATAACGGAACGGGAACATTTTGTAAATATAAATTTGTGGTTTAACAAATCTGTGAACGAGTCAAGTCCACAAACAAGAATTCCGAGAAATCGCTGTTTCTATTTTGACAGATTCGATTTTCAATAACCCACCAATATAGGAGAAATAGTTCAGGATTCAAAAATATCTGATCACAGAATTGCAATTTCTATCGTAAACGATGTACGAATCGGTTATAATGATTGAATGTTCATGATATGTATCATAATTTCAACTTTTCGGTTTTTTTTCACGTTCTTAAATTTTGTCATCAACTAATTTTAACATTTTTCTCTTCAAAAATTGTTTATTGCTGTCCTTGTTTGATATTTTTCATTTAGGTTCGGTTTAATTATTAATTTTTAAAAAATCAATTTTTTTTGTTACCACAGCTAAGTCTTTTTTTTCCGTGCAATTTTCGTTGGTATTCAATTTGACAGAAATCCATAAAGAAGTTTTTCCAAAATCCATTGAAAAATCTCCAAATCAGAAGTCTGACCATATCTGGCGGACTTTTTTCATTAAGGCGAGGCTAAATACCGACATTATTTCTGAAGTCCTATATTATCGACTCAAAATCGCTGTCGAAACTTTTTCCAATACCGGTGGATGAATATCAATTAAATTTATGAATTAATGATGAATGAATTGCAAAATGCAAACGCGAGACATAAATCAACGTTTTCGTTAATTGCCACTGACTTGTCAGACAGTTTGGATAGAATCTGATGAGAATAATATTTATTTCATGAGAATTCCACATGGGGCTGCCCTCTTTCGGATTTCTGTGAACTTGATTTCGCCATTTTGTTTTTCGATAATACACTAAATTTATCAACATTTATCTCGTGATTTGGATTCCAAACTTACGTTGCGGTTTTTTCATAAAATAATGTCGAAGACGTATCGATATTCGTACTTTAGTGTTCGTCATGGAGCCCCACTCTTGGTTTTAGCCGAAATGCAGTAGAAACATTATAATTTGATATTTTCAATTACAGATTCCTGATGATAATCAAATCTGTAATTTTTTTATTTTTATTTCGAATAAATTTTAGTGGGGCTCCATTTGTGCCATAATTCTGATGGTACTGTCTAAATTTGATTGATTTCCATCCATTCGTGCCAGAGCAAGTTTGGAATCCATTTTCGAGGTGCAAATGTCGGTATTTAGCCTCCCCTTTAAAATAATTACCCACACTGGAGACTTGATGGACGTTCAAAAAATAAGGGAGCTATAAGAAAATTCTCAATTATTCGTTACTAATTATAAAAACTCCACCCCCTCTTCATTGGAAAAAAAAAATTATTGTATTTTCTAAAATTTCCCTCAACGTAGACTCAACCCTATCACTGAATCATTGCGGTAAGAAGCGAGCCCGTAGTAAAAAACTCCATTGAATCGCCAACGGCAACCAATGGTCCTCATACGACTCCATTGGACAATGAATGGGGACCCATTGAGATTTCCGCATTTGTCAATGGCGTACAGGGCTGACCATTGATCAGTGAATGGGTATCCATTGAACATCAAATGCGGATGAATCGAATGATCATCATTACTCAATGATGCTCATTGGAAAGCCAATGCGGATGAATCGAATGATCATCATTACTCAATGATGCTCATTGGAAAGCCAATGCGGATGTATCGAGCGATCAGCATTGCCCAATGGTGTCCATGGGAAGGTAAATGCTGATGAACGAAATGATTCGCTTTACCCAATGATGTCCATTGGATGTATGAAAGAATCATATGAATCATATCATATGAAAGACTCTCCATTGATGATCCCATTTATTCCCCATTGCCCACAAAAACCAATAGAGGTGAATATGGCGAATTCACTAAGGAGATTGTCTCCATTGAATCCCCATGGGATAATCCCCATTCCGTTTCAAATGGGGAATTTAATGGCGAAAATGTCCTTAGAAAATTCGGCATTCATATCCATTGGTTTTGTGGGCAATGGGGAATGAGTGGCGAACAGCAATGGAGATTCTTTCGTATAGTAAAAACTCCATTCATCGCCATTGAAAAATCCCCATTCATTCCCCATTGCCAAAATAACCAATGGGGATGAATGCCGAATTGCCTAAGGGGATTGTCTCCATTGAATCCCCATTAGATAATCCCCATTCCGTTTCAAATGGGGAATTCAATGGCGAAAATCCCCTTAGGAAATTCGGCATTCATCTCCATTGGTTATTTTGGCAATGGGGAATGAATGGGGATTTTTCAATGGCGACGAATGGAGTTTTTTACTACGGGAGAGAAAAACGAGAAGTTTCGTTCTCAATTCTCGACGACAAAGTGCAGTGAGGACTCTAAAGAGTGGTGTTGGTTTCTTTAAGGGGTGGGTGATTGCATGTGGTGTGTGGAAGAGGCTTTCAAACGAGGGCGTCACGAGACTCGTCCAACGTCGTCGTCGTCCGTCATTCACTCGGAGTCTCAGGACTCTTTTTCCCTCTCTCGCCTCAGAGTATCGGTGAAAAAAAAAAAAAAGAAAAAAGTAACTTTTCCAAAGGCGATAAATCATCTTGAAATTCGCCGAGGCTGACAGACTCGCTAGTTTCACGAGGGCTAGCACGCAAAATGCAAATCCTCCGTGCCAACCCTCTCTCTAACTTGGGGAAAGAAGGGGTTGGCAAAATGTTCCAAGGGTTTGAAAAGAGGACGAGAGGTAAACGGGGTGCCGCTTGGTGCACTGCAATTAATTAGCGTTTCGTGATATACCGGTGCATGCACAGGAATATATTTTTCTTTTTCTTTTTTTTTTTTTTCTTCCGGAAGAAAAGCACACGGGAGGCCAACACACACTCTCGTCCGGTTTTGTGCCCGAGCTTGCTCATAATGAAACACACACACACACACACACATTTTGCGAGAGAAAGAGTAACTGAGCGTCGAGCGATAAGCTGACGCCATTCGACGATCCCCCACGGACACGTAATGCGACTCCAAAACGATCCAAAATAAATGAGGCCTCGCCTAGCTCGCACGGATCGTTGAGAAATTTCACGTTTTTTCATCCCCCAAATGGCAGACTCGCCACGCACGGTCTCTCTTTTTTTTTTATGCACCCCGTGAACTTTTCGGAGTTTTAGCCGGAAGTGGTTAATGTGCTCGAAACAGCGACGGTGTTTAAAAAATGATGATGACGAAAATTGCCATGAAATATGTGGTAAATGGTTGGGGCAGAAACCAAAAACCCTGCAAATTGGAAATTTGCACATTGCTTCCTCATCTTAATCACGTAGCTTCCTTCGTCACAAAGTATGGCTATCAAATTTGGCTTCCTCACAAAGGAAGCTTTGTTAATTATCGAAAAACATCAGTAATCAACGTGCAAATTTGCCAAATTCTCTCAAATTTACTTCTTGCTAAATTTGTTTTTTGCCAAATTCAATAGCGAACGACCTTGATCGCTATTTTGAATGTGTGCAAAATTTCAGTACATCATCTCGCAAATAGCCGAAGTTAGAGTACGCTATTTAAAAAAAAAAAAAAAAAAATTTTGATACAATTTTAATCATTCGATCGATTTTCGCCAAATTTACTAACGAACATCCTCGATAGCTATATTAGCTCTGTGTAAAGTTTCAGTGCAATATCTTGAAAATTGCACGAGTCAGAGCGGTTACGCTATTTTTCAAAAAATTAAAAATTTCATAAAATTTTAATTCCTCGATGGATTTTTGCAAAATTCAACAGCGAACGACCTCGGTAGCTATATTAGCTCTTTGCAAAGTTTCAGTACAATGTCTTAGAAATTGCACAAGTTAGAGCGGTTACGGTATTTTTCAAAAAATTCAAAATTCCATAAAATTTTAATCCCTCGATGGATTTTCAAAAAATTCAATACCAAACAACCTTAATAGCTATACTTATTCTGTACAAAATTTGAGTGCAATATCTTGAAAATTGTAGAAGTTAGAGCGTTTACGCCATTCTTGCAAAAACGAAAAAAAAACGAAAAAATCTTAATACCCGTTAGAATGAAAACAAAATTCTTTCATAATGAAGAGCAATTCGTGCTCGACAAGTGCGCCAAATCTTAGCTCGATATCTCGAAACCTTCTCGAGTTATTAATTATTTACATCTGAAACTCAGGATACATACACACATACACATTAGGGTGGGCAGAAAATCCGCTTTTCTTGAAATTCTTTTAGCAATACCGAAGATAATGTTCATTATGCTAATAAAAAAATCTGTGTGAAGGGAAAAAATTTTGAGTCACCATCCTAGGCTCGCCCAAGTTCGTTAAAGCTCAAAATGTAAAAAAAAATTTTCTTGGCTTTTTTCTATTGGAAATTGAATTCTCTACAAAAAAGGTCCTTATATCAAATCATGTAGGATAGATAGTTTCTAAGCTAATTGCTGTTTTAGTGAAAAATTTGTCATTTTTCTCCATATTTATACTTTTTATGGGTAAAAAAATATTTGATAAACTTCTTATTTTATAGGAGATTCAATTCTCTACGCCTGAAAGGAATCTATACCATCAAAAACATAGGAGTTATGGCTGTTCAAAAATCTATTCTCTGTGCGAACCCTTAAGGATTTTGACAAAAATAAAATTAAAAAAGGGCACCTAAATATTTTTAAAGCGAAGAAAATGACCCATGTAAGAAATCTGTACGATCAAAAACACGAGAGTTATGGCTATTCAAAAATTTATTCTCTGTGCACCCCCTTAAGGATTTCGAAAAAAATAAAACTAAAAATGGCTACTTAGAGAATTTGAAAACGAAGAAAATGACGCCTGAAAGAAGTCTGTCCAATCAAAAACACGAGAGTTATGGCTGTTCAAAAATTTATTCTCTGTGCACCCACTTAAGGATTTCGAAAAAAATAAAACTAAAAATGGCTACTCAGAGAATTTGAAAACAAAGAAAATGACGCCTGAAAGAAGTCTGTCCGATCAAAAACAGGGGAGTTATAGCTGTTCAAAAATTATGTTCTGCCCACCCCCTTAAGGATTGCGAAAAAAGTAAAACTCAAAAACGAACATTTAGAGAATGTGAAAACAAAGAAAATGACGCCTGACAGAAGTCTGTCCGATCAAAAACACGGGAGTTATGGCTGTTCAAAAATTATTTTCTGTGTACCCCCTTAAGGATTGCGAAAAATACAAAACTAAAAAAATAACAATTAGAGAATTTGTATACGAAGAGAATGACGCCTGAAAGAAGTCTGTACGATCAAAAACACGGGAGTTATAGCTGTTTATTATCTCACTCTTTTTTACCGCAATTGTCGCACCCCTTTGAGGGAATTCCGTGACGTAGTCAGTAGATAGAATTTCTTGGAAATGTACGGAGGAATTTTTCCCGAGAATAATCGTCACCACGTCTGGAGCACGGTCTGTCCCGTGCGTTCGATAACAGCTGTTGACCCACTCCACTGACCTAGATTAATTAAAGTTAGGTTTCAGTCCAACAGAGCGCGCTGCGATGCACTTTTTCGTTCCACCCATCGACTCAAGTTAGATGTCAGTCCGACAGAGCGCGCCACAATATCTGGTTTGATCCACACATCGACTCGATCGTGCTCGCGCGCAGCAGCGCTGCTTTAGTGCTTTCACTGAACGACTGAACAGCTGACGCCAGCCGCGTCGTAACGTCGTAACGTCTCATGGGCTCACGTTTGACAAGTTTAACAACGTGTTTTTCGATTCATTGTTTTCCGATATTACTGTTTTTCAGTGCTCTAATTAACTATGTGACGTTAAACAAACCAGTTATCGAATATCGCGACACTAAGAGTCGCGTCTTTCCGAAAATTTTGCCTGCGGAGTGGGGAGAACTTTTCTTCGTGAGTTTTTTCGATTTTCGCAGGTTTTAAAGTTCAACCATCGATATGCTTGCACATTTTTTAAGGCATACTCAAAATTTTTAAGAAATTAATGAGACCCCGAGGTTTTGAAGAAATTACATACAAATCTGAGAAAACTTTAAAGATTTTACGAAATTGTATACAAATCTGAGAAAATTTTGAAGATTTGAAGAAATTACATAAAAACCTGAGGAAATTTTGAAGATTTAAAGAAATTACATAAAAATCCAAGGATATTTTGAAGATTTGAAGAAATTACATAAAAACTTGAGAAAATTCTGACGATTTGAAGATTATCATTTTTTACATATATCTTTCCTTATCTTATTATCACACCTTTTTTGGGATACATTTTTGTTTCTTTGAATACCATTTTTTTTGCAATGCATCTATTAATGTGTCATTGCATAATGTGTTAACGAATGGAGCACCGAATCAGTCTTGAACATTGAGTATTAAGAAAAAGAAACAGAAGGTATTTTGAAGAAACTTGAATAGAGTTTGAAGAAATTTGAGGAATTCTTGCAATCAGATTTGAGGATTTTCATTTTGCGGACCTGGCAACACTGCTTTGGACTGCGCTCATTCTCTTCGTAATCGTTGAAGGTTCAAAACTCCGCTTTGTTCATCCGATTCTGTTGATTTTTTGAAATTTGCCCCTTATTCCAACCCCTATTTCTAACTTCTAAGCTCTGAAATAGTGACAATAGTGACCAAATCTCAAAAATAGTGATAAAAATGACTCGATTTTAAAACAGTTACCAATAGTAACAATATAGTGACTCACCGTCAACCCTGGATTGAACCCTAAAATCTATTTTGCTTTTTTTCAATGTCGTGATTTTTTTTCATTGAGAGGAGCTTCTTGTTTCACATTTGTTACTTTTTTAAAAATATTTTCCCTGACTAATATTTAATTCCCCGAAATTTTCCAGATTTTCCCTGACAGTGGCCTTATCATAAAATGTATTCCCACAAAAAAAAAAGAGGATGATACCAGCAAATTTATAATTCCCACGATAATCAGCACTCGCTTGAAATGAAATGTTTTTAAAGAATTTTATTTAATTTTTTTTAATTCATGTAAGAATATAAATACGCATGTAGAAACAGTTAATATGTTCATTTTTATGTATCTGCATTTTTCCCTCGTCACAAATATGAAATCGGATCATCGTAGATACCGTTCGACCAAAAAAAAACCATTCGACGAAATAATCACGAATTTTGACGAAATTGTTTTTTTCGTTGTAAGAGAGTATTTAAATTATTTTTTATTCTTCGAGACGAGTTGCAATTTTTTTTCCTGATTATTCGTAACTGTTTAGTTGCCAAATTATCTCATTATAATTGAACGACTTATTTATATCGCAGTAAGATTTTTTTTGGGCAAGGACGATAATCCTCGTATTGACGAATTCGAGGCAGTTTAAAAATCTTTCTGTACATCCACAAATTCTCGCGAATCTTGTTTCTTCTTTTTCATTTCGATAAATCAATCCCAGCATCTTAACTGGCAATTTGATTATTTTTTTGTACAAGAATTTTCGCGATATAATCTTTTATTCCGCATTTACGTAGTATTTGCACATTCTCCACGTTCATGAAATAACAACGACCCCTCGCTAAAGTCTCACTTTTGAGAACGACGGCTTTAAAGTCTGATTTTTCAGGATCGAAAAAATTTTCACCATTCGCCGTCGCTCTTCGATTCATCGAAGCGATACTTCTTCGGGTTTTGATTTTTTTTCTCCGAATCGATTATTCCGGAAATTGTCTTTTTCGATGTGTGCGCCCATTTTTTCGCTTTTCATCTTCAATGGAGAGTCTCATAATTGAAACTTTCGCGCTCTGACGTTCGATCACGATTTTCTTACGAAACCGGAAACGGGCGGTGGACCAACTGATTTGTGAGACATCGGAGCCGTTGGATCGTAACCAATTGGAGCAACGACGGAAGGACTTTGCCGCGACGAGGACGAAGGCGAGATCCTCTCGATCGTCATTGTTTGAGGCGGTAATTGAGCGTCCGCTTGAATTCCATTCTTACCGTAAATTTCTTTCAGTATCATCAGCATCGTGTCCTCGGATTCCCTGAAAACGTTTTTCATTTTATTCGCCACGATTTTTTACAAAAATTTTCAAAACAAACGGAAAAAAATCTGAGATTCTCATACAAAATAGTAAAAACGACATTTTTGTTAGAAAAATTGTCCAAATTTTTGCAAAAAAATTTGTACAAATTACAAATGTAATTAGTAATTGAAAATTTCCTAATTACAAAGTACAAATGTAATTAGTAACCCAAAATTTCTTAATTACAAATTATAAATGTAATTAGTAATTAGAAAAATTCTAATTACAAATGTAGTTAAAATGATTTGATAATTTGATAATTTGACTCTAACTCTAATTACATTGGTAAAATGTAATTAGTGCGAAATTTGAATCCAAGTACATTTGTAATATGAAATTTGAATTTTTCTAATTACTAATAACATTTGTAATTTGTAATTAGTAGATTTTAAATTACTAATTACATTTGGGACATTCCATGTCAAATCGATCAAGAGTTGGAATCGACCCCTTTCGATTTCTATGAAATTTGATCAGAAGTTCTCGTTTTTAATGAAACGAAGTTCTACCAGTGGAAAAAAAAAATTCAATTTTTTTTCGAAAGTTATGCAAAATTTCACAATTTTTCAAATCTTTCAAATGTATTCTTTAAATATCTCGAAAACTATTATTCTTGGTCTATTTAACATGGAATTATCCACTTGTAATTTGTAATTAAGAAATTTTCAATTATTAATTACATTGGTAATTTGTAATTATAATTTTTCGAATTACTAATCACATTTGTAATTTGTAATTAATTGCAAATAAAACTATTGATTGATTTATAGTAAAAAGGACATTAATTTGAATTAATTTCCATTTACCAGTAACAGACGTGACTCGTCAGAGCGAAGAGATACTCGTTAATGTACTCGAATGGTGCTTCCTGAAGGACATAATCGATTCTTCGTCCACCGTTCAATTTTCCAACGCGAAAATCCGCCCCACCGTCGTCGTCATTCTGCTGCTCGTTAACACTCGATTTTTGCAATTCTTCCTCCACGACTTTATCGATCTCTTGCTCGAGCGATTGATTATCCGAACGATGAAACATCGCCAATTGATAAACCGAATTCCACGTACTTCGCACTGAATCGAGCAACTTTTGCTTCAAATCAGCACCAACTCGTGCCATCGTTTCTTTGAGTTCTGTGAAACAGGAGGAAATATCGATTATGTTCAAGATATTAAATGGCAAAGAATATGGCGCACTCATTAATATTTTTTATGTTCGAATACTTTGATATTATAAGATATTAAATGTAGTATTGATTTCAATCATTTTTCATTTTGCTTGCCGATAAAGCAGGGATCGGCAAAAAAAATTACGATTTTCCATTTTTCAATTTATGGAAAATCGATTATTTCAAAAAATAGAATACCAATTGTTGGAAAAATTGAAATTATCCGAAATTGTATTTTCAATTATTCAAATAATCGGTAAGTGGTCGAAAAGTAATATACATTACTCAGAAAATGGGTAATTCGTCTGAAAATACTTTCAATTATTCGAATAATCGGTAATTGGTTGAAAAATAATGTCAATTTTTCAGAAAAATGGGTAATTAGTCTGAAAATATTCTCAATTAACGGAATAATCGGTAATTGGTAGCAAAGTAATATCAATTTATCAGAAAAATTGGTAATTGGTCGGAAAATAATATCAATTTTTCAGAAAATTGAGTAATTGGTTTGAAAATATTTTAAATTTTCCAGAAAAAAATTAATAATTTATTCCAAATGTGTTTTTGAAAAAATAGGGGTGATTCGAGATATTTAGAGATATATAGATATATATATCTCTATACATGACTGTATATGCCTGCATATACCTCTACATTTCTCTTATCACTCCAATTTTCAATAAATTATTAACTTTTTCTGAAAAATTGATATTATTTTTCGGCCAATTATCGATTATTCGGATAATTGAGAATATTTTCAGACCAATAACCCATTTTTCTGAAAAATTGATATTATTTTTCGGCCAATTACCGATTATTCGAATAATTGATAATATTTTCCAACCAATTACCCATTTTCTGATTAATTGATATTATTTTTTTATCAATTACCGATTGTTCGGATAATTGGAAATATTTTCAAACAAATTACCCATTTTTTGAGTAATTGATATTATTTTTCGACCAATTACCGATTATTTGGATAATTGGAAATTTATTTTTTTCCATTAACCATTGTCGGGCAATTGAAAATTTAGATTTAAAAATTATTAATTTTCAAAAAATTGATAATATTTTCCGAAAATATCCTGCAAAAAGGCAATTTACAAGACTTCAAGTTGCACAACTGCCAAACATGAAAATCATGCTTACCCAGGTGCATTCTTTTTCGTCCCTTGTGGTGAGGAATGAGCATTGGTCGATATTTCTTTGCGTCACTATTTATGAGCGACTCAACGCGATATGCAACAGGATCAAAGGGATGAAAAATGTTGAAAAACGCTGGACACGTGGGCAGGACAAAATCCTCGCCGAGAGTATCGATACCCCGAATCGTAACGAACATTCCAATTGGACTGCCAAGCGCGAAAAATGCTTGGGGATGAAAACTCAGTTGAGGATAATTTATAAATGGCTGTCCGGTTCCCGCGGCGCCCATGACGTAACTGACTTTTTTACTGAGTCGACGTTTTGGTTTGGGAACTGGTACAGATTTCATCGAACCGACTGTATCATCGTCCTGAAATCATAAAAAAAAAACGACCATACATTTACATATCCATAATAATCAAAAATAATTATTTCACAGACATTATCTTTCGTGTGCTATTTGGAGAGTAATGTGTAATGGATGCATTTGCCATTACAAATAAAAAAGTAATGTGTAATGGATGCATGTGCCATTACAAATAAAAAAGTAATGTGTAATGGATGCATGTGCCATTACAAATTAAAAAAGTAATATGTAATGGATGCATTTGCCATTACAAATTAAAAAAAGTAATATGTAATGGATGAATGCTCCATCACAAATTACAATTGAAAAAAAAGTAATTTGTAGGGGAGATTATTCCATTACAAATAGAAAAATTGCTGTGCTCACATTAGAAACTTGCACATTGCTGTTTCATTATTTTATTTCGCTCGAAACAAATTGAGATGGAAGAGAAGCAAGTTTCTACGACAATTTGAAGCAGATACTATTCCGCTCAAAGGTAAGTCTATTAATTTTTCAATTAAAATAATTCGTGTGTATCAAGTTTTTGTTAACTTTACTATCGTAGCAGTTTCAAGTAATGCATAACTTTTTGTAATGCATTGCCATTTTCATTACCCATTACAATGTAGTGTGTAGTGGAAAAAAATTCCATCACCCATTACAATGTAGTGTGTAGTGGAAAAAATTTCCATTACTCATTACAATATAGTGTGTAATGGAAACGAATTTCATTACCCATTACAATGTAGTGTATAATGGAAAAAATTTCCATTACCCATTACAATGTAGTGGGTAATGGAAAAAGATTTCATTACCCATTAAAATGTATGTACTGTGTAATGGAAAAAAATTCCTTTCTATTATAAAAAAATCCATTACCCTTTACAATGTAGTGTGTAATGAAAAAAAAATCCATTACCCATTGCAATGTAGTGTGTAATGGAAAAAAATTCTTTCCTATTCTTTATAATTGACACTTTTATCACTTTTATCGATGATGAACACTCCTAAATTCAATAGGCTCGCAAAAAATCACTTTGAGCAAAAGATATTGGCCAAAGCAAACGCTGAAAAAAAGTATATTTAGAAGTGTAGTTCAACGTTCACTTTTTGTATGCATATAGATGCTTTTTAGAATTTAAGGTACTCAAGCCATTAAAATGTAATGCAAAATTGCAATAATTTATTCATTTATATTTTTCCATTCCCAAAATTGCAATCAAAGTTTTGTCCATTACACATTACATTGCAATGAGTAATGGAAATTTTTTC
The DNA here is from genome assembly GCA_946863875.1 of Alloplasta piceator. Lineage (NCBI taxonomy): Eukaryota > Metazoa > Arthropoda > Insecta > Hymenoptera > Ichneumonidae > Alloplasta > Alloplasta piceator. The sequence continues at coordinate 49,579,693 of OX333072.1, read as the reverse complement.
TATTACACACTACATTGTAATGGGTCATGAAATCTTCTTCCATTACACACTACATTATAATGAGTAATGAAAAAATTTTCCATTACACACTACATTGTGATGGGTAATGAAAATGCTTTTCATTAAACACTACATTATAATGGGTAATGGATTTGTTTTCATTACACACTACATTGTAATGGGTAATGTATATTTTTTTCATTACACACTACATTGTAATGGGTAATAAACATTTTATCCATCACACACTACATTTTAATGGGTAATTCAAATTTTTTCCATTACACACTACATTGTAATGGGTAATGAAATTTTTTTCCATTACACACTACATTGTAATGGATAATGGAAATTGTTTCCATTACCCATTCTAAAAGTAATGAATAATGCATTACGTTTACATTACTTTTTACTTTTACATAGGTAAAGGTATGAACAGTGATTTTTTGGAGCAATTTTTACTCCATTCTTGAATTGCAATTTTTACATTTATCATTACGATAGTTACATTTATCATTACAAAGTTAACAAAAACTTGATACACACAAATTATTTTCATTGAAATTTTAATAGACTTACCAGTGAGCAAAATAGTACCTGCTCCAAATTGTGGTTCGAAGGCACACCCTAATTTGTAATGGAATATTCTGCACTACAAATGACTTTTTTTCAATTGTAATCTGTAATGGAGCACTCATTCATTACACGTTATTTTCTTTATTTGTAATGGCACATGCATCCATTACACATTACTTTTTTTATTTGTAATGGAACACGCGTCCATTACACATTACGATTTTCATTTGTAATGGAACATTCATTCATTACACGTTACTTCTGTAATTTGTAAAGTAAAACTTATCCAATGCACATTGTTTAAAGTAATGGGTAATGCATTACTTTTACATTACAATTTTCACAACTCTGATTCATAACTAAAACTTTCCAAATAGTAAAAAATTATTAGTCAAAGAATTTGTGAATTCTAATTCGCTTTTATTCCTCTTACCTAAAAATTCCAAGTTAGATTATATATTTTTTCAAGATTTACAACGGTACAAAATTACGGAATCAGGTTCAAGAAAATTTGTTTACTTTAAAATAACAAAATTTCCCAAAATCTGAATGTCTCAGGCAATAGCTGAAAAATTACAAAAATGATCCCGGGCATTTTTGGAAAATTTCAGGGTGTCAGTTTTAAGAATTATTGATTTAAAAATGAAAAACTCACGGATTTATTGGCTGGATTCGACAATTTCGGATCGACTTCGTCCACTGACTCTTCGGCGGGTGGTTTTTGATGACAGAGTAAATCAAAGAGAATCAAACTTCCCAATGAGTGACCACCCAAATATACCGAGCCACCAAAATTTGGATTTCTCTCTTTGAACAGAGCGTAGAGTCTGTTCAATTCGGTTCCCACCGCTTGCATTATCGTTTGACAGTAAGTCGGACTCGTGTAAAATAAAACGTCGAGCAACGTGTCGTTGGTAAAATGGCGAAGTCTCGGTATACTCTCGAGTGTTATTGCTCGTAGTTTGTCGTCGATTCCAGTGTCCTCAGAGTGTAAAACTGTGTGCCAAGATATTGGAAGTACCTCGATCCGATTCACGACACCGTGAATACTCGCTGTTCGATAGTGTGACTCGACGAGTTGCAAAGATATACTTCGCAATTCGTGAACTGTAAATTTCAAAAATAACGGTCAAATAACATTACAGAACTTACCGGCGAAAAGTTTCCACAGGAAACTTGAAAAAAGGTCTGGAACGTGCCATTTCGTCGGAAGTCAACGTAGACTGATTTAACGAACGACATTTCAAAGGGGAAGAATTCGGCTTCATTTCCTGTTTTCAAAAATTATTTTTACAATTTTTTTTTTAGATTTGGACTCTATTTTGAAAACAACTGTTTTTCGCTTCTTTCCCTCTCTTCAGGCGCACCCATCTTCTAGAAGAATTTTTTTAAATCCATTTTTACAATCGGATTCATCAAGGGAAAAGTTTGAGCTTCAATTTCCTTTTTTTAAAAACTTTGAGCGATTTTTTTTTCCAAACTTATTCTGTTTTTTGTGAAAAAACGAGGAAATTTGAAAAATTCCGTATAACACGAAAACAAAGAGGATTCATGAAAAACTTCGAGATAGCAAAAAGTTGCGTCTATTTTCGTTGCGTTCAGAGGTATTATTTCAGATTTTTTTGCCAATTTTTTTTTTTTTTCATTTTCTGGGAGCTCGCATCATTCAACTACCATAACTCGAGAGCTATGGGATGATTGATAACATTTCAAGAGGGGAAAATACTTTATATCACTCAGTACAATAATGGGCGCTTTTACGTCCGCAAACGGACGTGAAAACGTCCATATTGCACCTCGTGATATAAAATATCGTACATCACTCGGCGTAAAAACATTTTCTGACTCGTGATGTAATGTACTATTATTTTACCATTTTCAAGCCATTGGAATTTTTTGTCAAATTTTTTTCTCAAATTTTTTTTCCAGCCTCAAAATGAGAAAAAAAAATGTTGGAAAAAAAATCTAAAAATATTCCCCTGAACTCAACGAAACCAGACGCAACTTTTTTCTATCTTGAGAAGTTTTTCATGAATCCTCTTTGTTTTCGTGTTATACGGAATTTTTCAAATTTCCTTTTTTTCACAAAAAAAAGAATACCTTTGGAAAAAAAAAAGTCGCTCAAAGTTTTTAAAAAAGGAAATTGAAGCTCAAACTTTCCCCTTTAGGAAATCCAATCGTAAAAATGTATTTAAAAAAATTCCTCTAGAAGATGGATGCCCCTGAGAAAGGGGAAAAAGGCGAAAAACAGTTGTTTTCAAAATAGAGTCTAAATCTAAAAACAAAATGTAAAAATAATTTTAAAAAATAGGAAATGAAGCCGAATTCTTCCTCTTTAAAATGCCGCTTGTTTAATTAGTCTACGTTGACTTCCGGCGAAATGGCATAAAAAAACGTTCCAGGCCTTTTTTGAAGCTTTGTCCGGAAACTTTTCGCTGTTAGTGTATATGATTGTATTTTTGGAACCCAATACTAATTCTTATAGATTTCTCAGTTTCGTATTTTAAAAATTCTTCGATTATCAATTTTTTTCTTATTTTAATTTATATCAATTTATTCAACTTTCAGTAAAATCTCTGGATCTTCAGTAAACAAAATGATTTTCCCTGACTTTTTGAAAGTTTTGACAAATTTAATAACAGTTTCAAAGTTTTCATGTGTCTGAACACGAATAACCTTAAGGCCTCATAATCGACTTTTTTTCAAATTGATTGCACGCAAATCGCGTTACAGCTGCCATAAGGGCGTATCACCTCTTTTACGCCCTTATGGCATCCGGGAGCCATAAGGGCGTATCGAAATTTTTTTTTTCAGGAATCGACGTAATTATGACCGAAACGTATAGAACCGATCAAAAAAAAATTTTCCCAATTTCCCAAACGGGATTTTGAAGCGTGAACGATTACGAAGAGAATAAGCTCTTGCTCAAGCCGCAATTCTATCTAGAAAATATTTTTGTTTTTCGGGCCTCATATCGATGTATTTTTGCCCCCTTAACACGAATCTATCAATAGTTTTTTCAAAAAATCAAAATTTTCATGAATTTCGATAAAAAACTGTTTTGCTCAATTTTGGGTCTATTTTCAAAAACCTGAAAATAGCGAAATTTCAAGTCAACGTAATTATGACCGAAACGTATAGAACCGATGAAAAAAAAATTTTCCCAATTTTTTTTTTTTTTATACGCCATTATGGCTTTCCGAGTTGGTGTCGAAAGCCATAAGGGCGTATCGAATTTTTTTTTTCAGCAATCGACGTAATTATGACCGAAAAGTATAGAACCGATGAAAAAAAAATTTTCCCAATTTTTTTTTTTCATCGGTTCTATACTTTTCGGTCATAATTACGTCGATTCCTGAAAAAAAAAATCAATACGCCCTTATGGCTTTCGAGACCCACTCGGAAAGCCATAAGGGCGAATAAAAAAAAAAAAATTGGGAAATTTTTTTTTTCATCGATTCTACACTCTTCGGTCATAATTACGTAGATTCCTGAAAAAAAAAAATCGATATGCCCTTATGGCTTTCGAGACCCACTCGGAAAGCCATAAGGGCGTATAAAAAATTTAAAAAAATTGGGAAATTTTTTTTTCCATAGGTTCTATACTTTTCGGTCATAATTACGTCGATTCCTGAAAAAAAAAAATTCGATACGCCCTTATGGCTTTCCAGCCCTACCTTTGGCTGGCATACGCCCTTATGGCAGCTGTAACGCGAAATGGCATTTTTATTGACAAATTTTTATTGATAAATAAAAATTGCCAAATTCACTGACCGACTTCCTCCACAGTGCGAAATTTAAGATCGCAAACGCTTCCAACGCCGTGTATGAGAAACAAAAGATGATCGACTTTTTCTGGTTCACCCTCGTCGATGTTGAATTCGTCGACGCCGCGTTTGACGACCTTCGGTCGGCTCGCGGCACCCTGCAAATATCCACTGGACTCTGAATCCTGAAAATCATCAGGATTCGAACGAAAACCAATAACAATTTCAAACTACGTTGAAAATAAAAAATTTATAAAAAAAACAGACTGAAGAAGAGCCAACGTACAAAATTGGATTTTTTCATGATGGCCACTAAAAACGGTCGAAACAAATTTTTAAACCTTTCCCTGACTGACTTATGATTATTCACAGAGATTAACGGCAGGAATAATTTTGTTTACTTTTTAATAAATGATGTTTAAACGAACTTGTAACTGTTTGACTGGTATCGATTTTTTTGTCAACAATATTGATTTTATTAATCATTTTTTCGAAAACTTAATAATTAGTAAAAAACTGTTACTAATTTTTTATAAAAATTCGTAATTAGCGGAAAAATATTAGTAATTCTTCTAAAAAATTAGTAATTAGTAAGAAAATACTTCCAATTTTTCCAAAAAACTAGTACTTAGTGACAAAATATTTCTAATTTTTCCAAAAAAAATTAGTAATTAGTGACAAAATATTGCTAATTTTTTCAAAAAAATTAGTAATTAGTGACAAAGTACTTCTAATTTTTCTAAAAAATCAGTATTTAGTGACAAAATATTTCTAATTTTTCCAAAAAAACTAGTAATTAGCGAAAAAATATTACTAATTAATTTTAAAAAACAGTAATTTGTAGAAAAGTATTGTGTATATTTACACACTTGTGTGTACGGATTGAGTCATGATTATGAGCTCGAACAATTCTATTCAAAAAGTTGTTTCATTTTTTATAATAAATTATAATAAATTGATTTAATCAGTACCTATTAAAAAATACATTAGTAATTTTTATTTCATTTATTACTTTTTTTTAAAAATAAATACAACATTTCTCCACGAATTATTTATTTTTTTGGTTATTCAGCAATATCTTTCTCGCTAATTACTAATTCTTGGAAAAAATTAGTAATATTTTATCGTTAATTACTCATTTTATTTTTAATTAGAAATGTTATGTCACTAATTACTTATTTATTAGGAAAATTAGTAATATTTTAGTAATTTTTATTTTATTTATTACTTTTTCCAAAATTAATACAACATTTCTCTACAAATTATTTATTTTTTTGGTTACTTAGCAATATCTTTCTCGCTAATTACTAATTCTTGGAAAAAATTAGTAATATTTTATCGTTAATTACTCATTTTAAAAAAAAATAAGAAATGTTATGTCACTAATTACTAATGTTTAAAAAAAAAATAGTAATATTTTTCAATAAATTAATAAATTAGTAATATTAATTTTTCGAAAAAATTGGATAATAAAAAAAGATAGATTTTTTTTGCTGATACAAACTTAAATAACTTTTTCAAATTTTAATCGATGTGGACGAAAATTTATATATAACTGTTTTTTGGTATGCTCTATTCGACTAATCAATCAGATTTATAAAATTCAGAATCCTAACCTCAAAATTACCCAAATCATATATAATTATTCTACTGCACTCTTTGAAGTACATACTTTTTAAGTGATCGTATGATTGTAAAATTTCTACTTCGAGGTTTTTTGGGTTGCTAACCATGAATCCGCTATTTGAATCACGAAATTCTAAATGGTGGATACTAAAATGTAAATAAACGAAGATAAAAATAATGAATTTTCAGGAATTTACATTTTACCCCTTTAGAAGGGTGCAATGCAAAAACTAAGTTTAGAAATGGAATCGAAAAACTCCCCAAAACCTTCCTTTAGGAATGGAATGGAAAACTCCCTAAAACCTAAACGACAATAACAATAATTGATTTTCAGGAAATGACATTTTACCCCTTTAGAAGGGTGCAAAGCAAAAACTAAGTTTATCAATGAAATCGAAAAACTCCCCAAAACCTTTCTCTAGGAATGGAATGGAAAAACTCCCTAAAATCTAAACGAAGATAACAATAATGAATTTTCAGGAAATTATATTTTACCTCTTTAGAAGGGTGCAAAACAAAAACTAAGTTTAGAAATGGAATCGAAAAACTCCCTAAAACCTTCCATTGGGAATGGAATGGAAAAACTCCCTAAATGCTTCCACCAATTTTGGCACGAAAACTCGAAAATAGCCTCGCAGTCAACAGTTCAACTTTTCTAAAATTCAATTACAAAACCCCAGTAAGACTATTTAGGAAGTAGAAGAAATTATTTTTGAACAATCCGTTTTCATTACCATTTATTTTCCTGGACCAAATTCGAAAATTCTCTACTTTCGACACTTTTCTGACCACTTTTTTTATTCCCAGACCAGTGACCATCATGTTTTTTATTTATACAACTATGTTTCCCAGTGATATCAAGGTTTTTGCCAATGATAATAAACGGGAAATTTTCCATTACCCATAAAATTCCGTATAAGTATCGAAACATCGTTGTTCGACTTACAGCACTGTTGCCCCAAGATGTCGCGATTTCCGGTGAAGTTGCCGGTGCGTAATGTACCTGAACCGTTGGACTGTGGAAAATGATGTACTCGCCGTTGTTCAATTCGACGCGACGATTCCAATTGTCAGTGACGCAGGCCTGTTTGTATTCGTCCTCGAGACGAGCCGATGTACTCTCCTCGTAAGGAGTGTAACGCGACTCGGTCGAGCTTCTGTAGAACCAGGACGAGCGTCTCACTTCCGTTGGATTACCGCTCCAATAAACCGGACTTCTTCGACGTCTCAAAATATCGACGTCGAAACGACCACCGTCCGTTGGAACCGTTGTCTCAGGCGTTATCTCCGACGAATTGTGAATTTCCTCCAGACTCAGACTGTCCTGCATCGAAAATGGTAACCACAGCACTTTGCCCTCCACTTCTTGACGGTAGAACCAATGATGGTAGACCGGTCTGTACTGCGTTCTACGATCTGCCGGTCCTGCAGCCTAAAAAATTGAAAAAAATCTCCGTCAATAGCAGAATTGTAAATAATGCATTATTTCGATAATGCATTACTGTATTCATTACCCATTACATTGTATAATCTAAAATGGACAAGTGCATCATTACAAAATACAAAAGTAATGTGTAATGGATGCGTGTTCCATTACAAAAAAAGTAATGTGTAATGTATGCATGTTCCATTACAAATAAAAAATTAATGTGTAACGGATGCGTGTTCCATTGCAAATAAAAAAAGTAATGTGTAATGGATGTGTGCTCCATTACAAATTACATTTCAAAAAAAAAAAGTAATTAGTAGCGGACAAGATTCCATTAGAAATTCCATTACTATTCCATTACTATTTTGCTCAAAGGTAAGTCTATTAATTTTTCAATGAAAATAATTTGTGTATCAAGCAGTGAGCGGCAACAAAAAATCTATCTGTTTTTATTATCCAATTTTTTCGAAAAATTAATAATTAGCAAAAAATTATTAATAATTTTTTTCAATTAGTCATTAGCGGGAACGGATTACTAATGATTTTTAAAAATTATTAATTAGCAGGAACAAATTGCTAATTTTTCCGATAGATTAGTAATCAGTGACAAAATATTACTAATTTTTTCCAAGAATTAGTAATTAGCGAGAATATACTTAATTACTTACTTACTTACTTACAATACTTTTCTACAAATTACTGTTTTTTTCAAATCAATTACTAATATCTTTCCTACCAATTACTATATTCAGAAAAAAATTTGGTAATATTTTTTCGCCAAGTACTCATTTTTTTGAAAAAGTTAGAAATATTTTGTCGCTAAATACGAATTTTTTAAAAAAACTAGAAAAGTTTTGTCACTAATTACTCATTTTTTTTCACTAATTACTAATTTTTTTGGAAAAATTAGAAATATTTTTCCGCAAATTTTTATAAAAAATTAGTAATATCTTTTAACTAATTATTAATTTTTCGGAAAAATGATTAATATAATTAATGTCGTTGACGTAAAAATCGATACTGCCGATCACTGGTATCAAGTTTTTGTTAATTTTACGTAGTGATAAGTGTATGAACAGTGTATATTAAGTTAATTTACACTGACACCTATGATTTTTTTTCATTGCAAATTTTACAAGAATGGAGTAAAAATTACTCCAAAAATCACTGTTCATACATTTACCACTACGGCAGAAATAAACATAAACAAAAACTTGATACACCCAAATTATTTTCATTGAAAAATTAATAGCATTAATAGCATTAAAATTAATAGCATAACTGGTAATGTAAAAAAATGTTGCAAAATAATAATATTGCAGTAATGTAACTGAAATATTACAATGACATCACCGTAATATTGCTGCTATATAAATGCAATATAACAGTTACATTGATGTAACATTACATTCCAATATTGCGGTTGTATAACTGTTATATTGCTGAGTCGGAAATTATAATTTACATGTAACGTCTACGTAATATTACATGTTACAAACGGCAACATTGCCGTTACATTGCTGCAACATTACTGTGTCCACAAGGTTCTTACCCAAGATTTTACCTAATTTTCCTAAAAAGCATTCAACATAGTTGAATGCCGTTAGAAAGAGTCAGTTACACTAAAACGCGTTATTTCCTTGCTTCAATTACTTGCTAACACGAAAAAAATGATTGAATATCACAGAACTTTTTGGTCCCAAGTAGGCTTGAAGACCCCTTAAAGGGTTGTTACATGTCTCATATTTTAATTTAAAAAAAAACAAGACTTACGAGGCTCTGAAGACTCGGCGGTATCGTTCCGCTATTGGAACGACCGTGTCCCGGATTCACGGACATTTGTGAAGGATTCAGTGTAGCCGATCCGGTTGGTTCTGGCATGGCAGTTGCCATGAACGATCCACTGGTCGCGAAGGTCGGTGGGCTCGAGCTCAAAACACTGCCGAACGAGGTACTAGCGGGAATTTGAGGGGTAAAAATTGCGAAAGATGGATCTCGAGAGGTCGTGGCGAATTCACCGGGATTATAGAAAACTGGTGGCGGTTGTGGTGAATTCGTTGAAGCAACTTGTTGCGAATTGACCGCAGCCGTAAAAAAGGCCGATGGTGCGTTCGAGGTAACCGCTGTAGGATTGAAAAACGCACTTCCTGTCTGTTGCTCTGAACTCTGTGGATTGAAAAAAGCAGGAACTGGACCCTCGTTTTGAACCGAGAAATAATTGGATTGACTTCCAGGCTGATCACTTCCGGCGTTGAAAAAATTCCCAACTGAAGGCAGGCTCTCAAAGTTTTGATTCCGGGACTCCACTACCGAGTCGGATCTTGAATTGGCATTAGTCTCAGTGGAAGGTGTCGAAAAATGACTTCTGGTGAAATTTTCGCTATCCAGATTCTGTGGGAAATCGAGTCCCGATGAAATTTGCGAGGCTGCGGGATTCGGCCGAGGAAACGTCGTCGAATCGTTTCCGGTTAAATCTATCTCAGCCAAATCCTCGAGGATTTCGGGTTCCGTTTGCCGATTTGATTCCGCTTCCGGTTTGAACGGCGTACGTTGCTCCTCCGATTTTAATCCTGCGGGCAAGGATTCGATTTTTCGGAATTGGGCGTCTTCCTCTCTCTCGGCCAAGAGATGTTCCAATTTGGCGGTGACCTTGGCTGCTGAGATAGGGGTGAAACTCTTGTCGTCGCCAACGGAAGTCGTCGGTGTATCGTCGTAGGTCGAAGAAACAGATTCTGTGATCGCAGCAACCGTCGATGAATCGCTCCTTTGATTACCCGAATTGGGGACTTGGATTTTGGGCGATTCCGGAGATATTGTGAATCTGGTGGGAACGCCACTTTCCACTCGAACTGGTGACACGAAATTCGGGACCGTTTGATCGGAAGCGTAGGACGATGCGAAACCGGCGTATGAATTGTTCGCTGGTGTATTTTGAGGTGTCGCTGGCTCAGGATACCTTGATGGAATTTCTCGTGGCAAGGACGAGATTTCCGAAACTCCCGAAGGACCCGTCGAGCCGGGATTGTAATAATTCGTTGGTGGACGAGATTGAACGGTATTTGGAAAATTTTGGGAGGCTGGCAAAGATGGTTGCTGATGAATTCTAGAACCGGAAGTTGTCGGAAATCCGGATGAATAAGACTGCGATGACTGAAGTCCAACAGTTGATGAAGGCAAATTCACGTTTGCCAGCGAACCAGGCGAACTTTGACTGCTTGATATCGATGATGATGATGGGATGTTTGGGTTTAAAAAGTCTGAGACTGATGCGGAGGTTGAAATTGGTGTGAAGAAACTTTGCACCGGAGGTGTTGGATATTGCGTTGGGTTGTTGGATGTCAGATCGGGCGGTGGTGCATACTTCAGACGTCTCTGATTACCGAGTCTGTAAGATCCTGGTCCTGAAAATCGAACGATTATAGAAAATCAGTCTTTGTTTTCGAAAAAAAAAAAAAATTTTGTAATTGCAAAAGAATTGTCAATTTTGTGGGACTTGTCATTTTTTGCAGAATCATTGTAGTAACTTTCGTAATTTTGCAGTTATCACGCTGACATTTTTTGTGGACACTTTATAATAAAGACGGTTGGGATTGAATATGGGAAAAATGGCTCAACAGGTTTGGTTTAAAAAAAAATCTAATTCTTAGCGAAAAGTTTGTGACTACTCTAATTTTCGTAATTTTGCACCTATCAAGCTGTTTTTTTTTGTGACGATACATTCAACGACAACGAAAAATAATACTGAATTTCAGAAAAATCACTCAAAAGGTTCGGTTACAAAAAAATTTGGAAATTTTCGAAAATTTTTTGCTAACGCCTTAACATTTGCATTTTTAGAAGTAACGAGATGAAATTTTATGCACAAATACTCTAGATTACAATAATGATTAGGGCTGAATCTTATGGAAAACACTCGAGAGGTTCGTTCTCCAAATTTTGTTTGATTTTTTTGGAAAAAATACTTGTAAACACTAAGTTTCCTAATTTAGAATTCTAGACAGAATTCTTGTTCGGTAATTCTTTACTGATGAAGAAATAAAGTTGGGACAATAGAGCCTTGATACTAAACAAATTACAGGTTTTTTATTTTTAAATTGCCCTCTGAAGATTTTGAATGTCAAAAACATCAAAGTCGACACATTGAAATGGTTAGAAAATAAATGAATTTTTAGCATATGTAACGGTTATCTAAAAATTATAAATATCAACAAACTTTTAGCCTTTCAACCCGTTTTTGCGAAATTAATTTTTTAAGAATCTTGATGAGCTCGTATGAACCGTCTAAAAAATTTCAGTGTGATAACTTGAATATGAATCAAATTACTTCTGCTGGATTTTTTTTATTAAATTCAAAATTCCATGAAATTTTGATCCTATTGATTTGGTCGAAATTTAACAACCTTGACAAATTTAACCTTGACAACTATATAAACTGTTTAAAAAATTTCAGTGCGGTATCAGGATGATTAATGAAATTTCGAATTCAAAAAGTTCAAAATTTCATAAAATTTTAATTTTACCATCGATTTCCGCCAAATTTAATAGCGATCTAACTCGATCGCTATATTAACTAGGTAAAAAGTTTAGCTGTACACCGTAAAAAATTTTTGTATTAAATTGAATTAAAAAATGTGAAGTTTTTATGCATATTAGGGTGGGTCAAATAAAAACTTATTTTTTTTTCCACGGTACAATGAAAAATGTATTGTTTGGCATCTCAAAAAAACCCTCTGCAAGTATTAGCCTTTTCATATTTAAATTAAGAGGTCCCTCATCCCAAATTTTTGCGATGCTCTACAAAAAAGCTCTCTTGTGTATAATCGATAAAACTAACCGTTCAAAAAATAATCGTTGATAATTATCACTAATTATCACCGATTATTTTTTGGATTAATACTTGCAGAGAGTTTTTTTGAGATGCCGAACAATACATTTCTCATTATATCGAGGAAAAAAAATAGTCATTTGATTTGACCCACCCTAATGCATATACAGTATATTAAATTTCCTATACATTTTCAACTATTTCCATATACGGGGATATTAATTTTCAATGTATACTCTTTTAATTTCAATATACAAATATTAAATTTAAGATGAAATTGTTAATTTTCCAATACCATGTATACTAATTTCGATTTCGTATATTTGTTATTGAAATTCCATATGCTTAACCCAAATAACATTTTTTACAGTGTAATATATTAGAAATTGCACAAGTTGGAACAAAAAGCCTAATTTCCAGTCAAATAGTGACAAAATAGATTTTCATTACACGGAAAAAACTACTTAGTTGGTTCAACCAAACATTTAGTGCTCTGAGCGCAAGAAGAGAAATTGGTTGGATCAACTACTGTATAGTTGACTTAGTTGTCGTAACCAATAATCTAGTTGATCCAACCAACTATCTACATAGTTGATCCAACCAACTATCTACATAGTTGATCCAACCAACTATCTACATAGTTAATCCAACCAACGATCTATATAGTTGATCCAACCAACATAGTTGATCCAACCAACTATCTACATAGTTGATCCAACCAACTATCTAGTTGATCTAACCAACTATCTACATAGTTGATCCAAACAACTATCTACATAGTTGATCCAAACAACTATCTACATAGTTGATCGAACCAACTATCTACATAGTTGATCCAACCAATTATCTAGTTGATCCAACCAATTATCTAGTTGATCCAACCAACTATCTCCACAGCTGATCCAACCAACTATCTAGTTGATCCAACCAACTATCTACATAGTTGATCCAACCAGCTATCGACATAGTTGATTCAACTAACTATCTAGTTGATCCGACCAACTATTTAGTTGATCCAACCAACTATCCACTTGATCCAACCAATTTCGCTTCTGGCGTTTGGAGCACTAAGTCTTTGGTTGGACCAACTAAGTCGTTTTGTCCGTGTATGTTTTTTTAACGATTTCTTACTAAATAAAGGGATTAAGGGATTAAGGGATGAAAAAAACTTACCACCCGATGGTGGCAGAGTCGGCAAAGTTGGCGGTGGTCTGATTGGCCCTGAGGCAGTTGTTGCTCCAGTTGACCTTACATCACCAAATCCTTGTGATCCTTGCAAATATTGTCCCGACGTCTCAACTGACTGATTAGTGGCTACGAAACTTCCGTATGTCGATGACGCCTCATAAGGATTCTGCGAAAATCCGTAAGATTCACGCGACGCGCCAGGATTCGGATTTGCCGATTTTGGCTGAGACGACGTCGACGATTCGCCCGTGATCGACGACAGTGACAGATTAGGTAATGACGAGAGAATCGATGTGAAATAACCCTGTTTCGCTGGCTGATCAGTCGATAATTCACTGCGTAAGGATTGCGAAGGCTCGACCTTATGCGCAATCGTCTCGATTTCCGGTGAAGCCGGAAATACTATTTCCGAGCTTATCGGTGGCTGAGGCTGGATGCCGGATATCGCCTCTGAGCCCAACAAATTTTCCTCAGGACCAGCTAAGAATTTCAGAGAAAGGGAAAAAGATGAATGACAAATTTCAATCAAACTGTTTGAGAAGGTTAAGAGGAGGCTAAATACCATTTTTATTCAATCCCTACATTATCGACGTATCATCGTCGTCCAGTCTTTCTCCGACAACCGTGGATGAAAATTAATTACATTTTGATAATTAAGAGGGGGATAAATTAATTAACGATTAATTGTCAATTGAGAGGCTAAAATGCGTTACAGCTAAAGCCAACGAACTCATTCGAGCCCCCTAAATATTATAGGTTACGCGTCAGAATCCATGGTGCTGCCCTCACTCGCACGTCTGTGAACTACATTTCGCCATTTCGTTTTTCAATAAAACTACAATTTATCGATATTTATCTCTTGATGCGCCATCAAAACTTACGGCGTGTCATTTTGATAAAATAATGTCGAAAACGTCTCGATATTTGTATCGTGGCGTTCTTCATGGAACCTCACTCTTGGTTTTATCCGAAATGCGGTAAAAGTTTAATAATTTAAGTTTTTCAATTACAGTTTCATGGTGGTAAGTGAATCTGTAAATTTTTTTTTGTTTTTCGAAAAAATTTTAGTGAGGCTCCATTCCTGCCATTGTTCCGATGATGTTGTTAAAATTTTATTCAATTCCATCCATTTGTATAAGAGCAAGTTTGGATGGCAATTTCGAGGTGTTAGTGTCGGTATTTAGCCTCCTCTTAAGGGGTTGCATTCAAAATTTTCGAAAAAATGATTTTTTAAAATTTCTTTTTCGTAATTTACATATGAGGCATTCCACACCGATTCGACCTGGGTCTGACTCTTCACCTCTCCAATTTTATCCGCCATTTTTTATGGGTTTGTACCTCTAAAAAGCACTCACGATTTTTTTCACATTTTTTTGGAGCGATTTGACTCAACTACGATTATTTTTTTTCAAAAAAGCTTTTTATAGACAGAAGGAAACGCTTCAAATTTTCCATATCAAAAACGGGATTTTTGAGATTTTTTCAGATTTTTAATTTTGGGCGAAAGGTAATTTGTTTACAAAATTAGAATTTTATACACAAATGAATTTTAGCCCAAATTTAAAAATCTGAAAAAAATCACGAAAACCCCGGTTTTTACATTGAAAATTTCAAGCATTGAGCCGAAGTGGACAACGGTTTCGTTTTGGTTATAACAAGTTTGTTATAAAAATAAAAAATTTTAAAAATTGAAGAAGGAACCTGAATTGAATGGACCGTAATCCAAATATTTTTGTATAAATTAGAGGTGTTAAAAAAAATATTTTGATATGGACCCACACAATTCAGGTTTCTCCTTCTATTAAAAAAAAAAACCAAAAAGCTTTTTATAGACGGAAGGAAACCCCACTTTTGCTCAACGCTTGAAATTTTCTCTATAAAAAACGGCATTTTTGTAATTTTTTTAAGGTTTTTAAATTTGGGCTAAAAGTAATTTGTTTATAAAATTCAAATTTTAAAACCAAATTACCTGTATAATTTATAATGAAAAAAAAGTAGAAAATACTCATATTTTTTGCACTTTTTTGAAAAAAAAAAAAAAACACAAATTTCGAGGATTCCCAATTCAATTTTTTTTTCTTCTCAATTTTTCAAACTCGGAGTTCCTTAATAAATCAATTGATCAATTAATTAATCAATCAATTATTGAAATTGATCAAAGTATTTTTTGAATGAAAAAAAAAATTGAAAATGGCCAACTTCGAGAAAAAGATGGTGTTTTTCGAAGAATTTTGAAAAAAATTTACCCAATAAATGAATGTTTCGACTTGCAGATAAAGAAATATGACGAAAATCACAGACCAAGAATGACCCATTTCAATATCTTCTCTATTTACTCCATAAACGACTCTAATTTCATGGATTTTCGTCCAAAAGGTTCTATGATTGAAAAAAAAAACCATTTTTCTCAAGGACTTGTCTCGGACAGCCCTTCCACGAAGTCTAATCGAAATCAGGGATATGTGGTTTAGTTGATACAACGTAAATTTCGCTCTCGCAGCAATCTATTAAATCATGACAAATGTTTGACAGGATACCACGAAACTTATTAGCGATAAGGCAAAGAGATAAAAACTGGTTTTTTTCATGGATATATTTTAACTTTCTTATGTGACGATTCGACCAAGTCATCTTTTCTACAATGCAATGGCGAACGATCGTCCTGTCTCGTTTTACCAAGCAACATTATCTATATTTATCTATATTCCACAATATACACGCGCCCACGAATCCGATCCTCCTCGAACCAATGCACATGTATTGAATTTTCGAAACAAACGACGCGTTTCTCTTTGACTCCACGTTTTTTTTTTTTTTTTTTTTTTTTTTTTTTTTTTTTTTTTTTTTTTTTTTTTAGTGAAGTTAGACGACGCCCAATGAGAGATTTTTCACCTCGCTCACTTCGTCATCTTGTGTTTGGAATTGTCGAGTGACGCGTTTTTGTAAACCGGAAGTGGCGTCTTTATAAGTACAAGAGTGCAATAACGATTGTCAGTCAGTTCGTGAATTAACTTCTCTCTAGTAAGAGCTATTTATTAAAAATAAATATTCATAAAAATATTACATTATAATATTATAATATTAATAATAAGAAATATTAATAATAAAAAATATTAATAATAAAAAATATTAATAATAAAAAATATTAATAAAAATAAATATCAAAGTGTTTGAATTGAAAAAAAAAATTTGAAAAACCATAATCATTATACGATGGGACGAAGGATTTTTTGTTATGTCAGTAGTCTTCTCTTATTGTGCGCGATTCCAACGAGAACCGAGACTAAGATCCGAGCACGGAACGATTTTGAGAAAATCGCGAGTGACGAAGAGTGGATGATCAAGGATGCGAAAATTATGTTAGAAAAACGTGTGAAACGTGAAAATTATTTCGAGAGTGACGAGATTAAGGCCGAGGAAATTTCGTGCTCGAGATATTGCGTGCGAAGGAGAATAATTGGCGAGGATTCTGGATACGAAACGATAAAACGTGTTAATATCATTTGGAATATTTTGGACCAAGCGAAAGTTGAGTTCAATGGTGAAACGTCCAATGGTTGGGGTCAGTAGTGCCATTGAAAGAAGGAAATTATTCAATGTTTATTATGAAAAAATAAATGAATTTTTTTTTTTTAACGAGCTAGTATTAGTTGTTAATAAAAAATAACTAAAAAGTTAATTATAATTTTATTCCAATTGGGAATAAGTTTTCAAAAAGCGTGTTCCTCTTTTTTTCGTTTCCGTTAATATGTAACACGCTTTTATTTGAAAACTTATTTACAATCGGAATAAAATTATTTTTAACTTTTTAGTTATTTTTTATTAACAACTAATAAAAGCTTGTTTTGAAAAAAAAATTTCGTTTATTTATTTTTTGCTTTTTAGTATTTACGATGTTACATAACTAGTTTAGTAATTTATATATAGTTTCGCATAATTTTTTGCAAAAAAAATGTTTCGCAAATTTTTTTACAAAATTATTCTGCAAAATTTGTTAGACAACATTATTTCACAGAATTAATTTGAAACATTTTTCTGCAAAAAAATGTTGTTATAAACTTTTTTGGAAAAAGACTGTTGCGCAAAATTTTAGTAGAGAAATGTTGCAAATCAATTGCTTAAAACCATTTTGTGAACAAAATTTTGCAAAACAATTTTTTTGCAAACAATTTTGCGAAACATTTTTTTTTGCAAAAAATTATGCGAAACATTTTTTGTTGCAAAACAATTTTCAAGCAAATTTTTTATAAAAATTTTTGCAAAACAATCAGAGCACTCAGAGCAGTTATGTTAAAAAAAATATATGGGGCATTCCACGTCAAATCACGTGGTCATCGGTTTGACCCCCTCAGATTTTGAGATGATTTCAGGTCGTAGAGGCTAATAAATTTTCGAAAAATGTTATCGTTTCACTCTTGAATCAAGAGAAAAAAATCAAGTTTCTCTAGAAAAATATTTTTGTTGTTGTTATTCGCAACAAAAAAAAAACAATCAAAATAAGAAATTATAAAAAAAAAATTAAAATACAAAAAATAGTAATTATTTTTGACCCATTATCGAACTGTGACGAAAATATCTGTTTTGGGTCCTTGCTTTATTTTTTAGCTCAGGCGACCCCTAAAAGATGAAATAAAAATTTCTAAAAATTTGAGGTCATATTTTGGGCCAAACGAAACCAACAATTCCTTGGACATCAAAATCCGAAAGGGTCAGGCCGATGACCACGTGATTCGACGTGGAACGCCCCATATATATTAAGAATTAGGAGACATGGCAGCGTTTCGTGGCCAACCGTTTAAAAATGTATTACAGGGAAATAAACATATGTTTATTTCGACGTATAATGATCGATTCAGGTTCAAGAACAAAGAGAAATTTTTCCTCGAGTGAAACTGGGATTTCTCATCGTCGTCCGGATATTGTGATGACAATGCAATTACGAATAGCAAATGAGTGCGATCGAATGATAATTTTTAAATAATCGTTACAATGGAATTATTTATTCAGGTTCAAGAACGATCGATAAATGAGCAATAAAAAAATGAGAAGATATTTTTATGAGTGTACAGATATATGAGGAGTTCCTTTTCAACCGGGCCACTTCTTTTTTCACCCTCTCCAATTTTTTTCAAAATCTGCCAGTTTGAAATATTAGTCAAAAGGAATGTCTGTGATTTTTTAAAGATTTTTTTAAGCGTCCGTTCAGGATTTTCAATTTTTCATTACGATCACTGTATCTCAAAAAATATTCATCAAACCAAAAAAAACACAAGAATAAAAACTTTTTTATTTTTTCCACTTTATCGACAAAAATTAAAATCGTAAATTTTCTGCATTGAGAAAATGGAAATTTGGCAAAAAAATGAGAATAACATTTTTTTAAACCTAATAACACACTTTCGATTTCGGTACAAATTTTACAGAATGTCTGTCATTGGGTAAAGAGTCTGCGAAAAAAATTTCACAATGGCACCTGCAATGGTTACGATGAAAAAAAATAAAAACCCTGCAAAATCTATATGCGGTTATGAGATTTCGCAGGGTTTTTATTTTTTTTTCATCCTAACCATTGCAGGTGCCATTCTGAAAATTTTTTCACAGACTCTTTACCTAATGACAGACATCCTGTAAAATTTGTACCGAAATCAAAAGTGTGTTATTAAGTTTAAAAAAATGTTATTCTCATTTTTTTGCCAAATTTCAATTTTCTCAACGCAGAAAAATTATGATTTTAATTTTTTTCGATCAAGTGGGAAAAATAAAAAAGTTTTCATTCTTGTTTTTTTTGTTTGATGAATCTTTTTTGAGATACAGTGTTCGTAATAAAAAATTGAAGATCTTGAACGGACGCCTAAAAAAATCTTTAAAAAAATCACAGACGTTCCTTTTGACTAATATTTCAAGCTGGCAGATTTTGGAAAAAATTGGAGAGGGTGAGAAAAAAAAGTGGCCCGGTTGAAAAAGAACTCCTCATATAAGTATCGAGAGATTACGGGTCATTTGGTTTAACGTATCGTTATCAGAGATAGCGGAAATATATAGATCGCGTGAGGGGCTTTTCATTGACGTATTACATTCAGTATGTAAACAAACAATCCGGAAAAAAAAGTAACAAAAAGAAATGATAAGGCGATCTATGATGTTCAAATGCTTAATAATAATAATAATAATAATAATAATAATAATAATAATAATAATAATAATAATAATAATAATAATAATAATAATAATAATAATAATAATAATAATAATAATAATAATAATAATAATAATAATAATAATAATAATAATAAATATTATTAATTTATTATTATTATTATTATTATTATTATTATTATTATTATTATTATTATTATTATTATTATTATTATTATATGCATACTTAATCAGCTTAATAAATTCATACAAAAATACTTTGATGACTTTCTCTCAATGACTTCGATACAATACATCATAATTTTTTGTAAAATGTTTGTGGGTCGTCCAACTTTCGTAATTTTGCAGTTATCAGCCTGAAATTTTATGTGCAGATACACTTTATAATAAGGACGGTTGGGATTGAATTTGGGAAAAATCGCTCAAGAGGTTCGGTTTTGAAAAAAAAAAATTAATGTTTCGCAAAAAAATTTTGTAAGTTCTATAAATTTTGTAATTTTGCAACTATCGAGCTGAATTTTTTTTCTGATGATACGTTCAATGACAACGAAAAATAATACTGAATTTCAGAAAAATCGCTCGAAAGGTTAGGTTAAAATTTGTTTTTTTTTTTAAATTTTTTAAAATAATTTTGTTAACGCTCCATTCGCATTTTTAGAAGTATCGAGCTAAAATTTTTTGCACAAATACACTAGATGACAAGAATGGATAGTGTTGAATTTGTTGAAAAACGCTCGAGAGTTTCGTTCTCAAAATTTTTTTGAAATTTTCGAAAAACACTTGTTAACAAGTTTCCTAATTTAGCAGCTATCAAGTTCACTTTTTTAGCACTAAATCGCAAAAACAATAAATAATTTAATTGAACGAAATTGCGAAATTTCCAATTTTTTTTTCTTGATTTTCAGGAGTATCCTCTGTCCAGGACATTTTTCACAATGACGAATCAAAATGCGAACTGTATCTCGAACTCGGTTGCAAAACATTCGCTGTGTCGAATTCGACGATTTACGACGAATTCTCAAATTCCGATCAGGTAAAAAAAAAAGAAGTAAACTTATGGAATTTTTTTTTTCTCAACATTTTTACATTTTCGCGCCTAATTGCAGAAATTGTTGCAGAACAAACTCGTTTCGAAGAACGGCGCTGTTGGCCCAAGTTTGGTTTCATTCAGTGTTGACAAAGTTACCGATCAATTGAGAATCGTCACATTTGGAAAAATTTCACACGCCGTTCTTGAAATTCCAATTGGTGAGTAAAAGCACGTGACTTGAAAATGTGAAAAAAAGGAACTCATTCGTTCAAAGATTTATTGTACTTTTTTTTATAAACAAGCCAAATTCAAGAAAAATGAAAGAAAATCGTGTACTTGATTATCCAAATATTTAGTTGAGCACAAAATTAATGAATGAAATTGAAAGATTCCGCCGATACTTGGTAAATTATTTTTAAAACATTTTTCATTAATTAAATCATTATTTCTGGAACAGGCTCAAGGTTTGTTAATTTTTCTCATTAGAGTAATACTTTTGTTGATTTATCGTTCAATTGAACGTTCGGAACTTCAATTACATGAAAAAACAATTGAACTTTTTTTTTCAAATTCTTATAACTGGAAAAAAGGCTCAAATGTTTGCATTACCAAAAAGCAGTAAAATTTGAATGAAATTTATTTTCAGTGCTAAATTTTGCTGACGAAAGATAATAATTGCGACATTTTTTTTCAACATCAATTATACTTCACGACAAATTTCACTAAGCAGTATTTTCGTGTAATTTTTGAAAATAATAATAATAAATTATTTCCCAATTCCAGTGATTCATAACTAATTTTATTCATCGAAAAATTCTCTATCGATTCAGTGCGTAGTATTTTATCAAGAAATGTCAATCAAAAATTGCAACCATTTGTTTATCCGCAGATGAGAGTCAACACGGTTCAATTACCGTTACAATTACAATTACAATTGTAATTGTAAATGTAAATGTAATTGTAATTGTAAATGTAATTTGTAATTGTAAATCATAAAATATTTTACCGTTACATACCGTTACATACGTTAATATATTACCGTTACATTTACAATTACAATTGTAATTGTAAATGTAAATCTAAATGTAATTGCAATTGTGAATGTAAATTGTAATTGTAATAGTTGTAACGGTAATTGTACCGCGTTGACTTTTAGTCCGAGGTTTCAGTCCATGGAGAAACTTTCGAAGAAGAGACCTAACAATTATTGTGATTGGACTAAAAGTGCTAATTATTTTTGAAAAAAAAGTAATTGAAAATTATTAACATGTTAAAATGCAAACTGAGTTTCGTTCTTGACAATTAAACAGTTTGCAGAGCGGATTCCCGAATTAGCACTGATTTTCTGTTGTAATGCAATTCAACTCCCTTAAGGTTGTTCAAAAGCTATGAAACCTTTAAATGTTAATTGTTCAATAAATAGCTTCTTAATCGTAGTGAAATTTTAACACGACCTCCTGAATACTTCATGTAATAACATACCAAATTTTCAGAATTCTATCATCATTACTTCAACCTCCTTAAGGGTTAAAATAAAAATTCTGAAAATTTGGTATATTTTTGTATGAGGTATTTAAGAGGTCGTGTAGAAATTTCACGACGATTAGGAAGCTCGTTATTAAGAAATTAACGTTTTGTTAAAAACAATTTTTTAAACAAATAAAAAAAAATATTTATCAATAAACTTCGTTTACTTTCCGTTGCTTTCAGTATATTGTGGATATTAAAAAATTGAGAGGCTAAAAAAAAAAACTCATCGCAAAGTTACATCAGTTTCCATAAGACTACATTTAATTTTATTTAATTTGTTAATCTTAATTATTCGATAATGAGCTTCCAAATCGTCGTGAATTTTTTACACGACTTCTTAAATACTTAATTGAAAAAACATACCAAATTTTCAGAATTTTCTCATTAAACGTGATTTGCTTCCAAACAACCTTAAGTAAAGTTTAATGATAAATTTATGATAGTTATAGAAGCTGTTACAGGAAACATTAATTTTATTAATAGATCGCTCGCGTGTGAATAACGATAACACTTCTGCGACCTTGTGAATAGAATAATAATAATAATATTTTCACCATCAAGTTCGAAAACATTTGAAGAACGATCCAGCGACCGGCAAACAAAAATCTATCTATTTTTATAATACAATTTTTTCGAAAAATTAATAATTAGCAAAAAAATATTACTAATTTTTTTTTAACATTAATTAGTGGGAACATATTAATAATTTTGCCTAAAAAATTAGTAATTAGTGACAAAATATTACTAATTTTTCTAATAAATAAGTAATTAGTAGCAAAACATTTCTAATTATTTCAAAAAAATGAGTAATCGACGATAAAATATTACTAATTTTTTTCAAGAATTAGTAATTAGCGAAAAAGATATTCCTAATTAATCAAAAAAATCAATAATGTGTGGAGAAATGTTGTATTAATTTTGGAAAAAGTTAGAAATAAAAGAAAATTACTAATGCATTTTTTAATAGGTACTTATTAAATATTCGTATTAATAATAACTTAGTTAATTAGTTAGTGATATCTTAGTAATATCAATTAATTAGTAATATCTTCCTTACCAATTACTATATTTGAAAAAAAAACTTGGTAATACTTTTTCGGTAATTACTAATTTATTCGGAAAAATGAGAAATATTTTGTCCCTAGATACTAATTTTTTAGAAAAGTTAGATATATTTTATTTCTAATTACTATTTTTTTTTTAATTAGAAATATTTTGTCACTAATTACTTATTTTTTTGGAAAAATTGCAAATATTTTGTCGCCAAATACTAATTTTATAGAAAAGTTAGAAATATTCCATCACTAATTACTAATTTTTTTGGAAAAATTAGAAATATTTTGTCACTAATTACTAATTTTTTGGAAAAATCGGAAATATTTTCTTACTAACTACTAATTTTTTAGAAAAATTACTAATATTTCTCCGCTTATTACGAATTTTTATAAAAAAATTATTAATATTTTTTGACTAATTATTAATTTTTCGAAAAAATGATTAATAAAATCAACTTTAACTTTCCAATGAAATTCTAAACTTTTTCCTCGTTGCATTTACGCGCAATCGATTATTTACTCACCAAGGTCAACATGTCACGATCACGTGCTTTCAGACAGTTTAACTCTTACTACTTTTATTATTTAGTTGGTGCAGAACGAGCTCGAAAATAACTTCTTCATCGTCTATTATTATCAAGATGATTATTATTATTATTATTTTTACCGTACTTATATATTTTCTCGCCAATGTGACAATGGTGTATCGCGAAATAGAAAATAGTCTCGAAACGAAGATCAGTGCCAAAACACTTGTTCGATTAAAAAAAAACGTAACAAGTGCCACTCAATTTAATTGAATGCGATTTCTTGACACTTCAATTGTGTAAAATAGCATGTCACTTCGAAGCTATTTTCGATTTTGAGGATACAAGATTTTCAAGTTTTGTACAAATTTCTTGGGAGCAAATTAATTTATCAATATTGCAAAAGAGTTTATTATAAAGGGCATTTCATGTCAAATCGACCACTATTAAACCCGACCACTTTCGATTTGGCTGAAATTTTGTTTTCCTTTTCTAACCAATTAAAAACATTTTTCAAGAAATTTTCAAATTTTTTTATCCAACCCAAAGGAAAAAGCTTTTCTTTTTAAATGACTATAACTTCTTCAAAAATTGACTAATTGGGACGTTTTTTTTTTCATTTTCGTTTTTGAATGTACAAAACAATGTTAAGATATTAAATTCTATGAAATTTTTCACTGTTTTGAGAAAAATCATCTTTTTATCGAAATTCGCCATTTTTTTTTCACCCACAAAATACTTCGATCAATTCCGGAAAAAATGCCGCCCAACTTGGAGTGGACTGACATTTCCTTCTTTTTTTTTAACGACAAAAAAAAATTCTCAATTGGGCTTATTTCACAAAGTACCACTCTGGAAATTTTTGAAGATTTATAAAGGACCTCGGAATTTAAAAAATTGAGAAGAAATAAAAAATTGAAATTGGTAATAATAAAAGGACAAGTCGAGCCACTCCAGGTTGAGCGACATTTTTTCCGGAATTGATCAAAGTATTTTTTGAGTGAAAAAAAATAAAAATGGCGAACTTCGATAAAAAGATGATTTTTCTCGAAAAAGTGAAAAATTGCATAGATTTTAATATCTTAAAATTTGTTTGTATTTTTCTCGGAAAGTCCATTCGAAAACCGAAAATGTTCAAAAAACAAACGTCCCAATTAGTCCATTTTTGAAGAAGTTATAGTCATAAAAAAAAAATTCTTTTGGGTTGGATAAAAAAATTTTAAAATTTCCTGAAAAATGTTCTTAATTGGGTAGAAAAGGGAAACGAAATATCAGTCAAATTAAAAGGGGTCGGGTTCAAAAGTGGTCGATTGACATGGAATGCCCCATAATGTTTAAACGCAAACAAATCAACGTTTCAGCTCAATTTTTTTTTCCTCGTAGATTGGAAGTTGGTTTTTTTCATTTTGTTATTTTGACAAAAAATATTTGCAATAAATAAGTGCAACACGTTTACGGAAAGATGCGATGATGGTTTTCCTTGATTTTTTTTTTTTTTTTTTTTTTTTTTTAGCACGACGCCAACACGATTTTGAGGATGGGACAAGAGTGAGACCGACGTTTTCGTTATCACCAACGAAAAACGCGGAGGGGTTGCTCATAGACGCGCGCAACCCTCCTTCCGGTGAATGGCGGCTCAAGCTTTTTGGAATAAAAAACTCAAATTATAATTTTAGCATCACTGCGATTACTTTGACGAAAATAATGGACGATTCGACGATGAAGCATGATTCAATGATAGCGTTACCATTGGAAAACGGTGAGTAAAGTAAGGACTTTAACCCGTAATGATCGCATTTGCCCGGAATAGTCACACTGGGTCAATTTGACCCGAGCCAACTTTGAGCGATTACTGAAACAGGACGACGCGTTATATTGGCGTGTAAAAATTCAGAGACTTAATTTGAACATTGAAAAATGTGCCCTCGTCAATGAAACTGTAAATTTTTCGTTTTCAAGTACTGAAAAAAATTTTTGAAAAAAAAGTGTCTGAAAAAATAAGGTTTTCTACTCAAAAATTCATAACTTTTTCAATTTTCAATATTTTTTCGTGAAAATTGAGCACGATACTCTTGAGCTATAGTACTTTCATTAAAAAAATAGTTTATAACAAAAATATGCTTATTGTAAAATATAAAAATACTTTTAATATTAGATTTTTCAATAAAGTCCGGGTCAATTTGACCCACATATTTTGAATGCGAATAATATTTTAATTTCATAAAGTCAAAAGTATATTCTTTGATAAATATTTGAAGAATGGTCTTTTATGGTCTTTGCCTAACTAAAATATTGTTTTTTTCAAATATGCAATTGACTAAATTAATGTGTTCAAATCCAAAAATTAATCAATTGCTCGGAGGGCTTAAATTGTTTTATTTTTACATTTTTCAAATTCAAAAATTTATATCACGTGATTTTTTTGAAAATTTAAGTTTTTGTGGTATAATTTAAGAGGATTATTGATTAAAACAAAAATAATTCTTTTTCAATATTTACCAATGCATTCCTCGAGTCCTTGTAAAAACGTAAACGTCAGAAATTGAATCTTTCGAGATCCCGCGCTCAAGTTCAAAGCCTAAATTTTAAACTAATAAACTTCCTCGTGGCCCGAAGATCAACTGACAACTGGCAAAATGTTGGCTTGTTGCCCGCACGATCGAGCAATTTTCCTTGCGATATACTTGTTATACGTAAAACGTGAATTGTGCAACAAAAAACGTCGTATTGGCCTTTGGCCGAGCCTCGCGTTCGCCAAAGTCTGACGTGCTCTTTTCACTATTTTTCTTTATTTTTCATCAACAATTATCATTCGCGTACGAGATTTTCTCTAAATGATCTATCTCAACGTCCTTTTTTCAAACTTGAAATATTCTCGTGAAATGTTCAAGGAAATTGGGAACTTTCATGCTACATTAATTAATGATCAATTCTGTCAATCTTTTTCACAGATATTTATTTTATTTATTTTATTTATTTTATTTATTTTATTTATTTTATTTATTTTATTTATTTTATTTATTTTATTTATTTTATTTATTTTATTTATTTTATTTATTTTATTTATTTTATTTATTTTATTTATTTTATTTATTTTCTTTTATTCATCAATCGACAACAACTAATCATGTTTTGCATCCTTGACAACGGAAAATATTAATTCCAATAAATTTTTTTATCATATCGATTTATTTATGCCAAATTCTAATGAGGTGTATTTTTGTTTAATTTTTTGTTTTTGTTTATACGAAAAAGAAATCGAAAAAATATAATTTTTTAACCCTAATTGCCTAATTACCTTGTCAAAAATTGGAGCAAAACAGCTGATATTATCGCAAATTGATTGCTTTATGACTGTTCTTTTTTTTTTACAAACACAATTTAAAGTTCAAAATATTTTCAGTTATTGACGATTTTTTGACAAATGTTTGTAGATACGATTTCTAAAATTTGAAAATTCTTTATCAGATATGGCTATAAATCTGTGTAAGCACAATTTTATAGTCACAGTTAAATAGAAATTTTTTTATTTTTTATTTTGATTTTTTGAATAATTTATAGAAGTTGCCAAAGTCGAAAAAAAATAGAAAAGAATTTTAAAGAGGAAGGTTTCTTATACAACAATTTACCATCGTTAACGAAAAATCGATTAAAAAAAAATGGCGGACAGTTGAAATGAAAATAAAAAATCTCATTTTTCACAACTTATTTCAAACATCCGCCATTTTTTTAAAATCGATTTTCCATTAACGGTGGTAAATTGTTGTGTAAGAAACCTTCTTCAAAATGCTTTTTCATTTTTTTTTTTGACTTGCCAATCCTGAGATTAAATTTAATGTCGGCCATGGAACAAGACATTTTCAAAAACTCGAATTTGGTGCTTTCTATAAATTATTCAAAGAATCAAAGTAAAAAAAAATTTTTTTTTGTATTTTCGAAGGATAAAACAATATTGTAAAAACAATTTTATAGTCATATCTAATAAAGTAGCTGACAAAAAAAATCTTAAAAATTTGTTTTTTTTTTTGGCCTTCTGAAGTAAAACCTAATTGTTACATTGTTAATTATTCAAAAAAGATATTTTTCCTATCGCATCGTTCATCCAGATTTTTGCACCTTTTCTCTGAGAAATAAAATAGCGGGAAAAAACTTAGTCCGTAAAAAACGATTTCTTCACCAAATTCCAAAGTTCAATGAGACAATAGTCAGAAAAAATCGTTCAAGGCTCCTCTTTAACTAAATAAAAAAAATTATCACGAAAACGTGCAAGAATGTTGAGGAGCGTGATACAGAAAAAAAAAAATTTCAACCCGCAGATATTTTATTCATAAATGCTTTCAGAAATAACCTTAGAAGACGTACAAAGCAAAATTTACGTAAATTCAAGCGAGAGACTTTCGAGACCGCAGCGTCTTGCTTATCTAAAAACAAACGACGAAAATGAGGCAATCCGAGCTATTAAATCGAATGGACAGGTACGAAATTACGTTTTGTTTTTTTTTCTTTTTTCGTTTTATTATTATTATTATTATTATTATTATTGTTGTTGTTGTTGTTGTTGTTGTTGTTGTTGTTGTTGTTGTTGTTGTTGTTGTTATTTAGCATGAAATATGTAAGGCAAAAACGACTCATGAAAAAAAAATCGTTGAAAAACTCGTTAACGATTATTGAAACGTTGTTGCAGCTTGAATCGTCGACTCAAAAAAAGGCCTTCCCGAAAGAGATGACGTCGACGACGAATGATGCGAAATTGACGAGAAATGTGAAACTCGAGAGAGAACTCGTTGAAATCGAAGAAAGGGGAAAAATAAAATTTCAGGATTCCGACGAGAGTGCGAAAATCCTTGAAAAATCTGAACTCGAGGATCTCTCCCGAGTAACCGAAAATAATCAGTCGATCAGGAGAAAAACTATGGTCGACATAATTTCGAGAACGGAACTCGTCGCAAGACCGGGCACTGTTCACGAAGTAGTTTTTTCAGTAACGAACAATCAACCTCAAGACATAAGATACGGTTTCGAAGCTAAAAGCCAACCGTTCACAACTATCTCCGTTGTTGCCTTTAAGGATTCCTACAACACGTGAGTCGTGAATTCTAATTAACCTTTCGTGGTCACACGGGGTCAAAAACGACCCCGGGACTACTTTTCTTTTTTCTTCTTCATGAATTTTTTTGAATATATACAGTTATTTGATTTTTTATAAACTAATTTTTAATACATCAACTAGAATCGGGGTTGGGAAAATTTGTAATTGAAATTATTCGATGATAAAATACTTTGAGCATTGTAATGGAATTTTAATTTTGATGGTAATTATTTTCAGCATTGTATTTAGTACAGAATTCCATTACAATGCGGAATGTAATTAGCATCAAAATTGAAATAATACCCAAAAAAATCCGTGTTCAATATAATTTAATTACATACATGTAATTCAATTACATCCGTGCGATTTAATTACATCCATGTAATTTAATTACATCCATGTAATTTAATTACATCCTTGTAATTTAATTACATCCATGTAATTTAATTACATCGATGTAATTAAATTACATCCATGTGAAAGAAAATTCCCTGAAAGTTACAGCCTTTAATATTAATATTAAGTACTTTCCCTTCGCTCCAAAAGTTTTTCCATCAAAAATACACGTCTTACATCAAAACTTTTTTCCTCAAAATTTTACCACTCCGCAGTTTTTTATGCTATCGCATTGATTTTGGTTGCAACTTACACAGAATTGAACGATCTTTGAAAGTGTCTTGAACAGCGTGGATGTAACTTACACTGAATGAACTTAATGAAATTACTGGTGAAAAATTACAATTACAAAATGACAATTGAAAAATCACAACTACAAAATTTTCAGAAAACATTTATGAAATTACTGGTGAAAATTATATGTAATGTTGAAAAACATTTTCACTTATTTTTTAATTTCTACAATTAGGCATGACCTCTTGAAATAGGTATAAGGTTTTTTTTCGAAATTGCATTTATGTAAATCGCGAAAAAAAAATTTACAGAGATTGGATAAGAGCCGGTGACACGATATACGTTGTCGTAAGAATTCAAGTGCCGAATATTCAAGACGCGGAACCGTACCTGGTTACACTCTACGTACGTGGAATTAACGATTACGAGGTCGTGGAAAAATCAGTTTACATCTACATCGAAGGCTCCAGTAGAACGGCAGTGAGATTATTGTTTAATCAACGCTGAATGTTTAATTTATTGTTTAATCAACGCTAAATGTTTAATTTATTGTTAAATCAACGCTAAATGTTTAATTTATTGTTTAATCAACGCTAAATGTTCAATTCATTGTTTAATCAACGCTAAATGTTTAATTTATTGTTAAGGAGGTTCATCTGGTACACGATTTACAATACAGATGTTGATAAAAAAAATCAGAATATCGTTATTAACATCTAAAAAGTCATCTGTTAAATTATCAAGACCCGAGGGTTAGTTGTTCGTGAGAAATAAATAAAAATGTAAATCCTAAATAACATGGGCTCTTGTGGGATACCGTCTATAAATATTAAATGCACAATCATTACAATACAGATTTTGACGAAAATTTAGGAATTAATGAAAAAGTATCTCAGGAACATTTTTAGAGCTTCATAAAATTGATTAGGTACTTGTGAGATTCATAATAAATTAATTAGTCTCGAAAATGCTGATTATTTTGAGGTTAAGCATTGTTAATGACTTCGCTAGTCACCGCTTATTTTGAGGTTAAGCATTGACATTTTTCTCGGTACCAGATGAACCTCCTTAAATCAACGCTAAAATTTCTCCTTGATTCTACACTTTTTTATTCTACACAAATAATTCTACACAAGAAAATTCGCAAGGAGTGTTGTTCTACACAAGAGAAGTTGCGAGAGATATTATTCTACACCGGTTTCTACATACATTATTCTACACAAGTGAAGTAGCAAGGAATATTATTCTACACGAAATTATTCTACACCGATTTCTACACTCATTATTCTACATAAGAAAATGTGACGATGAATAATATTCTACACATTATTTTCCTACACATTTCAGACTGTAGCAAAACTCTGCTTACAACGTTTTTTATCCAACCCAAAAAAAAAAGACAGAAACTGCGCAACGTGATTATCCATTCGAGTAGTAAATTTGGCTAAAGACTGGAATGTGTAGGAAAATAATGGACAGAATAATTATGTGTAGAATAATTTTGTGTAGAATAATATTCCTTGCCGCTTTTCTTGTGTAGAATAATTTGTATAGAAACTTTTGTGTAGAATAGAGGCCCTCCCCAAAATTCAAAAAAAAAACGACGAAAAACTGGCCTTCAATTGTCCTCAAAGATATGATTAATAGCATTTTGACAGATTAAATTGTCATATAATTGAATCAACCTTTTTTTAACTGAAGTTGTCAGCTTAATCGTGAAGCGAATAATCGCCATTTTGGAAAAATTTTTGATAAGAATTGTACCCTATTGATTTAGTCTGGAATGCCCCATTTAACGTACGAGATGCATAGTAAAATATTAATTTTACTTTTCTCCAGACAACGGACAATGAAAAACCGATCGTAAAATATTCATTCACCGACAATTGCTCCGGTAAACTTCATCAGGATTTATGCGGAAGAAGCTTATGGAGCGTCGAGATCATGATCGAAGATCCCGATTCCGGTGATTTTTTATTTTTTTTTATTTTGCAAAAATTGTTCGTATATGAATTTTATAAAAATTTTGAATTTTTTCCAATATTTTGATTGGGTAATGCATTTTTTGAAATTTACCCGTTTGCAATATCATTGCTTTTATATGTTAGCATTTTGGCTACTCAAATATTTTTTTTTGCATTGAAGAATACACAAAAGGCATCAATAATAAAATCCGATAAAAACAATGATTTTTTTTTTTAATTCAGGGCTGAAGAGAGTGACATCAGTGCCCACAGGTGTTCTGCCCCGCACCGGATTTATCGCGGGTTCAAAACATTCTGAGACTTTTCAATACACCTCGACTTGCTGCAACCCCATCGTCGACATCACAGCTACGGACGTTCAGGGCAATTCTTTTATGCAAAAGATCGACGTCAGAGGTATTTTATAGACAAATACCGCGAAATTCCAAAAGCAAAATTTTTATTTATCCATTATAATCATTTTTTTTAAATTTATTTATTTTATTTATTTTATTTTTTTTATTTATTTTATTTATTTTATTTATTTTATTTATTTTATTTATTTTATTTATTTTATTTATTTTATTTATTTTATTTATTTTATTTATTTTATTTATTTTATTTATTTTATTTATTTTATTTATTTTATTTATTTTATTTATTTTATTTATTTTATTTATTTTTTTTATTTCCTTCTTTAGCCTGGAACAATCTGACTACCGGTGAAATCGCTGCCATCGTCGTCGGAGCTCTCTTCATACTTCTCCTCATAATATTAATAATAATTATCATTATTTATTGCATTCGTAAGAGAAAAAGCCACGATTTGTCGTACTCACAGAGATACGGATCAAGACCTCCTGCGAGCGCTGAGCGAGCAAATTTTTGAGATCTTCCAACAATCCTACTTTCCCGTCCATGAGAATTTTTTAAAAATTTAAGTCAAATAACGCAGCGATAGATTTCGAGTGACGCGATTTCCGAAATAAAATTGAATTTTTCCATGAATTTTGTTACGAAAGATAAATTTTTTTTCATGAAAAAAAATACATTTCGTGCTACGGATTATTTTTTTCTTCATTGCCTGTAGGTATAATTTTTCCGTTATCAGGAAAAAATTGTTAAAGACAAAGTTGCGATTATTTATTTTGATCTCGCGTTATAATATAGGAGAACTTTTATATTTATAACTACCAATTAATGTTGCTGATATATATTTAAGATTTTTAAACCTTTAAAATTTTTGTATGATGTTGAAGTTTGCATCGTTGCAATGTAACCAAAATAATTTTTTTTAATTCAGTTTTATTGATATTTACACTTTGACCGTGCATTTGGCATCTGAAGTCATTGATGAAGACCCCAAAATTTATTTCAACCATTTTTCACTTTGAAAAACTTTATTGAAAGACGGAATTTTTTTTAATACACTTTTTTCGTTGCATTTAAACGATGCAAACTTCAGCATAATATTTTTTTCCGTTCACACAACTAATTCGATATTTTTCCCCTTCTAGGTACAAATTCATTAAGACCCTTAATCGTGGCTTTTCCGATAAACAGCGGAAAATTGTTTTGTTCGCAATGATCAGCTTTATTATATTACTATCAATGATATTTCGTTGGGAGGGGCTGAAATTTTGTATTGTATAATTTTTAATGAACCAAACAATACCGAATATTTACCAAACCCCTAAATCAGTATTTGAATAATCGCGCCAAAACATTTTCAAATAGAAAGTCATTTTTCCCATGTTTATTGAAGCTTTTTGCGCAGTATTAATACATATTCGAAGAAAAAATACAGCCGATTAAAAATTTGCGGTTAACCTTTCGCTACGATCGAATTATCTCTAATTCTTTCGACGGAATTAAAATCAATTTAAAAGAATTTCCCTGCTCCATGTTTCTCTCACGATAAAACCCCACGCGGCAATTTCGCGAACTAAAAAAACGCGCGCTGCGCGCCGCCCACGAAAAACAGCAAGCCCGTATGCAAATCAGTAATCTGCGCAGACGCGCGCGCACGTGTCAGTGGCTCTCGCTCAACAGCTGTTTTAATTTATGAGCAAAAGATTATAATCAGCCTTGAAATGTCTCCGGCGCAAAATCATTGAAATAACAATGTACCAAAGCGGTGAAATGTGTGTCGATTTCGAAAATGAGTGGTAATATTATGCGGGAGAAAAAGGCGAAATACGACGAGAACAAAAAATGCTTTCTACGGCATTGGAATGTTGCGTCATAAGTGATGACGTTTTAGAAAATCAGAGCCGTGGTCGATAAACTTTCGAGACGTATAGAGCGGAAATGCGTATTTAATATGACTTCACTGTTAAAATAATAAATACCACGAAACCTGCCGAAAACCCGCCCAAAACAATCGAAAACATAACCTTATTAAATCTGTTGCGTGAAAAAAAAGTCAGAAGAGAAAGCTCACCGTCTTGAAGTATTGCAGGTGTGGCAGGCGTAACTGGCATCAATAATGCACTCGTCGAATAACTCTCGAACGGAAAACCTTGACCCGCGGCTGTCAATAATGGATTTTTCACTTTTCGCGATTGATCACTCATTTTTTTTGTCTTTATATATTCTTTTACTCAAAAAGGATCAACGCGGACGTGTACGTTATTCAGAGCATCGAAACACACTCGACACTTTAGTTACTGAATTCGCCACCGTATGGGCTTGGCGCCCGAGTCGATACGCGTGTTTTTTTTTTATCGCGGAGCATGTTTTTTATTTTATTTTTCTTCCCCACCGCTCGAACGAAAGAATTCAAACGATATTCCACGTAGAAACGTGTACTGACCTACTGACCTCTGACAAAAAAGAGATAGTTGAGCAGCGCGTACGAGAGAGAGAGAATGATGTCCATCTCTGTCTGTAATTGCCGTTACGATGTTCGGTCGGTAAAACAATCGCATTATCAAATAATGTAAACATAACCTCGAGGAACGTTCATCGCGCTCAGAGAGACGCTTTTTTGGATCATCGTTGTTTCCTTTTTTGTGTTACGATGGGCGTGAAAGATCTTTGGAACATTGTTTCACCATCGAGTGAGAGAAAACCGTTGTTCGAACTTCAGGGAAAAACAATCGCCATCGATTTGAGTTGTTGGATCGTTGATAGTCAAACTGCGACTGACAATGTCGCTCAACCAAAAATGTATCTCCGGTAAGCTTTTTTATTCCTTCCACGATTTTCTTTTACTTTGTTTCAACTATCCATTTATCTCTCTCGAATCTGTGCGAGTTTTGTTCAAATCGCATTTTGGCGGGAAAAGTTTTTGAAAAAAATGTAGAAGTTTTGAATTTATTTTTGCGTCTACCGAGCTTGTTTGCAAATGTTCCACATGACTTGGACAAATTATATTAATTTGTCAAAAAATATTTTCGGATTTTGGAGTCTACAAAGTTTTGGAATTTTATAAATGACGGGAAGAACTAAAAAGCCTTGGCAAAATTTTAAATCAGCTCAATTTTACTTTTTTTCTTTGTGAATTTTTTGGGTTTCACTGAAAAGATGCTTTGTTTTATTCAGAAATCTATTCTTTCGTACGGCATATTTGCTGATGCAAGGAATCTCGCCGGTTTTTGTTCTCGAGGGTAAAGCGCCCAATCTCAAGCATAAAGAGATAGCGCGTAGAAATGACTTGAGAAAAGGCTTAGAGGAGAGAAAGACATTGAAAAAAGGTGGACGCTCGCGCTTCAATACTATTCTCAAGGAATGCGAACTTATGCTGAATCTAATGGGCTTAAAATGTATTCGAGGTTCAGGCGAAGCTGAGGCCATGTGCGCGTATTTGAATGCAGACGGGGTAAGAATTTCTGATTATCGAAAACCAGTGATCATTTTTTCACATTTCATTGAATTATCATCCATTGGGCAAAGATTCATCCGTGTTAATTCACTTTTGTTTAGCTGACGGACGGTTGCATAAGTCAGGACAGCGACTGTTTTCTGTATGGCGCGAAAACCGTTTACAGAAATTTTTGCATAAGCGCTCAGGGCAATCGTAGCGGTCAGGGTGGCTCTATCGACGAATATTCCATGGAAAAGATCGAGAGACTATTCAATCTCGGACGAAACAAGATGATCGCTCTGGCTCTGCTCTGCGGTTGCGATTACGACGAGGGTATCAATGGAGTTGGCAAAGAGGCTGCTCTGAAGTTATTCAAGCTGGTCGAGGACGAGGACGTTTTGGATAGGTATTGCGAAGATATTTTTGTTTCTTATCGCTCGAATGGATAGTCAACCAAAATAAGAACATATATTGGTAACAGGGCTGCAAATAATGCGTTACTTTTTTTTAATGCATTTACATTTTCAATAACCATTAACTCTTATTGATTAATTGAAATAATTTCCATTAACCATTGAATATTAATGGTCAATGAAAATAATTTCCATTAACCATTACATGTTTATGGTTAATGAGAGTTATTTCGATTAACCATTAAATGTTAATCGCTAATGGAAATTATTTCCATTTTAATATATAAGAGTTAATGTTTAATAAAAATTATCTCCATTAAACATTGAATATTAATGATTAATGGAAATTATTTCCATTAATATATAAGAGTTTATGTTTAATGAAAATTATCTCCATTAAACATTAAATGTTAATGATAAATGGGAATAATTTCCATTAACCATTAACTCTTAATGATTAATTGAAATAATTTCCATTAGCCACCAACATTAAATGATTAATGGAAATTATTTTCACTAACCATCAACGCGTAATGGTTAATGGAGATAATATTCATTAACCATTAACTCTTATTGATAATTGAACATAACTTCCATTAACCATTAACATTTATTGGTTAATGGAAATTATTTCCATTAATCATTTAATATTATTGATTAGTGGAAATTATTTTCATTAACCATTAATATTTAATGGTTAATGGAAATCATTTGCATTAGCCATTAAATTTGAATGGTTAATATCAACAGTCAATGGAAATAATTTCCATTAACCACTAACATCAAACGATTAATGGAAATTATTTTCATTAACCGTCAACGCGTAATAGTTAATGGAGATAATTTTCATTAACCATTAACTCTTATTGATAATTGAAAATAACTTCCATTAACCATTAACATTTATTGATTAATGGAAGTTATTTCCATTAATCATTTAATGTTATTGGTTAGTGGAAATTATTTTCATTAAGCATTAACATTTCATGGTTAATATCAACAGTCAATGGAAATAATTTCCATTAGTCACTAACATTAAATGATGAATGGAAATTATTTTCATTAACCATCAACGCGTAATGGTTAATGGAGATAATTTTCATTAACCATTAAGTCTTATTGATAATTAAAAATGACTCCCATTAACCATTAACATTTAATGGTTAATGGAGATATTTTCCATTAGCCATTAATTTTTAACGGTTAATTGAAATTATTTCTATTAGCCATTAAATTTCAATTAGCCATTAAAAAAATAATGATAATGCATTCATTTGTCATTAAAAATTTCGCAACTTTGATAATTGGTAAATTTTCGTTAGAATAAAAAGCTGGTCGACGGACCCAAAATTCAAGCGTATGGAAACAAAGCTGAAGGACCCAAATATCTGTACCGCATGCGGTCACAATGGAAAATTGAGAATGCATGTAAAATCAGGTTGCACCGATTGTGGCACCGTCACGAAATGTGACGAATCTTACAAGTATGTATTTGACGGTGATTGAAAAATACGACATATCGCGGTTTTGTTACAATTTTGTAATTTCTTTCAGGGAAAAGAGAGTACTCATAACGAACGAGATAGCGCTGCGCAAAAAAGCACTCTCAATGGAAAATTTTCCGAATCAAGAGTTGATCGATGAATTTCTCGTGAGAAGAGACAAAATGCCGTCGAGCCTCGATCTTCAATGGAGACAGCCGAAAATCGTTGAATTTGTCGTGAGTAAATTTTCATAAAAAATAAGTCTAAAATTTTAACAAACACATTGGAATCTTTTTCAAATTTGTTTCCAAATTTGTTACGTCGAAATTTACGTCGCTCGAAACACGATATTTACGACAATTTGGGAGAAAAATTAAAAAAAAAATCCAATGTGTTGAAAATTCTAAAATAAAGTATTTTCCCCTCTTGAAATTTTATCAATAATCACATAGTTCTCGAATTATGATAATTGAATTATCTGAACTCCGATCCAGAAAATGAGGAATAAAAATATTGGAGAAAAAAATCTGAAAAAATTCCTCTCGACTCAACGAAAACAGACGCAGCTTTTTGCTATCTTTAAGTTTTTCATTAATCCTCTTTGTTTTCATGTTATATGGAATTATTCAAATTTCCTCTTTTTTCACGAACAACAGAATAACTTTAGAAAAGAAAAATCGCTCAAAGTTTGTAAAAAAAGGAAATTGAAGCTTAAACTTTCCCTTTTATGAATCCAATGGTAAAAATGTATTTTAGAAAATTCCTTTAGAAGATGGATGCACCTGAAGCGAGGGAATAAACGGCGGGAAACAATTATTTTCAAGATAGAGTCCAAATCTAAAAACAAATTGTAAAAATAATTTTAAAAACAGGAAAGGAAGCTGAATTCTTCCCCTTCAAAATGCAGTTTGTTAAATTAGTTTACGTTGACTTCCTGCGAAATGGCATTTAAAAAAAACGTTCCAGACCTTTTTTGAAGACTAGTCATTTGCATTATTATTTAAAATCCTGTGAAAAAACATTAATTTTTCGACTCTTCTCTGCAGATAAACAATCATTTGTAATTTTGCATTGACCAACGATAAATAGAATACGTGGCGAATTCATAGAGAATCTTAACACAATAGAACAAGTGTTCCGTAATCAAAATCGTACAAAAATTGGGTATTATTTTTGAAAATTCATTGAAATTACTATTTTCTGTTGTTAAGGTTTAAGGACACATGTTGCCATCAGTTATTGGTGATTAATCCATAAATATTTGTAGAAATAATTTTGAAAATTTATCACTGATATTTCTAGTTACGAAGCGCTTTGATCCTCTCAAATTTCTTGAGTGATCGCAATGAAACTCAAATTAAAAGGCTAGGGGTATAAAATTAAGGAAATTTTTAAGGATTGTGAATCTGCCCCCGAAAGGTTTTGAAATGAAACTTAGAGCATAAGTAGGTACTAATAAAATAATAAGATCCTGAAACTCCCTATCTCAATTGGTTATTGAGGAAAAGTGAAATATGTAAAGAACGGCAAAAAAATTTTTTCTCAGGATTGACCAAACCGATTGATCTAAATTAGTGTGAACTAATGGGGTTATTAATTTTTATGAAAAAACAATAAATGAATAAATCTAAACTTAAATTTTTTTGAAAGTTTACATTTGTTCGGAAAACAAAAGTTCTTGTCTTTCATCAATTCGATAATTTTCGGTTATCTATAAAAAATATAAAAATAATCGAATTTTGTAATAAAATGTTGTTCCTAAAAATATTTGTTAAAATTACTATAAAATTGATTATTGATATTTACCTGGTTTAATTTTTGACTGTGGCAACAAAAATTTTGTTGTTATTTTGAATATGAAATATTATTTTTAATAAATACAAATTATGTAATTATGCGTTAAAATACGAAAAATTAAACCTCAAAACATGTAAATAAATTCATTATTTGAGCCAAAAAGTGGTTGTTATTTTTTTCTACTATGGCGTCCCGTTTTTAAATTTTTAAAAATTCATATTGTTATAGTGAAATATAGAAGGTTGAAAAAAAAATTATTTCATAATTGTGCCAAAATTGTATCACGGTTAAAAATTGAAAATAAAAGAAAATTTTTTTTTTTCGAAGATTTTATAGAGCTATATAGCTCTTAATTTTTTTTCTCGGAGCTATTATCAGCCCCCAAAACATATAAAAAATTTAGATCAATCGATTTGGTCAATCCTGAGAAATTTTTTTTTTTCTGTTTTTTACATATTTCACTTTTTCTCAATAACCAATTGAAATAGGGATCTGAAACTTTCAGGATCTTATTATCTTATTAGTACCTACTTATGCTCTAAGTATCATTTCAAAACCTTTCGGGGGCAGATTCACCATGCTTATATCCCTAGGCCCTTTCTTGAAAATTCCATAACTTTCTCCTACTAACTGACGATTACTCCGAATTATAATTCATTATAATTGAAATATATTAATTTATATGGGAATGAGAAAAAATAAATAAATTCCTTTGTAGAACTTTATGGAACGTCATGTCTGCTGGGAGCCAGAGTACGCTTTCGCAAAGATCTTTTCTTTGACAACACGTTGGCAATTGCGGCACTTTGCTCATATACCTCGTGAGGATCGTTTGAAAATAAGGGGCACGATGGTACCCCTGAGAATAAAGAAAATTCGCAATGTCAGATGCGTCGCGAGTTACGAGATCGTTTGGTGCGACAAGGATCAAATATTGGAAGGTTTGACAATGGGTAAAACATCGGACAAGGAAAATGACAGTGACAACAATGACGACGAAAATTCACCAAACGAGCTCACATCGATCGAGCCCCAGGATGCAGTTCGCAAATGTTATCCGGATTTGGCGGAGGAATTCGAAAATGCGCGACAGGCGAAAAAGAAAAAACCAGCAAAGCCACGAAAAAAGAAGGCACTGATGGAAATCAATGACGATGAGACGGGAACGAAAGACGCGCCGAAGAAAAAACCAGTCAGAAGGGCAAAAAAAAAAATAACCGAATCGTCGAATCGAAAAATCGACGAATTCGTGCAGAAAAATGTTGCTCAAAGCCTGGAGGAATCTTTTGAATCCATGACGATCGCGACTAAACGCAGCAAAGTCACTGAAAATATTGGAAAATCCGATCGTACGAATACGTTGAAGGAAGTTGCGACGTTCGATCGAATTTCATCGGACGCATGTGCGAATGTGAAAAAATCCGATTTTGAAAAAACGTTGAAAAAAGGCCCGGCTCTCGATCGAATTTTGAACGATACAGGGTCGAAAATGAATGACACTATCGGTCGAATGCTCGACGAACTCACGCCCGATGATTTTCCCAGTGAAGTCGAGGACAATAGTTTCGATATGTCCATCGTGATCGAACGTATTTGCGGCCAGAATCGTGCGAATCATTCTCAACGAACTCACGAAAATGATGAAATATCGAAAAAATTCAAAAATCCGCAAGTTTTTGAGAATTTTGAAGAGGTTCGAAACGAGCTCGACAAAGAAGCCGAATTATCGAGCGAAACTGACGAATTTGACATTGTCTACGTTCCACTTGCCGAAAGAATTAAATTATCCAAAAAGGCGGTTTCCGGTGTGACCGATGAAAAAAATGTGGAAAGATTTAGCTTCGGTATTGATGATCTCATGAATGATAGTGGTTTCTAACTTCTCGACAGTGATCGGCAAAAAAAAAATCTATTTTTATTATCCAATTTCTTCGAACAATTAATAATTAGCGAAAAAATATTAGTAATTTTTTGTTAACATCAGTAATTGGCGGGAACATATTACTGATTTTTCTAAAAATTAGTGATTAGTGACAAAATATTTTTAGTTTTTATTAAAAAATTAGTAATTAGCAAAAAAATATTACTAATTTTTCTAAAAAATTCGTAATTAGTGTGGAAGTATTACTAATTTTCATAATAAATAAGTAATTAGTGACATGACATTTCTAATTTAAAAAAAATGAGTAATCAAAGATAAAATATTACTAATTTTTTCCAAGAATTAGTAATTAGCGAGGAAGATATTGCTAAATAACCCAAAAAATCAATAATTTGTGGGGAAGTGTATCAATTTTGGAAAAAGTAATAAATAAAATAAAAATTACTAACGTATTTTTTTACAGGTACTGATTAAATATTCGTATTAATAATAACTTGTGTGATATCGTAAGATATTCGATACAATAAATACTAATGCGTGAAATATTCAAAAGATCGAATTTTTATAAAAAATAAAACAACTTCTTGAATAGAATTGTTTGAGCTTATAACCATGACTCAATCCGTACACACAAGTACGTAAAAATACACAATACTTTTCTACAAATTACTGTATTTTAAAATTAATTAGTAATCTTTTTGCGCTAATTACGATTTTTTTTGCATAATTAGAAATATTTTGTCGCAAAATACTAATTTTTTAGAAAAATTCATAATTAGCAAAAAAAAATTACTAATTTTTTTTTCAACATTAGTAATGAGTGGAAACATATTACTAATTTTTCTAAAAATTAATCATTAGTGACAAAATATTTCTAATTTTTATTACAAAATTAGTAATTAGCAAAAAAATATTAATAATTTTTCTAAAAAATTCGTAATTAGCGACGATATATTACTAATTTTTCTAATAAATAAGTAATTAGTGACATAACATTTCTAATTTAAAAAAAATGAGTAATCAACGATAACATATTACTAATTTTTTCTCAGAATTAGTAATTAGCGAGAAAGATATTCCTAAATAACCCAAAAAATCATTAATTTGTGGGGAAATGTTGTATTAATTTTGGAAAAAGTAATAAATAAAATAAAAATTACTAATGTATTTTTTAATAGGTACTGATTAAACATTCGTATTAATAATAACTTGTGTGATATCGTATGACTTCGATACAATAAATACTAATGTGTGAAATATTCAAAAGATCGAGTTATTATAAAAAATAAAACAACTTTTTGAATAGAATTGTTTGAGCTTATAACCATGATTTAATCCGTAAACACAATAACGTAAATATACGCAATACTTTTCTACAAATTACTGTATTGTAAAATTAATTAGTAATATTTTTTCACTAATTGCTACTTTTTTTGGAAAAATTAGAAATATTTTGTCGCTGAATACTAATTTTTTAGAAAAAAATATTTCGTCACTAATTACTAATCTGTTAGAAAAATTAGAATTATTTTGTCACTAATTACTAATTTTTTTTGGAAAAATTAAAAACATTTTGTCACTAACTACTAATTTTTCCGAAAAAATTGGAAGTATTTTCTTACTAACTACTAATTTTTTACAAAAATCACTTATATTTTTCCGCTAATTACGAATTTTTTTAAAAAATTCATAATTTTTTTTTACTAATTATTAATTTTTCGAAAAAATAATCAATAAAATCAATATCGTTGACGAAAAAATCGATACTGCCAATCACTGCTTCTCAAGCTTTTCAAATATATTTATATTCTCTAATTTTTTAAATACTCGATTTTTTTATAAATGAAATTTTTTACCGTGAAACTGGGTTT
Source organism: Alloplasta piceator (assembly GCA_946863875.1). Lineage (NCBI taxonomy): Eukaryota > Metazoa > Arthropoda > Insecta > Hymenoptera > Ichneumonidae > Alloplasta > Alloplasta piceator. The sequence goes on along the minus strand of OX333072.1, from coordinate 49,537,046 downwards.
TCTCAATGTATCGTTATTCTTATCGCGTCAGCAGAGATTTTCGCTCTTCGATGTATTTCTGCAGGAGAACAGTCGCGTTTCTTAGACTTTGTGTAGCCTGTTCTCGCTTCTTCTTCAATTCTTCCTCCTTCGATTTGTCATCCTCTTCCCACACTTCACGTTTTTTCAAAATCTTTTCAATTTTTTCCTGCGGATCGAACGATTTTTAGAATTTTTCAATATGCAAAAAAATATTTGTCTACCTTGGCAAACGTCCTCTCCTCATCCTCCAATTTTTCCATTCTCTCTCTGTCCTCATTCTCCGTCATTCTTTGCCTCTTTCTCAAATTTTCCATTTTTCCTTCGGACAACCAATCTTCGAGCAAATTCTCGACAGAGTTGATTCGTTTCGTTGCCAATTCGATCTGTGAAAATTCACAAGTTTTTCATGTACCTAAAAAAAAAATTGAAATGTTAAAAATAATTTTTCGTTTTACACTTTCAACGGTCGAAACAATTTCTCTCCTTCGGGCAATTAATTTTTCGTTTGCTTCTTGCCACATGTCCATCAATTCTCTCATCTCAGCTCTGCGACTTCGTGTCTCTCCTATCATGACATTGCACATTTTCGTGTCCTCGTTGAAAAAATTGATTTCACTCTTGGTCATGCGAAATTTGCATTTTTCTCTATTTTCCTTGATCCTATCGGCTTTTTTCGTCAGAGTCCTCGCCGCGTGATAAATATTGATCAATTCCCCGGTGAATTTGCAAGGGCAGGCTTTTGGACATTTGTGCGGACGTTTGAATTTTGTTAGACGACGGATTTCTTCGATCACCTTTTTTAATTTTTAGACAAATTATCGTGAAATTTGAAGTTGAACGGAAAAATAGCAAATATTTACAAAACTTTCCGGACAAAATTTCAAGAAAGGTCTGAAACGTTTTTTTTAATGCCATTTTGCCGGAAGTCAATGTAAACTAATTTAACAAACGGCATTTTAAAGGGGAAGAATTTGGCTTCAATCCCTGTTTTTTAAATTATTTTTAAAATTCGTTTTTAGATTTGGATCCATCTTCTAGAGGAATTTTTTTAAATACATTTTTACCATTGGATTCATAAAGGGGAAAGTTTGAGCTTTAATTTCCTTTGTTTAGAAAACTTTAAGCGATTTTTTTTTTAAGTTATTCTGTTTTTTTTTTGTGAAAAAGGAGAAAATTTGAAAAATCCTGTATAACACGAAAACAAAGAAGTTTCATGAAAAACTTCAAGAAAGCAAAAAGTTGCGTCTGTTTTCGTTGAGTTGAGAGGAATTTTTTCAGATTTTTTTTCCATAATTTTTTTTGCGACCGAAAATAGAAAACAAATTTAGAAAAAAATGTGAAAAAAATTCTTACGTGTTTAAAATGGTTAAATGAAATATTTTTCCTTCCTAAAATTTTATCAATAATCTCATAGTTCATGAGTTATGATAATTTAATTATCTGAGCTCCGACCCTGAAAATGAGAAAAAAAATGTTGGAAAAAAAAATCTGAAAAAATTCCTCCAAACTCAACGAAAATTGACGAAACTTTTTGCTTTCCTGAAGTTTTTCATGAATCCTCTTTGTTTTCGTGTTAGCCGGAAGTTTCAAATTTCCTCTTTTTTCACAAAAAACAGAATAACTTTGGAAAAAAAAATCGCTCAAAGTAAAAAAAAAAAAGAAATTGAAGCTCAAACTTTCCTCTTTATGAATCCAATCGTAAAAATGTATTTAAAAAATTCCTCTAGAAGATGAGTGCACCTGATAAGAGGGAAAAAGGCGAAAAACAGTTGTTTTTAAAATAGACTCCAAATCTAAAAACAAATTGTAAAAATCATTTAAAAAATGACAAAAAAAACATTCCAGATCTTTTTTGAAGTTTTGCCCCGAAACTTTTGGCCGCTAGTGTACTTATTAAAAAAAAAAATTAAGAGTCAATAATCCTCGATAAACGACCCTTAAAAATTCTTTCATCGTACGAAAAAATAATTTACCAAATATTGACGCAATTTATCTCGAAAAAATATATTTATCAATTTCTCGTTGAGTTAAATTTCCGAACATTTAAGTACAGAAAATTATTTCGTACAGGATTTTTATTTCATGCAATTTAAGGTTGTTTAGAAGCAAATCACGTTTAATGAGAAAATTCTGCAAATTTGGTATGTTCTTCAATGAAGTATTTAAGAGATCGTGTAAAAATTTCACGACGATTTGAAAGCTCGTTATCGAATAATTAAGATTAACAAATTAAATAAAATTAAATGTAGTCTTATGGAAACTGATATAACTTTGCGATAAGTTTTTTTTTCGACTTTTCAATTTTTTAATATCCACAATATACTGAAAGCAACGGAAAGAAAACGAAGTTTATTGATAAATATTTTTTGTATTTGTTTAAAAAATTGTTTTTAACAAAACGTTAATTTCTTAATGACGAGCTTCCTAATCGTCGTGAAATTTTTACAAGACCTCTTAAATACCTCATACAAAAACATACCAAATTTTCAGAATTTTCTCATCATTTTTTATTTTAACCCTTAAGAGGAGGCTAAATACCATTTTCGTTCAATCCCTACATTATCGACTTATCACCGTCGTCCAGTCTTTCTCCCAAAACCGTAAATGAAAATTTATTAAATTTTGAAAATTCAGAGGAGGATAAGTTAATTAACAATTAATTGATAATTAAGGGGCTAAAACGCGTCACAACTAACTCCAACGAATTCATTGGAGCCCCAAAAATATTAGGTTACTCGTCAGAATCCATGGTGCTGCCCTCCCTCGCACTAATCTTGTAAACTAGATTTCGCCATTTCGTGTTTCGATAAAACTACAATTTATCGATATTTATCTCCTTATGCGCCATCCAAACTTACGATGTGTCTTTTCCATAAAATAATGTCGAAAACGTCTTGATATTTGTGTCTTGGCGTTCTTCATGGAGCCTCACTCTTAGTTCAGACGAAATACAGTAAAAAGTCTCATAATTCAAGATTTTCAATTACAGATTCCTGATGGTAATCGGATCTATAATTTTTTTTTTTTTTTTTCAAAAAAATTTTAGTGAGGCTCCATTTGTGCCATAATTCCGATTATGCTGTTAAAATTTTATTTAGTTCCATTCATTCGTATGAGAGCAAGTTTGGATGGCGATTTCGAAGCGTAGTGTCGGTATTTAGCCTCCTCTTAAGGAGGTTGAAGTAATGATGATAGAATTCTGAAAATTTGGTATGTTCTTACATGAAGTATTCAGGAGGTCGTGTAAAAATTTCACTACGATTAAGAAGCTATTTATTGAACAATTAACATTCAAAGGTTTCATAGCTTCTAAACAACCTTAAGGAGGTTCATCCGGTACACGATTTACAATACAGATGTTGATAAAAAAAATCAGAATATAGTTATTAATATCTAAAAAGTCATCTGTTAAAATTTCAAGACCTGAGGGTACGTTGTTCGTGAGAAATAAATAAAAATGTAAATTCTAAATAACATGGGCTCTTATGGGATACCATCTATAAATACTAAATGCACAATCATTACAATACAGATTTTGACGAAAATTTAAGAATTAATGAAAAAGTATCCAAGGAACATTTTTAGAGCTTCATAAAATCGATTAGGTACTTGTGAGATTCATAATAAATTAATTAGTCTCGAAAATGCTGATTATTTTGAGGTTAAGCATTGTCAAAGACTTCGCTAGTCACCGCTTATTTTGAGGTTAAGCATTGACATTTTTCTTTTGACTCACTCGGTACCAGATGAACTTCCTTAAGAAAAATAGATTTTTACCGGTGCAGGCACGTTTCTCCATTCTTCGTGAGGGTCATTTTCACCAACCGGAAGTAGGGCTAAATCGTCGTTATCCGGTGGCAATGTTTTGTGATTGATTCTGATAATTCTTGCATCATTTCTCGTCATATTTTCAAAATCTTGTCTCGTAATATTGACAATCTCATAATGAATTGGTTCATCTTTGTCAATCGATTTCTCGATTATCGGGATATTTGATGATTTCTCTATTTCATCGATTTTGTTCTCCAAAATCAATTCTTTGGGTTCTTCTTGGGTAGTTTGTTCAGTTTCGATGATTGATTCGATTTTTGGAGAGTTCATTACAGTCTCGATTTCTGCTATCGGTTCCATTACCTCGATTGACATCGGAATACTGCCACGAGGAGCTTAAAATTTTATTATTATTAAAATTTATTATCGTTGTTTTCTCATGGAGAAAAATTGATTTTTGTGAATGAAGCAAATTTTGAAATTTTCCAATGTGCTAAAAATATCCCAAAATATCGAGGAACCGTATTTATGAGGAAACTCATGATAAAAGAAATTATAATTATAGTCATAGGTACATTTTGACCTTGAACGCCCTCTAAAGTCAATTCAACTTAATCAAGGTGTGGATACGTCTGAGAATAAAAGCTTTTCAAATTCTTTAATAGCCAAGTTATCAATTTTAACAAGGCCCATTTAGTAGTGACCTTGGTGATGACTTTCAAGGTGATTTTAAGGTCAACTTTTATTTTTTTAATGGAAACCTGTAGTTTTGAGTTCTGAAATCAATAGAACAAACATTTTTACATTTAGCTTTGAAAAAGATCAATCAATTTTTTCGGAATTAGTTTGATTTCAGAACTCAAAAATACAGGTTTGCATTAAAAAAAAAAGTTCATCTTGAAATCACCTTAAGGTCATCGTCAAGGTGACTACTTGATGTGCCTTGTTAAAATTAATAACTTTGCTTGTTACGAGAGAATTTGAAAAGCTTCTATTTCCAGAGGTATCCATACCTTCATTAAATTTAATTGACCTTACAGGACCTTCAAGGTCAAAATGTACCTATTACTTAAATACATGTTTGAACGTAAAATTTCCCGCTCTATCGATTGCCGATGTCAAAAAACGGGATTTCCGTTTGAAAATAAAGTTGACCTTGAAATAACCTTGAAGGTCCTGTTACTTCTGTGACACCCTGTATATTCTTCAATATTAGAGAATTGGCGAAATTTTTTTGATAACTTAAATTCGGATTATGATAGTGTGTTCCTCTTTGCACTTCTAATTTGCAATTCTAATTTGCTTACGAATGATTTCTTGGTTAAAATTTTTTTTTGTCCAATACTTGTTACTGAGGCTTTTCTTTGTTCCTCGTGATTCTTTCCCTCCACGAGAATACTTGTGATTTCTTCGTTTTTCGGTTCCTCTGCAAATTCTTCATTTGCCATAATTAATTGACTATCATCGACAACTTCCTTCTTCATTTCCGGTAATTTTATAAAATGCAAATCTCCATTTTCCGTAATATTCTCCAATTTTGGAGGATCCAATTTTATGGCTAGAACTTCTGTCCGATCGATCACACTCGATTCTTGACTTTTGCCAAATTTCTTGAGGGTCCTTGAACTGATTTCACTGATGCTGGAACGCCATCTGCTCGAATTATTAAATGGGTCATTCCATGTAAAATCGACTAAGAGTTGGAATCGACCTCTTTCAATTTCGATCAAATTTGGTCAGAAGTTTTCGTTGTCAATAAAACGAAGTTCTACCAAAGGAAAAAAAATTAATTTTTTTTTTCGAAAGTAATGCAAAATTCATAATTTTTCAAATCTTTCAAGTTTATTTTTTAAATATCTTGAAAACTATTATAGTTACGAAAAATCGTTCTGAATTCGTCTGAAAGAGTATACTTTGGGCTACGAAAAAAAAAATATTTCGAAAAAAAATTTTGGAAAATGATGAATTTGGAGAATTTTGAATTTTCAAAAGTCGCGAAAATCCAAGTTCTGTATTTTATTTTTGGTTTAATTTTGTTAATATAATACCTTGTACCGATCTTGAAAGATCCTGAAATTTTTAGAGGTGTTTTTTTTCAAAAATATACATTTTTGAATTTTGGTAAATTTTCTTTTTCAATTGTCATTAATTGAAATTTTTACTGCTTAAAATTACAAAATTACATGATTGCTCACCTTTACTTAACTTAAAGGAAAAACAAAAACACACTATTCTGAAAATTTAACGATCTTTTAAGATCAGTAAAAGGTATTATATAAAAAAAATTTATCCAAAAATTTAATGTTGATCGTGGATTTGCACGATTTAAAAAAAAATCAAAAATGTACATTTTTGAAGAAAAAAAACACCTCTCTGAAAATTTCAGGATCTTTTAAGATCAGTACAAGATATTATATTAAAAAAATTAAACCAAGAATAAGATACGGAACTTGGATTTTCACGATTTTTGAAAATTCAAAATTCTCTAAATTCATCATATTTCAAATTTTTTTTTTTGAATATTTTTTTTTTCGTAGCCCCAAGTACACTCGTCAAAACGAATTCAGAACAATTTTTCTTAACTATAATAATTTTCGAGATATTTAAAAAATAAACTTGAAAAATTGGGAAAATTGTGAAATTTTAAATTTTGAATCACTTTTGAAAAAAAAATTAATTTTTTTTCTTTGGTAAAACTCCATTTTATTGAAAACGAAAACTTCTGACCAAATTTCATCGAAATTGAGAGGGGGCCATTCCAACTCTCGGTCGATTTTACATGGAATGAACCAAATATATTTGCATATTATTTAGTGGGATTTCTCGTTAGAAATATCGAGATAGAATTGTTTGGCTGAGATTTTGAATCTTTGTTGAGGCGAAAGTTTTGGCTGATTGGAAATTTGTACCTCTGACCTTTCGATTCGTGATCCAAGATGGGATTAATTTTCTTCTCGCCGTTCTTCTCCGCTTCTAATTTTTCCTTCACCGTTTCCAATAGCTCGGTTCCTCTTTTTTTCAAATTCGAAAATTTCGCTGAAATTTTCCTGAGAGAAATTCTCCCCTTTTCGTCTACCGACGAATTTGACCTTTCGACCAGGTTAGGCGAATCTTTTTTTGACATCTTCGAGTCACGATAATTTCGTCGAAATAATTTTCGTGAACTTTCGGATCTTCGTATCAGGAGGAAAAAACAAAAAAATTCTGACAATGAATATAGATTCAAATTTTTACAGTAACACAAATATATTTATTTTTTTCTCAATCCGAAAACAATGTAGATAACAAATATCCTTTTTTGAATTTTTTATAATTACAAAAAAAAAAAATTGTTGAATACGGTGCGCTTATAAATCCGACGCGAGTCGTTGAGATTGTACGGAGGCAATATTGCAATTATATAATATATATTTTTATGTATTATTTGTTTTTTTTTTCAGTATTACTCGTTATTATCGACATTTCAGTGTCGATAACTAAATTGTACATTATGCATGGAATACTGTTCGAGCTTTTGGTAATATATATTTTTTTTTGCTAAATCCTTGTGATTTGAACACCTCGTGAAATAATCTGGGATTTGTCTGTTTTTTTTAAAATTCGATTCCTTATCGTATCTTCGGCGAGGTCTTTTTTGTAGTTTTTTTTTCGTATATAGGCCGTAGATCAGTGATCGGCAAAAAAAATCTATTTTTATTATCCAATTTTTTCGAAAAGTTAATAATTAGCAAAAAAATATTACTAATTTTTCAAAAATATTAGTAATTAGTGACAAAATATTACTAATTTTTCAAAAAAATTAGTATTTAGTGACAAAATATTACTAATTTTTCAAAAAAATTAGTAATTAGTGACAAAATATTACTAATTTTTCGAAAAAATTAGTAATTAGTGACAAAATATTACTAATTTTCCTAATAAATAAGTAATTAGTGACATAACATTTCTAATTTTTCCAAAAGAATGAGTATTTAACGATAAAATATTACTAATTTTTTCCAAGAATTAGTAATTGGCGATAAAGACGTCGCTAAATAACCAAAAAAATCAATAGTTCGTGGAGAAATGTTGTATTAACTTCGGAAAAAGTAATAAATGAAATAAAAATTACTAATGTATTTTTTAATAGGTACTGATTAAATATTTGTATTAATAATTTTCGCTAATTACTAATTTTTTTGGAAAAATTAGAAATATTTTGTCGCTAAATACTAATTCTTAGAAATATTAGAAATATTTTCACTAATTACAAATTTTTTTTTGAAAAATTGTAAGTATTTCCTGAGTAATTACTAATTATTTAGAAAAATGATTAATCTTTTTAGGCTAATTATTAATTTTTCGAAAAAAAATGATTAATAAAATCAATATCGTTGACGAAAAAATCGATACTTCCGATCACTGCCGTAGATTCGTTGGTGATAATCGAGACCTTAACGAGACCATTTTTTCATCCCAAAATTACAAATCAATATTATTCGTATACAATTTTTGGGAAATTAGACAAATGAAAAAATGTCCGGATTCGAGTAAAGAAAAATGAAAAAATAATTCATTCTTCCCAAAATTCAAAGTAACTCGACAAAGGTTACACTTTTTTTTCTTTTCTTTTTTTCCAAATATCTGGAATCGTATAATCCATGATTTCAAAAATTATTGTAACACGAATTCTCGGCTAGAATAATCGATATAAAGTCAATTACTTTTTTCTCCTCCGATCTAAATTTCTCTATTAAAATTTTCTCCACAAATCCTTTGATAAATTAAATTGTAACGAATAAAAAAAATCGTTTCAACGCTAAATAGGTACGCAGTACTTAAAAGATCAATATATATTGATATATATATATATATATATATATATGTATGTATATATATGGGGCGTTCCATCCCAATTCGGACAGTTTGAAAAACTTTTTTTTTATTCCCTCAATTTTTTTTATATTTTTCCCATCAATAGACTCTTGCTGGTAAATTTTGAGATTTTTTTTATTACTCGTTCAAAAGATAAATTAACAAAAAAACCGCTCTTTTTCGGTATTTTGGTCATAACTTCTTTAATAATGGTCCAAATTGAAAGTTTTTTTTCAAAATTTTTGTTTTTTTATGGTTTTTTCAGAAAAAAATACAATAAAAATATTCGACGTGTTTTTGAATGAGTTTTTTGATCTTTAAACTTTGATTCGCGTTTTTAAAAGTGAGTGTCATTTTTTATTTAAAAAAAAATTGTTTTTTGTAAACATCTATCTATTCAACAATTTTTAAGTCTAGTCCGATCGTGGGATCTCAATAACGACTATTTTTTTCGATTTTTCGAAAATTAATTTTTTTTTAAATCATTTTGAATTAATTTTGACACTTTTTCATTGTTAACGGATTTTTAAAATTAATAATTAATCGATGAGCAAATGACAACAGTTCAAGAATTGTATGAGTGGGCAAAATCGAAAAAAAATAGTAGTTATTGAGATCCCACGATCGAACTAGTCTTAAAAAATGTTAAATAGATAGATGTTTGAAACAAGAAATTAAAAAAAAAATCAAAAATGACCCTCACTTCAAAAAACGCGATTTGAAGTTTAAAACTCAAAAAACTCATTCAAAAACATTGCCAATATTTTTGTTATATTTTTTCTGAAAAGGCCATAAAAGAACAAAAATTTTGAAAAAAAAAACTTTCAATTTGGACCATTATTAAAGAAGTTGTGGCCAAAATACCAAAAAAAGAGCGGTTTTTTTGATAATTTAATATCTTTTGAACGGGTAATCAAAAAAATCTCAAAATTTAACAGGAAGGGTCTTTTGATGGGTACTAGAAAATATAAAAAAATTGAGGAAATTAAAAAAAAAAGTTTTTCAAACTGTCCGATTTGGGATGGAACGCCCCATATATACTCAATTCTCAATGGCCAAATCAATTGGTCTCTAATTAAAAATTTTCTACATATTTTTTTTTCCTCCCTTCTCTGCACCATTTTTTTCGCCACTTCTTATCCTTATTTTCTACGTGAAATTTCTGTATAAACCCTGCTAATTGGTGCACCCGAGCTCGAGTATTATAATCGGTAATTTTTTTTTTCACTCTGACGAACTGATTTGTCCCGATTATTGTATTTTAGGACAAAAAATATAACAAGAGATAGAAGAGACGTTTCGAGCCAAGATCGTATTATAGATGTATGGGGCATTCCGGGAAAAATCAACGTCTTGCGATTCGTCAAACAGACATTTTCTTCCGGTTACACTTTTCATCGAAATGTTTGCGCCTTTGACCCGAAAAATAGATTTTTCACAAGCTGAAACTTGAGCATTATCAACTGCGCTGTATTGCACAAATTTCACCCTTAAGGCGGTATTCTGGTTTAGAGACACACATTTCAAGCATTTTTTTGAGCTCGGTAAATGTTTTTACCATTCTTTTTTTTCTAACCTATTTGTTAATATTTTGACAATATAGGAACAAATTTTCGAGACGAAAAAATGAAAATTGAAATTATAAGCTGGTAAAATTAACCCCTTGACTGTGAGTGACACACATAAGGGCAAAAAAAGTCAACCTATTTCTACTGAATCGATTCGATTGTAATTTGGAACATCATGGTTTTTGGGGTCGCTGAATTTGAATTTGACATCAGATTTTCAAAATTCAAAATGGCGGATCCGATATGGCGGACGCAAATTCGAAAAATGGTTTGATTTCGACGAAAGTGAGTACTTCATGGTTTTCGGAGTCGCTGAATTCGAATTTGAAATTATATTTCCAAAATTCAAAATAGCGGATCCAATATGGCGGACGCAAATTCGAAAAATGGTTTGATTTCGACGAAAGTGAGTACTTCACGGTTTTCGGAGTCGCTGAATTCGAATTTGAAATCAGATTTCCAAAATTCAAAATGGCGGATCCAATATGGTGGACGCAAATTCGAAAAGTAGTTGGATTTTGACATCATGGTTTTTGGGGTCGCCGAATTTGAATTTGACATCAGATTTCCAAAATTCAAAATGGCGGATCCGATATGGCGGACGCAAATTCGAAAAATGGTTTGATTTCGACGAAAGTGAGTACTTTATGGTTTTCGGAGTCGCTGAATTCGAATTTGAAATTATATTTCCAAAATTCAAAATAGCGGATCCAATATGGCGGACGCAAATTCGAAAAATGGTTTGATTTCGACGAAAGTGAGTACTTCACGGTTTTCGGAGTCGCTGAATTCGAATTTGAAATCAGATTTCCAAAATTCAAAATGGCGGCTCCAATATGGTGGATGCAAATTCGAAAAGTAGTTGGATTTTGACAAAAAATTGTATCCCTAGATGTTAAATTATTGGAATTTAAAAATTTCCTTTCCAGGATATATTAACGGTCACAACTTTGAGAATATGCAAAAAATTGATTTTTTTCAAAATTATAGACCAGAATACCGCCTTAATGCGACGTTAATAAAAAAAAGATTAGATATTTGAAGCATCGAACTTTTAACTAAACGAAAAATCGAAAAATGTGTTATTTTCACGAAAAATTGGAAAATCCCTCGAATAAAAATAATTCGAAATTTTCTTCCATTACCTTAAATAATGATTGAAATTTTCTAATTTTTCATAAAAATAAAAAATTTAGATTTTTTGTTTTTGTTTTTGAAAAAACAAAAAACGTAAACAAATTCTTGTACGAGATCGATTTTTCTCAAGAAAAGCTATGAAAAACCTCGATGAGAAGCGTAATCCGAAAAAACGTGATATTATTTATCGTCCTCGTACATAATTCACCTACAATTTAATATTCAGGAATATATTTCTTGGGGGAATGCAATTTGTCAAAAACTTTTTTTCCCCGTTCAGCGGTGATTTTCTCTCACATGGTAAACCATGAATAATTTACGTAGCGACGAATGAGGTCAGAAAAATATTACAAGGTTCTTCGATGAATATTTCACATCGTTCCACAATACAAATACAAATTGCGAGGCAATTAATTTTTTTTTTCTCGCTCTCGTGCCTCAAAGTAGTTTTATCCTCGTTAAAAATTCAACCTCGAGCTTTTTTTCTCACCCTCTCGGCAAAGAAAATTGCATTATACATTTGATTACGTAACGTCTTTGACCACGAAAATTGTACAATGACCTTTATCTTTATATACATATGGGGCGTTCCACGGCAAATCGGACACCCTTTGGCTTTTGCATCTCCGATTTTTTTGAAAATTTTTTATGTTTCAGTACCGATCGAAATAGGCCTCCATGATTTTTTTCAATTTTTTTTGTCGAACCGTTTTCGAGATATCGTTTTTTCAAAAATTACTTCATTCAAAGGTACTTATAATAAAAAAATATTGAAAAAAATCGTCATTTCCGGCATTGTCGAAAGTTAGGCTCAAAAGTTGTGGTTCGAATGACAGTTTATTACAAAATTTTTTTTAAGAAAATCGTTCGGTACGCGTTTTTTGAAAATCCACAATTTACATTTAAAACTTGGAAATCTTACAGAAATACGGTTTGAAATTTTTTTTTCGATATTTTTTATCAAAAGTACGTTTAAAAACAAAAATTATGACGAAAAAATCGTCCCATTTGGCCCATTTTTCGCAAAGTTGTGGACGTTTAGAAAAAAAGAGTTACGTATTTTTTGAAAAATCGATATTTTGAAAACGGTTCGACAAAAAAAAATGAAAAAAATCGTGAAGAACTCTTTCCACCAATACTGAAACGTGACGAATTTTCAAAAAAATCAGTGATGCAAAAGCTATATAATGTCCGATTTGGCGCGGAACGCCCCATACATACGATATATACATATATTAGTTTCACGTTATTATTCAAGCAGACGAATCCCTATCGTCGTGCAAATACAAACTAGCTTTTTTTCCGAAGCTCGGAATACAAACGTTTATTCGATCGCCTTCATTCTTACGCAAAGTGCAAATACGGCCAGTCTACGTTTTCTTTGTTTTGGTTTCGTTAAAATCTAGTGAAATCACCGTCGATATATCGATCAGTACGTTTCTCTAATTACGCTTTTAATTAGGCTTTGAAAAATTTTTTTTCCGTTGGCTATTAGGCATTTTTAATAATAATAATAATAATAATAATAATAATAATAATAATAATAATAATAATAATAACAACAACAATAATAATTTAAATTACAAGGGGGTAATTTTTTTTCAATTATTGCTGGCAAAACTCACAAACGAGAGTCTTTTTAGATCACAAAATCTGCTAAATGCTCGCAAAGTATCGACAAGAAGAATAGAGAAAAAAAAGATTCTCTGTGAAACGCATTTGGCTCGTGAGATTTTTTTTCATCTATGCTTTTTTTTGTTTGTTCTAATGCTCGCGAGATAAATAGAAAAATCGGCTGATCGTAGAAAAATATCGTTCACTCTAAGTTGCCTAGTTTGCGTTCACCGGAAGTTAACTGATAAATTTGAAAAGAAAGCGGAAACAAAGATATATACGAGGCATCCCATCCCAAATCGGACAGTTTGAAAAACTTTTTATTTATGTTCTCAAATTTTTTATATCTTTTAGTACCCGTCAAAAGGCCCTTGCTGGTAAATTTTGAGATTTTTTTTTATTACACGTTTGAAAAACAAAAAAACCACGCTTTTTTCGGTATTTCAGTTATAACTTATTTAATAATGGTCCAAATTGAAAGTTTGTTCTCTGAAAATTTTTGTTTTTTATGGCTTTTTCAGAAAAAAATATAACACAAATATTCGACGTGTTTTTGAATGAGTTTTTTTGAGTTTTAAACTTTAAATCGCGTTTTTTAAAGTGAGCGCATATTGTCATTTTTTTAAAAATTTTTTGTTTTTAATAAAAAACCATTTTTTCGTTTTCAAAAATCGAAAAAAAAATAGTAGTTATGGAAGGCCCAAGATCGGACTAGTTCTAAAAGTTGTTGAATAGATAGATGTTTAAAAAAATTTTTTTTTTTAAATCAAAACTTACACTCACTTTTAAAAACGCGATCTAAAGTTTAAAACTCATTAAAAAACACGTCGAATATTTTCGTTGTATTTTTTTTCTGAAAAGGCCATAAAAAAACAAAAACTTTCAAAAAAAAAACTTTTAATTTGGACCATTATTAAAGAAGTTATGACCAAAATACCGAAAAAAGAGCGGTTTTTTTTTGTTAATTTAATATCTTTTGAACGGGTAATAAAAAAAATCTCAAAATCTACCAGCAAGGGTCTTTTGGTGGGTACTAAAAAATATGAAAAATTTGAGGAAATAAAAAAAAAGTTTCTCAAACTGTCGAATTTGGGATGGAACGCCCCATATGCATGTGCGTTTTGTCCATTATTGCAGAATCACATTCTGACAACTACGATATACTGTTTTCTTTCCGTTGCCATCGAGGAACTTGCGAGGAAATACAATGTTCGAATAGGATTCGAAAAAAAAAATCGATTCGTTCCGACTTCGTACAATTTTCCTTTCGAGATGAGGTCAAAGGAAAAACCGTAAGCAAACTTTCACCTCATTTTCTCCCCGTCGTCATTTTGAGCGGGGCCGGAAAATCTGGGCCGGGAAACAGTTTTATCACGTGGCAAAAGAGCGTCTTTTCGGAGACGTGCCTTTTTTTTCAAACGCGAAATCTTTGAAATCCGTGGACTCTTTTATCCATTTTTTCAAACCCATTTTTAACAACGACACGTGTCGACTCACTCCGATGACATTAACTGAACGCTGTCGTCCGCCGATCTGTGCAATCTCCGAACTTCCGATAATGTCCTTATCGGTGTTGGATTCAGTAGAGAAAACGTGTGCGTGTGCCGGTCTGAAAATTTGGAAAAATATATTTTTCACATTTTTAAAAATTACAAATTGACAATTCAATAGTACATTACATCACGAGTCAGAAAATGTTTTTACGCCGAGTGATGTACGATATTTTAAATCACGAGGTGCAATGTGGACGTTTTCACATCCGCTTGCGGACGTAAAAGAGTCCATTATTGTACTGAGTGATATAAAATTCATTTTCATTTAATTGTCTGTATATGTTCATAAGTGGAAAATTATCAACTCTCTCTCTGGACTAGAAAATAATTGCGCTCCTTGAAAAGAGAAAATGCATTGGAATTTGTCTATGGGCGATTCCACGTCAAATCACGCGGCCATCGGCCGGGAGCCCTCGGATTTTGATGTCCAATGAATCGTGGGTTTCGTTTGGCCCAAAATATGACCTCAAATTTTTTAAACTTTTTATTTCATTCTTCAGGGGTTGCCCGAGCTAAAAAATCATTAAATTGTGGGAAAACATAAAGAGGGGCCTTTTTTTAATTAATGAAATTATTTCACAGAAACTAGGGCCCAAAACAGATATTTTCGTCATCGTTCGATAATGGGCCAAAAATAATTACTATTTCTTTTTGTATTTTAATTTTTTTTTATTATTTCTTATTTTGATTGTTTCTTGTGGTGAGAATAACAACGACCAAAATATTTTTCGAAAATTTACTAGCCTCAACGACCTGAAATAAAACGGATGATTCAAACACAATAAAAAAATTAAAACAAAAAAATAGTAATTATTTTTTGATGACCGTGTGATTTGACGTGGAATGACCCATATATATTGGACTGATTAAAATGAAACGACTATTTTTTTTAAATCCCCTATTAAATACTTTCGGGGAAGTGAAAAAAGATGCCTTTTTTAAAGTAGGGCTTTTAATATTAATATTTAGAGGTGTCTCATCGCGAATTTCCATTTTCCTGTGTTATTTAAATGGGATAGACCTTCGCGATGAGAGACCTCTAGTAATATTAAAAGCTCTGCTTCTAACAGGCATCTTTTTTTACCTCCCAAAAGTACTTAAAATGAGATTTAGAGAAAAAAAAAATAGTCGCTTTTTTGTATCAGTACCATTTCCCTCGTGCTATGGGCGATGAAATATGCAAGGATAAATATTCAACGTTGAAAAATTCCATTCTTGTAAAATTTATATATTTTCCCCTACCAGCGCATTCCTTAGCCCAGTTTCGATAGACAAGGGATCGATACATCGATCTCGCGTGTGTGGCAATGACGTACTGTACAAACATACACGACACGATTCTGTATGAACGGTACGTAAAAAAAAAACCGGCGCATCAATAAGTGTAAACTACACCCTCTCTTCTAATGACTGACGCACAAAATTTTCGTAAAAGGACAAATTATTGGGAAAATAAAAGCTTCCGTTCCCAGTGAACACGTTATGTGGCAGCAATTTAACATGGAAGTTACATGTAATGTTACAATGTTATTCGTATGTGACATAGCTGTTATATAACGTTCAAGTAACATGTTATTTAACATTTGTTACATTACAGTAATGTAACATTTGTTATATCGTGGCAATATAATATGAAAGTTACATGTACATAATGTTACAATGTTATTCTTGTGATACATAACTATTATATAATGTGGAAGTAACATGTTATGTACCATTTGGTACATGCAGGTTCCATAACTGGTATATAATTTTGTTACATTACAGTAATGTAAAAAAGTTTTGTAGCCGTTACGTAACATGCCTATAACGAAGTGACATTACGGTAATGTAACATTTGTTATATTGCGGCAATATAACATGGAAGTTACATGTAATGTTACAATGTTATTTTGTGGCAATATAACATGGAAGTTACATGTAATGATACAATGATATATTGCGGCAATATAACATGGAAGTTACATGTAATGTTACAATGTTATTCTTGTGATACATAACTGTTATATAACGTGGAAGAAACATGTTATTTACCATTAGTTACATGCAGGTTACATAACTCGTATATAATTTTGTTACATTACAGTAATGTAAAAAAGTTTTGTAACCTCTACGTAGCATGCCTATAACGAAGTGACATTACGGTAATATAACATGGAAGTTACATGTAATGTCACAATGTTATTCTTGTTATACACAACTGTTATATAACATTGGAAGTAACATGTTACGTACCACTTGTTACATGCAGGTTACATAACTGGTTATAATTTTGTTACATTACAGTAATGTAAAAAAGTTTTGCAGCCGTTACGTAACATGCTTATAACAAAGTGACAGTACGGTAATGTAACATATGTTATATTGCGGCAACATAACATGGAAGTTACATGTAATGTTACAATGTTATTCTTGTGATACGTGACTGTTATATAACGTGGAAGTAACATGTTATGTACCATTTGTTACATGCAGGTTACATAACTGGTATATCATTTTGTTACATTACAGTAATGTAAAAAAGCATTGCAGCCGTTACGAAACATGCCTATAACGAAGTGACATTACGGTAATGTAACATTTGTTATGTTGCGGCAATATAAGAAGGAAGTTACATGTAATGTTACAATGTTATTCTTGTGATACATAACCTTTATATAACGTGGAAGTAACATGTTATGTACCATTTGTTACACGCAGCTTACATACCTGGTATATAATTTTGTTACATTACAGTAATGTAAAAAAGTTTTGTAGCCGTTACGTAATATGCCAATAACGAAGTGACATTACGGTAATGTAACATGTTATATTGCAGCAATATAACATGGAAGTTACATGTAATGTTACAATGTTATTCTTGTGATACATAACTGTTATATAACGTGGAAGTAACATGTTATGTAACCAGCATATGTTATGTAACAGTTACATAACTATTACATAACTGTTATATAACAATGTTATATTGTTGAGTAGGAAATTGTAACTTACATGTAACGTCTATGTAATGTTACATGTTACGAATAGTAACATTGCCATTACATTACTGTGTCCACTTGGTTATGATAGAGTAAAAATGAAAATGTGAAGGATCGATGGGGAAGAAATAAAAAATTCGAAATCGATGAGAAAAATTGAAAACGTCAAATCAGAAATGTCAGAATATTCTATACAAATCGCTATATATCGATGTGCAATGTAGCTGAGTGCTTTATACAATTTTGCCTCAAGGGAGTGGAAGAATTTGGAATAATGTATGGCGCAAATCGAACATCCGTAGACCGGTAATAGAGGAGACGGAGTGGGCACTCCTCGGGATCGCGTAACACGGTAGAAGAAATATGAGGGTAGTTCATCTCGTATATACGAGGTTTTCAACGTCAACTCTAGCAGCGTTCGATCCACACCCTCTCAGATTTTATTCATGATTTCTTCTCATGACCGTATTAACTACTACTAATTTTTGCAGATTTTTTTTATTTCTCCCAAAACAAAAATTTAATGCTATTTGAAATGAACAATTTCAAAAAATTCATAAAAAAACTGCATAACTGGTATATTACCAGCATAACATTGCCCCAGAAGAATAGGGCAATTATAATTATTCAGCAGTTGTTTTTCAAATTATATATTTTTTTTTAATACCGAAATTGAGAAATCTACAAAAATTCTCAAAAAACTGACATTTCGACACAATCCAATTATAGAAAAGGTGAAAAATTGGAGGGTTTTAATTTTCGAATACTATCTCCACAATTCCAATTTGTAAAAATTATTATAATAAATTCAAAATTTGATATTTTCAAGAATGGATTGTAGGCTAAAAAAAACAGATCCAGCGGTAAAATATCGATACTTTTTACGATTGTAGAAACTACCTATATTTTGGAAAAAAAAATTGAAAATTGAGTTCTTCAATTACGTTCGATAAAATGAGTAAAGTTTCGTTAAAATCGAGAACGGTCAAGAGCGGATTAAAGAACACCCAGCGGGAAGCACTATCATATATGTCCATATATATAGGAACACAGACGAAAACGGGCTATGGCCCGGGATTAATTTATTCGAGGTAAAAATACGTTGATCGATCGGACGTGTCTGCGTTGCGGCAAGGTCGAGGGCATCCCACCAACACAGCACAAAATAGTTTGCACATAGTCAGAAATGAATAGGATGAAGAGGTAGAGGGGATAACCAAGTTTTCGTCGGCGATTCGCAAAATGAAAGAGCCTTGGTCTCTGTGTAACGTTTTACCAAATATATACATAAATATATATACAGGGAGTCCCAGGAGTGAAGGTCAATACCGTGAGGGTAGATTCGTGACGTAATAATGAGTAGAAAAGTCCTTTGCCATTTTTTCATATATTGAACCGCTGAACTGTTATTAATTTTTTTTAATCAGCCAATGAGACGCGCCCATTGAGATGAGCGGTGATCCCACCATGCCTCATCTCATTGGCTGATGAAAAAAATTAATAACAATTCAGGGGTTCAAGATACTGAAAAACGGCAAAGGACTTTTCTACTCGATATTACGTAACGAATCTACCCTCATGGTCATGACCTTCGGCCCTGGGACACCCTGTACGTGTGAAAGAGGCTTTTAGCAAGCCGCTACGGCAACCCCACAGCTGTCACCCACTCAGCTTCTTTCTCTCTTCCTTCCTCTCGCTTTCTCGCTTGTCTTCATTAACGCCACTCATCAGCATCTCGTATCATCAAGAGGGAATCTCTGTGACTACGTACCTCTGATGTCGGTCGAGGGTTCACTCCTGGACAACTCGTTATCCGTGCAGCGATGCACGGGACTTTTCGTGGGACTCTTGTAGTGGGAACCAACAACGTTCTCGACCTTTCCGGATGTTTGATTTCGATGAGGAAAATGAAATACCGGAGTGTGCGGCCACGACGCTGGCGGTGGACTACGAACAAGATGCTCGTGAACCTGAGCAAGGGTCAACGGGTCTGCATCCCCTAATTCCTAATTTCATAAAAATCATCGGATCACTTCATTTGAAATAAAATTCTAGAAAGCAATCTTTCCAATTAGCATGCGCTGGATTATTTTTTTCCTGTCATTGGGGATGAAGACAATTTTCAAATTTTCTTAAGGGGACCGAGTCAGCGTTAAAACGTCGATTTTTGAACCTAAATATAAATGTTCGTTGAATGCATGTAAACCTGACCAATGGTCCATCATTTGAGGTATCAAATGAAGAAATTTTTTACGCTAGATGGAACCATTAAGGATGTCCCAGCGAAAAATTTTATCTGATTGACATTTCCGTACTTCCCCAGTGAACACGTTTTGTTGCAGCAACGTAACATGAAAGTTACATGTAATGTTACAATGTTATTCCTATGTAACATCGCTTTTATATAACGTGCAAGTAACATGTTATGTAACATTGATTACATGCAGGTTACATAACTGGTATATTACAGCAATGTAACAAAGTCTTGTAGCCGTTACGTAACATGCTTATAACGAAGTGACATTACAGTAATGTAACATATGTTATATTTCGGCAATATAACATGGAACTTACGTGTAATGTTACAATGTTATTCTTCACGTGGAAGTAACATGTTATGTACCATTTGTTATATGCAGGTTACATAATTGGTATATCATGTTTTTACATTACAGTAATGTAAAAAAAATTTACAAAATAATAATATTGCAGTAATATAACTGAAATATTACAATGATATCGACGTAATATTGCTGTTATATAAATGCAATATAATAGTTACATTAATGTAACATTACATTCCAATATTGCGGTTACATAGGTAACCGTTACATAACTGTTAGACAACTGTTACATAACTGTTACATAACTGTTATATAACTGTTATATAACAATGTTATATTGCTGAGTAGGAAATTGTAACTTACATGTAACGTCTGTGTAATATTACACGTTAAAAACGGTAACATTGCCGTTACATTGCTGCCCATAACATAAGGGCCTAAAAAAAGAACATTTATATTCATGTTAAAAAATCGACGTTTTGACGCTTACTCGGTCCCCTTAAGGAAATTTGAATTATAGCGAATGTATAGTTGTGAGAAAAAAAATTGGCTCTGAATGAAAACTTGCCTGAGACATTAGTATAGCGTCATCGGATTCAGATTCTTCGAGCGATTCCACGAGACTCTCGCGACTTGCGAGAACCTACGAGAAAGATATTTTTTTTCCTTGTGACAGTGTTAATCGATCGACTAGAGGGCGAGTAATCTTGCGGTGTAACCGAATCAAAGGCAGTTTAATGAAGTTACGTTGAAGTTTGCGTCGTTGGAACGCAACACGAAGAAACCTATTAAACCTAGGCATTTACTTGTAGCTTCCTCATTTATCTTCATCGTTCACCAAGTCTTATTTATCAGCAATTTATTGAGCTTGACGAGTAGTTCAATTATGGCTTCCTCAGAAATGAAAATTAACAAACGACCGAAAGGAATCAGAAAGGTATGGCCGAATTTATCATTGGATAATTCTTGTCATCATTTTTTTGACAAATTCAAAAAATTTTTGAATCTCGAGTGCTCACTCGATTCTTTGAAAATTCAACAGCAATTGTCCTTATCATCAAGCACTTTGATAACAGGGTTGCAAATAATTCATTACTTTTTTTAATGCATTTACTTTTTTAATGCATTTAATGAATTTTCTATAAACATTAACTCTTATTGATTAATTGAAATAATTTCCATTAACCATTTAATGTTAATGGTTTATGAAAATCATTTCCATTAGCCATTAACATTAAATGGTGAATGGAAATTATTTTCATTAACCATTAACTTTCATTGATAATTGAAAATAACTTCAATTAACCATTAACATTTAATGGTTAATGGAAATCAATTCCATTAGCCATTGAATTTTAATGGTTAATGGAAATAATTTCCAGTATCCATTAAATTTTAATGGTTAATGAAAATCATTTCCATTAGCCACTAACATAAAATGATGAATGTAAATTATTTTCATTAACCATCAACACGTAATGGTTAACGGAGATAATTTTCATTAACCATTAACTCTTATTGATAATTGAAAATAACTATAATTAACCATTAACAACTATTGATTAATGGACATTATTTCCATTAATCATTTAATGTTATTGGTTAGTGGAAATTACATTCATTAACCATTAACATTTAATGGTTAATGGAAATCATTTCCATTAGCCATTGAATTTTAATGGTTAATGGAAATAATTTCCAGTATCCATTAAATTTTAATGGTTAATGAAAATCATTTCCATTAGCCACTAACATAAAATGATGAATGTAAATTATTTTCATTAACCATCAACACGTAATGGTTAACGGAGATAATTTTCATTAACCATTAACTCTTATTGATAATTGAAAATAACTTCAATTAACCATTAACAACTATTGATTAATGGACATTATTTCCATTAATCATTTAATGTTATTGGTTAGTGGAAATTATATTCATTAACCATTAACATTTAATGGTTAATGGAAATCATTTCCATTAGCCATTAAATTTTAATGGTGAATGGAAATAATTTCCAGTAGCCATTAAATTCTAATGGTTAATGAAAATCATTTCCATTAGCCACTAACATGAAATGATGAATGGAAATTATTTTCATTAACCATCAACACGTAATGATTAATGACGATAATTTCCATTAACCGTTAACTCTTATTGATAATTGAAAATAACTTCAATTAACCATTAACATTTATTGATTAATGGAAATTATTTCCATTAATCATTTAATGCTATTGGTTAGTGGAAATTATATTCATTAACCATTAAATTTTTTTAATGGTTAATGGAAATTATTTCCAGTAGCCATTAAATTTTAATGGTTAATAAAAAAGTAATGATTAATGCATTAATTTTTCATTGAAAAATTCGCAACCCTGTTTGATAATGAAAAATTGCGCATCTAAAATTACAAAAGTTAGAGAGACCCATTCATTTTTCTGAAACCGAACCTTTTAAGCGATTTTTTTTTCAATTCCATGCCATTCGTCCTCATTAACTGTGAAATTACGAAAGTTCAAGCACCCACATGCATTTTTTTGAAAATTTCAAAAATTTTGTTGGTAACCCTCAGATCGATTTTTTTAAAGATCAATATATTTCGATCTTTTTTCGTTCGTGATTATTCAGTCGATCGATTCGAGCTAGTAATTACCTGCAAAAAAGGGTTGTCCTGGCGACTGAGCCTCAGTGCCTCCATGTCCTGATCAATGTTACGTGTCCTTCCGGGTGTCAGTGTGAGAATCGAGTGCGAAGGTGACGGATGACAGGCAGTCGATGCCACTACAACATCAACGGCCGTGACACTCAGTGTCGAGGGAATCCTCGAAACTGCACTCTCGATCTCGTGACCGCTCCGTCGACAGACATTCGTCACCAATGCTGAAAGTTATTTCATTTTTTTTCCATCGATATAATTCTAACCGTGATTATTTATCCGTATACTAAATTTTCCACCTCAAAAACGGCCCATAATTATTAATGCGATTAATTTTTTAATTTCCATCAAAAATATAAATTTATAATATTATATTATACCATATATATGATGAGTCATTCCAGGTCAAATCGACCAATAGTTGGAATCGATCCCTTTCAATTTCGATGAAATTTGGTCAGAAGTTTTCGTTTCTTATAAAACAAAGTTTCACCACAGAAAAAAAAATTAAAAAATGTTTGTTAGAAAGTTATGCAAGATTCAAAATTTAACTATTTTTTTAAATCTTTCAAATTGATTTTTTAAATATCTTGAAAAATATTATAGTTACGAAAAAATCGTTCTGGGTTTGTCTTAAAGACACTTGGAGGTACGAAAACAAAAATTTCAAAAAAATTTTTTTGGAAAATGATAAATTTGAAGAATTTTGAATTTTAAAAAATCGTGAAAATTCACGATCAACATTCAATTTTTGGTTCAATTCTTTTTGTATGATACCTTGTAATGATCTTACAAGATTCTGAAATTTTCAGATAGGTTTTCTTTTTTTTCAAAGATATGAATTTTTAAATTCTGGTAAAAGGTTTTTTTTACCTCTAAGTTAAATAAAGTTGAACAATCTTGTAATTTTTACTGATACAAATTGCGAAATTATATGATTTCTCAACTTTACTTAACTTAGAGGTTGAAATTTTTTTTTAACTATACCTCAAAAATTCATATTTTCAAAAAAAAAACACCTTTCTGAAAATTTCAGGATCTTTTAAGATCAGTACAAGATATTGTATAAAAAAAATTGAACCTAAAATGTAATGTTGATCGTGGATTTTCAAGATATTTAAACATTCAAAATTCTCCAAATTCATCATTTTTCAAAATTTTTTTTCGGAATATTTTTTTTCGTAGCCCCAAGTATACTTTTTAAGACGAACCCAGAACGATTTTTTCGTAACTATAATAGTTCTCGAGATATTTAAAGAATAAACTTGAAAAATTGAAAAAACGGTGAAATTTTGAATTTTGCATAACTTTCGAAAAAAAAATTTAATTTTTTTCCATCAGTAGGACTTTGTTTTTTGATGAAACAAAACTTTCGACCAAATTTCATCGAAATTGAAAGTGGTCGATTCCAACTATTGGTCGATTTGACATAGAATGACCCATATAATATTTCAATATTAATGAATTTTATATTTTAACATTAATATTTTTTCAATATATTAAATAATATATATTTTTCCACACTCTATTTTAAAACAACTTTGTCGATACAAATATGTTGCAAAAAATTCAAAGTCAAGCCATTTTTTTGGCAATTCTTGTACAATTTCAAAAAAAATTGCACATAATGGAGGGACATATGTAGATGGTCTACTTGTATGCCACAGTTATTTTTGGACGTTTTGGGACATTTTGAACAGAATGACACGAAAATCTCGAAAAAAAAAAATTTCACGAAAACCAAGCTTCTTTTATGAGGAAGCAAAATTAAGTGAGTTTTGTCACTTTTCTCTATCTATCTATAAAATGGTTCTCCAAATCCTGTATCTCGAAAAGCACATCGGGCTTCGATGAAACAGTCGCTGTGCATTTGTATGCTAACGACCGGAGGAATGACTCACTAACACGTTGTACAAGAGGATGATTACTTGGGATAATCCGAGACAGGGACTCTGCAGCCTCCGTACAAAGCAGATATATCTCCATATATATATATATTAGGGTGGCCCTTATTTGGGGGTCGGAAAAATGTTGAACGTGTCGCCCCCTCAATTTGTTCCAAACTGAACAAAAAAAATTCAAACCAAGTTTGACTATAAACCTGTTATTACAACATTGTTTCATCCTTCAAAAGTGCAAACCAAGAATTTATTTTTTATTTTGGCAAAATTGGCAAGTCTGAGACAAAAAAATGAAGAAGCATTTTAAAGGGGAAGGATTCTTACACAATAATTTACCACTGTTCATGAAAAATCGATTTTTAAAAAAATGGCGGATGCTTGAAATAAATTGTCAAAAATTCAATTTTTCATTTTCATTTCAAACATCCGCCATTTTTTTTAACGATTTTTTATTGACAGTGGTTAATTAATGTTTAAGAAACCTTCCTCTTTAAAATGCTTTTCTATTTTTTTGTTTCAGAGTTATCAATTCTGAAATTAACTGTCGGCCATGGGATAAGACATTTTCGACTTTGGCGCCTTCTATAAATTATTCAAAAAATCGAATTGAAAAATTAATTTTTTTTTTGTACTTTCGTAGGATGAAATAATATTGTAATAATAGTTTTATAGTCTTATCTGATAAAGAAGTTGAGAAAAAAAATCTAAAAAATTTGCTTCTAAAGTAGACTAGTACCTTAATTCATTGATTTTTATTAACGGAATTTCAAAATATCACTTTTCCTATCGAACCTGAAATTCAAAGAAAAACTTTGTTACGACTTTTCCTCTCATACATGTTCTGTGAGAAGAAAAAAATATATTTAAAAAAATAAAAAAAATAATAAAAAATAAAAAACGTCCTTGGGGCACGTGTTCTTATTGGCCGAATCGCCCGAAATTTGGTTTGATTTTTTTGGTTCAATTTGGAACAGATTGAGGGGGCGGCACGCTTAATATTTTTCCGACCCCCAAATAAGGGCCACCCTAATATATATATATATATACACTCCTGCTCAAAAGTTTGGAAACACCAGTCAATATTTCTTGCCGCACTAGAAGTTGTATAACTCCGTCAAAAAAAAAGATAATCGAATTTTTAAAAAAGCATTTTGACGGGAAGGAATTCAGCTTTATTTGCTTTTTTAAAAAATATTTTTTATTATTTTTTTTCGATCCTGTACGCTTTTTTGTACGCTACCTTTTTTGGTCTTTTTTAGACCATCGCGAATTGAGCGCATAACTTAAGGACATTTTTTTTGTCTTTTTTTTATCTACGGTACAGTTGAAAGGGTTAGCAGATGCTCCATTTTTGTCTTATAAAAAATTTCGTAAAATTTTTTCTCGCAAAGTTATTTCACTTTTGGCTAAAAAAGACAAATTTTGAAAGATGCAACGTAACTCAAAAACTATGGAGTTTAAGAGAAAATATCGAGTATGAAAAAAGTAGCGCACGTATACACGGAATCGTCTGGAATTATTTCAGAATTTTTCTAGATTTTTTTTTTTTTTTTTTTTTTATCTTTTTTGAAAATCTGAAAAAACTCAGCAACATTTGGCATGCTATCAACAACAATGATCAATAATAATTATTGATCATTGTTCATCATTGCTTGATAAATTGTTTAAACAATTTGTTAACGACTTTTGGGCAATGTTATTGATAATTGTTATTGTTAATTGTTATTGATAATTGTTATTATTGATGTTTGCAGCGTGCCAAATGTTGCTGAATTTGGTCAGATTTTTATTGGATGACGAAGTACGGAAATTTCCGTCAGATATATTCCAATAAACCATAATCACCTAAAATATATCCGTTAGAATTAATTTAAATGAGCCGACTAAATCAATTTCCCAAAATCCATACTCTGGATTTAATTGACCATCGAAATTTCAAACATACTACCAACCCCCGACCATAAATTTCGATTAAAAAAAAAAAAAACGTTTCGATGAAAGAATTTTTCCACCCCACAAAAATAGGACTCACCGGGTGTCTCGATCCTGGCTCCTCTCTCCATGTCATCGTCCTCCTCCATTTTCATTCCAACGACGAATCTCTTGGTCCTGAATAATCCAGCGAGAAAAGCGACACCCTTGCGCTTAACACGATCGTATCTATGAGCGTTCTCCGAGGACACGTGTATCATAATTCAACGAAACTACCCCCTCGAAAGTTGAGGATTCCTCGAGTACCTTTGACGAAGCCGGAAATTCTCCGGTCTATCTCCGTGCTTTAAAAATCGAATTGGACACCAGTGGATTCATCCATATGTTCAAGGATCGCTCCTGCGTAGACGGCCATTGCTGGACTCAGGGATATCGCACGATCCTCGAAGCTTCCCTTCATCCAGGCTCGGACATTGCTCGAATCAGGTCCTGCCTCCATCAACACTCGATCCTTTTCATCCGGGTCTCCCCCAATATCCGAAGGTTCCTCCAAGTGTCCTGTTCTTCCTTCGTCAATTCGGCACAACAAAATCCTTCAAGACTTGATCATTGAACGAGTTGTCCCAAAGGACCAATCATCGTTTCCAATGATTCCGTGAGCCTTTAAACGTGACCAATGTCCATCGGCGAACGGAGTATCCCGATGCGTTACGCCTTCGGCTCGGAATGAGACTGCAACCCTTGGGGGCTTCCAACTGAGGGTGTCCTCGGACTTCGCGTTTTCGCGGTTGTCGCGTTCGGTTCGCTCCCTCGCTCTCATTCAACGTGCGTGTCATATACCTCTTTGCCCATATTGCTCCCTCTCTATTTCATACTCGCATTCCCACCTCCGTCTAGTTGGTGTCACGTCGGGGCTTTTGGACTATGCGCAGTTGCGTTTATCTCGGGGTAGGCGATACCACGCGTCGCTTCCTCGTGGCGGACGACCGCTTCCGTGATAAAATCCTGGTAATTCGGATCTTCTTCTGGACATCGCCATTACGTTGCTATTCCTCGGAGTTTCATCCTCTGACCTACATTGACCACAATGACTGAGAACACCGCAAAACGATCCCATTTACCCGTTACCCGAACCTCGATTGTGAAGAGCAATTAGAGGAGACCAAAAGAAAGTAACAGCTTCCTTGAGGAAGCTCTCTCTTGTCTTCGGGTCGCAAAACTCCGGGTGGCTTTTTTTTTAGCGGAAGGTTACAAAACTACAATTACTACAAACGTTGGAGGGTTCTGCTAGGTTCGTTCCAGCTCTGGAATTTCTGTGGGGATGTACTGATGACGTTGGAGCAAATGCGTTGAAAGAGGAAGAAGAGAGAGAAAGAGGAGGAGGACAAAAAAGAGAAATACTACAATTATGACGGTAGAGTAAATGAGAAGGGATTGAGAATAGGGGAAGAAGTACGCGTACTGTATACTCAGAGGGTTGAAGTTAGAAAAAACGGGGGAAAAAAAATGTAACGGAGGAAACGGTGCGCACCCGGGTGGGGTTCGCGTGTGTATGCGCTATGCGCTTAGAGCCCTGCAAAAGCTCACTCGTTCTCCACACTCTTCCGCCCCTTCGTGCACAAGGGTGAAAAATTGTGTACAGAGGGAGAAGGGCGCCTGACACTACGCACCCGCCGCTACTTCTTGTTGAAAGTGGAGGGGAGTCAACACCAGAAGCACAAACCCCCGCATTTCTCATCGATCCGCAAACGAAAACCCAACATTACCCCCAGCGGGTGAGCTTTTGATAGGACAGAGTGGATAGACTCCTCAGGAACTCCTCCGTGACGTCGACATTCCCTCACACTCCGTGTCTTCAACACACCTACCCTCTCTCTCTCTCTAATCCCCTCCCCAACCCACAAACTCTGGGGAAAAATTGTTGAATGGGACAAATCGACCCATCACACGGAAAAAAATGATCCGTGAAGACCGCTGAGATTCCCATTAATTTTTACAGCTTTCTCCATCAACAGCGCATCCTGGAAGTAGGATTATCGGATGACAGGAATTTCCCTGACATGTCAGAAATTTTAGCCCTCCGTCAGGAAAACAGGAAAAATTAGAAATTGTCGGGATTTTTTAAATAAAAAAATTCATGAACTGGAAATTGAAATATTTATTGAGAAGTTTGTTGACAATAAATAATAATGAAACTAAAATTGAATTAAAATAAAATATAATAGTAAAACCCGCGAGTTTTCAAAATTAGATATTTTCGCTGCCTTCCGGTGGGTACGTACCTAAATTAAATAAGAACCTACCTACCTAAATATTTACCTACCGAAATATTAAAGAAGAAAAAAAAATCGCAAACAGGCTTAAAAGTTTTATTTAGGTATAAATAGGCCTATTAACATATGAGCTATTAATATTAACATTTCCCCATCGCACTTTTCGATTTTCCATAAGAATAACATGGGAAAAATTATTGTTACGTCTTCTGTTTTTTATGACTAGCAAACGATTTATCATACGGGAAATCTACGGACACATTTTTGTAGAGAACTAAACGCTCTAAAAAAAGGTTCTGAGTTACTTTTTGATAAATCCACTCGTTCAAAAGTTATTCAATGTCAATGTTGAATTTTTCGTAAATTTGGCCGATTTTTGGATATTACATCGGAATTAGTTTTATCGATACAATGTGGATGAAATTTAATGTGAAACATAAATTAAACTTTCGAGAAATGTTATCCAAAAGTTCTCACTATAATAATAAAAAAATAGATCGCTTGAAGAAAATTGTGCAGCAGAAATTAGTTTAAAAATTTAGTGTTTTTTATTTTTATTCAAAAGGTACAAATAGTTATTTTAAAAAATAGTTAAAAAAATTAATGCGATTGAATAACTATTTTTTACTTTTAAAATAAATACAAAAACAACATTTTTAAGCTAATTTCTGCTGCACAATTTTCTTGAAGTGTTCAATTTTTTTTATTACATTTTTTACATTTTTTTTTATTACATTAAATAACTTTTGAACGAGTAGACTTGTCAAAAAATAACTCGGAACCTTGTTTGCAGAGCGTTCAATTTTCCACAAAAATATGTTTGTAGATTTCCCGTATGATAGTTTGCTAGTTATAAAAATCAGAAGACGTAAAAATAATTTTTACCATGTTATTCTTATGGAAAATCAAAAAGTGCGATGAGGACGATGTTAAATTAATATTGAGATCCCATATTTTAATAGGCCTTTTTTTATACCTAAATGAAATTTTTGAGCCTGTTTGCGAGAAAAATTTTTTTTTTAACGACTTTAATAAATATCACATGGACACAAAATGTCAGGAAATTTATTGAAAAGTCAGGAATTTTGTTTCATCAGACGAATTTTTAAAGAGTGTGGAACAGTAAAAAGTACACTACGTGAAACGTAGTGTACTTTTCTGTTGTATCCGGTGAACTTTTTACACATTTCAGACTGTAAAAAATATCCAGGGTCAGTAGCAAAATTCTTCATAGATCTTGTAATATTCCAGTGTGAAAAAATTACAGTGTACACTGTAAAAATTGAAAACAACGTGGCATATTTTGCGGTACGTTTTGTATTTTTCACTGAGAATAAATACCGCAATTTCTAAAATAAATTACAGTGTACCGAAACGTTTCGATATTTGAATCAATTCCAATCTATTCAAATATTGTAATAAACCGTTATTCATCCTCGCCCTCGTAGCTACGAGGGCTTTTACTTGACTGATTAATCGTGAGTTTAATTAATTAAGCGAAACAATTGTATGTTAATTGAGGACGCCGATGTTGACGATACATCGGACCTTGTCGGCGCTCGGTAGCCTCTCGCTAGCGCGAGAGAGCGCGCCCATCTGCGCCACCTGGCGGATCTCGGGCGAAGTGCCGAGATCGTGGCAGGCCCCGGGTCGTCCTGTTACAGTACCTACACTGTAAAAATTGAAATTTACGTTCAGAGTTGCAAATAATGCATTACTTTGATAATGGATTACTGTATTTTTACCCATTACACTGCGTAATGTGAAATGGATAAGTGGGCCATTACAAAATACAAAAGTAATGTATAATGAATACATGTTCTCTCACAAATAAAAAAGTAATGTGTAATGGATGCAAGTCCCATTACGAATACAAAAAGTAATGTATAATGGATGCATGTGTCATTACAAATAAAAAAAAGTAATGTATAATGGATGCATGTCTCATTACAAATAAAAATAATAATGTGTAATGGATGAATGGCCCATTACAAATAAAAAAGTAATGTGTAATGTAAGCAGGTTCCATTACAAATTACAATTTAAAAAAAAAGTAATTTGCAGTGGAGAATATTCCATTACAAATAGAAAAATTACCGTGCTCATATAAGAAACTTGCACATTGCTGTCTCATTATTTTATTTCGCTCACTAAAAGTTCATCCACAATTATCACAAATGATCCATAAAGTTAAAAAATAGAAACAAAAAAACAGACAGTTCATCGTTAAATATAAAGTACAAAAATGTATACTCAACCCCAAAAATTATCCAACTTTATATTGAACTTGCTTTTACACGCTGTTACCCATAATTATAAACAATCTAATAAAAATTATAAGTTACTGACACAAAATTTGTCGCTTTATTGAATCCCTAATTAATGTGCATGTTCTTTTTTTTTTAACTTTATGGATCATTTATGGTTATTGTGGATGGACTTTTAGTGAACGAAATAAAATTATGAAATAGCAATGTGCAAGTATCTAATACGAGCACGGCCATTTTTCCATTTGTAGTGGAGCACTCCATTACACATTACTTTTTTTTAAATTGTAATTTGTAATGGAACGTGCATACATTACACATTACTTTTTTATTTGTAATGGAACACGCATCTATGACACATTATTTTTTGTATTTGTAATGGCACATGCATCCATTACACATTACTTTTTTTAATTGTAATGGAGCACGCATCCATTACGCATTACATTTTTAATTGTAATAGAGCACGCATCCATTACACATTACTTTTTTTATTTGTAATGGAACATGCATCCATTACACATTACTTTTTTTTATTTGTAATGGAACACGCATCCATAACCCATTACTTTTGTAATGTGTAATGGAAAACTTGTCCAATACACATTATTTAAACTAATGGGTAATGCATTACTTTTACATTACTATTTTTACAATTCTGGTCCCGTTACAGTACCTACACTGTAAAAATTGAAATCGACGTTGCATATTCTGCAGTGCCTTTTTGATTTTTCACTGGGAACACTGCAATTTCTAATTATGAGCTTTGAATATTCTACAGAGACCATTGTAAATTTTACAGTTCAAACATAGTGGATTTCTTCGTTTCTGCTTGTGATTTCCACTTTGTCATTTTTTTGCTGTGAACATTGCATTTTTTACAGTCTTATTCAGCATTTATAATTGTTTGAAAAGTAGAAACCACATTAAATTCATTATTTTATAATGCATTCCCAGCAAAAGGCCTGAATTACAGTTCTGAACCGTATATTCTGTTTTGAATTTAGTAATTTTTTTAAATATTATACACGAATTTTTACTGATAATTTTTTATAAGAATTTTTATCGCCGGGGTACAAACGACCCCAGTGTGTCAAGTACGTTAAATTTTATTTTTGTATAGGAGCAAATATCCTACCAAAAAATAAAATTTCAGGAAATAGAGATTTCTAAAAATTCTGTAGACAAGGAAACAGAAAAGGATAAACGTGCAAAAAAGATTTGTGTCCTGAGAATTTATGAAGAAAAGTATATTTTGTTATTTATACAAATCGAAATAGTCGTATATAGGCTCTTGTCGTGTAATTTTACACTCGATATCAATACCTGACGGAATTTCAATGTAATAAAAAAAAAGCCTTGTCTTCGCGATGCGAGAACACATTCGTTTTTTTTTTTTTTTTTAACTATTCTTTTTCGTTCATTTTTTTCAATCATTTTTTCGTTGCGAGCTTACTGCATACATATCATATGCAATATACATATACATACATACATATATATTCGCCGTTTCATGCACGAAAAATGTGCGCACATTGAAAATCACGATTAGTCGAGTTTCATCATTTTTTTTCCTTCGCTTCATTTTTTTTTTCGGTGAGACAAGACTAAATTGTTTCTAAATTGGAAGACGGTATGGCGATCGGCGATATCCGTCGTTTATTATTTCGAATATCGTTACACGGAATATCGATTTACAAGTCATTTCGAGCATATATTGATATATATATGGCATCGATAACACAGGCCCGCAAAAAAAAATAAGTTGTGTGCGCTGGGTGTCCCACTACATTTTTCCTACGTATTTTGTCCCGCTGAAAACGAATCTGAAGTTAGAATTAGGGATCGCACATGAAATGTTCGAGAAAATCCATGAAAACTGATAAAAATCATGATCTAGTGCACAAAAAAAAAGTTGCGTATGCTGGGTGTCACAATACGTTTTTCCTACTTATTTTGTCCCGTTGAACACGAATCTGAAGTTAGAATTAGGGGTCGATGAGGAAATGCTCGAGAAAATCCATAAAAACTAATAAGATATGATATTTTTATCAGTTTTTATGCATTTTCTCGAGCATTCCATCATCGACCCTCAATTCTAACTTTAAATTCGTGTTCAACGGGACGAAATACGTAGGGAAAACGTAGTGGGACACCCAGCGCACACAACTTTTTTTTTGTTGAGAAAAATCCATAAAAATATCATGATACTTTTATCAGTTTTTTTCGATTTTCTCGAGCATCTCTTCATCGACTCCTAATTCTAACTTCAGATTCGTGTTCAGCGGGACAAAATACGTAGGAAAAACGTATTGGGACACCCAAGATACAAAACTTTTTTTTTGTGCGAAAAGATTGCGAGATCATGATTTTTATCAGTTTCTATGGATTTTCTCGAGCATTTCATGTGCGACCCCTAATTCCAACTTCAGATTCGTGTTCAGCGGGACAAAATGCGTAGGAAAAATGTAGTGGGACACCCAGCACACACAACTTTTTTTTTTTTGGGCCTGTGTAATTGTTTATACAATTTGCAAAGTCCTCTGATGACATCGCAGCTCGTCATGGAGACCGATCAGCATTTGCCTTTGCTGATTATTATTATTATTATTTGCCGGAAATACGGAGGTATTTTGTAGAAAAATTATACACCACTTTGTGTAGGCGATTTCTTATTTTCCTGTCCACAAGTTTTTCGATCGAGAAGAGGGAAAGTCGGTTTTACTCTTTCTCTCTCTCTCTCTTTCTATGTCTATTTCTCGTGACTCAAAATCGTACTTAAGAATATTAGGATCATGTTTTTCCCTTCCATTCATACTTTTCTTCCTTCAATATATATGGGTCATTTCATCTCAAATCTACCACTTTCGCAATCGACCCCTTTCGATTTGGCTGAAATTTTGTTTTCCTTTTCTACCCCATTGAAAACATTTTTCAGAAAATTTTCAAATTTTTTAACCCAACCCAAAAAAAGTTTTTTTTCAAATAGCTATAACTTCTTCAAAAATTGACTAATTGGGACGTTTTTTTTCGTCTTTAAATGTACTCTCCGAAAAAAAATACAAAAAAATTTTAAGATTCTAAAATTTACAAAATTTTTCACTTTTTCGAGACGAATCATCTTTTTCTCGAAGTTCACTATTTAAATTTTTTTTCACTCAAAAAATACTTTGATCAATTCCGTAAAAAATGCCGCCCAACATGGAGTGGACCGACATTTTCTTCTATTTTTTTTTATCGATTGAAAAAAAAAATCCCAGCTGGACTCTTTCACAAAATACCACTCTGGAATTTTTTGAGGATTTATAAAGGACCTCAGAGTTTGAAAAATTGAGAAGAAAACGAAAATTGAAAGTGGTAATTCTCGAAAAATGTTTGATTTTTTTTTCAAAAAAGTTAAAAACAAAAAATAGAAGCACATGTCGGCCCACTCGATGTTCAAAGTATTTTTTGAGTGAACAAAAAATTAAAAATGGCGAACTTTAAGAAAAAGATGATTTTTCTAAGTAGAAAATTTCATAGATTTTAATATCTTTAAATTTGTTTGTATTTTTTTTTTCCGAAAGTACATTTGAAGACGAAAATTTTGAAAAAAAAACCTCCCAATTAGTCAATTTTTGAAAAAATTATGACTGACAAAAAAACCTTTTTTTGGTTTGGGTAAAAAAATTTGAAAATTTCCTGAAAAGTGTTTTTAATGGGGTAAAAACGGAAAAAAAAATTTCTGCCAAATCGAAAGAGATCGCGTTCAAAAGTGGTTGCTTTGACATGGAATGCCCCATACATGTAGTACAATAACTATATATGAAGTGGCTTTGCACATGCCTAAATGTATTATTATATAAATATATAGTACGTGGTTGCTCGCTTTTATGTCACAATTACACGCTTTCATCGAATGTTCAATGACTCAACACTTTTTTTCCTCCCTTCTCTTTTTCTTTCTCTATTATCATGGAATTGAGACTAAAATGCTTTCGCGATTTTTTTTCATCAATTCAAAATATCAAAATCTTATTTTCATAATCGTCGGTAATGACAATATTGAGAGTGAAAATTGCATGTAGATAATGAAAATTGAATTTTTTTTTTTTCACACGCTTCGATCGTGGCATTTATTCGATTGTGGACATTCGTGCATTGCGAGACGCCAAAAAAATTAGTTTCTTTTTTTCTCATAGCGCGTATCAGCGTAGTACAATTTTAGGAACGAGATAAATTATTTGATCAATATCTCTGAAGAAAAAAAAAACGAAACCGAAGCTCGATGAGGGCTGCACTTTTTTTTATGACAAAAATTTAAACGACATCAAAATTTATTTTTTCTTCGTTTTCAACTTGTACATGGAGAGGGAAAAATATATATATTAGGGTGGGTCAAATAAATTGACCCATTTTTTTTCCCTCGATATAATGAAAAATGTATTGTTTCGCATCTCAAAAAAAACCCTCTGCAAGTATTAGCCCTTCATATTTGAATTAAGAGGTCCCTCATCGCAAATTTTTATTTCATATTTAAATAACATTGAATTTTTTTTTTTAGCTTTGGAATTTTGTTAGACTTTAACCGTTGAGGTTAGGAGAGTTTGTTTAGAGTATTTTGTAGAACATTTGATGCTCTACAAAAAAGCTATATTGTGTCTAATCGATAAAACTAACCGTTCAAAAAATAATGGCTGATAACTATCACTAATTATCGATTCTTTTTTGAACGGTTAGTTTTATCGATTAAACACAAGAGAGCTTTTTTGTAGAGCATCAAATGTTCTACGAAAATTTGCTAACAAAACTCTCCTAACCTCAACGGTTAAAGTCTAAAAAAATTCCAAAGTTAAAAAAAAAATTCCTATGTTATTTAAATGGGAAATAAAAATTTGCGATGAGGGACCTCTTAATTTAAATATGAAGGGTTAATACTTGCAGAGGGTTTTTTGAGATGCCAAACAATACATTTTTCATTATATCGAGGAAAAAAAAATTAGTCATTCTATTTGACCCACCCTAATATATATATCCTTGAGAGTACAGACTGCGATATGTTAGTCGAGAAAAGAAATCGTAAACGTGCCCCGTTCGTGTAATTAACAGCGAATTACATCGAAAAATGGTAGCATCTGTTACACGTAAAAATTAATCAATAATTAATATTATATCAATAATAATAATAATAATAATAATAATAATAATAATAATAATAAATCTATGCATATATATCTATATATGTATCATATAAAACAGTTGAAAAAATCACAGTTACTCAGAACAGTTTTTTTTTTATCAAAGCTACCACGATACTTTTGCACGCACTTTTTTTTTTCAATGCATGATTTTGTATCCGTGACTCAAGCGCATCGAAATTATATTTCTTTTTGCGACTTTCTCTCGAAAAAAAAAAAACAAACAGAACAAAACAAAAAAAAACTTAAAATCGTCCTCTCGACTCCAAACGATTATGTCAATTTTAAAAATCAACTCTACGATTTTTTTTTCTTATAATGATTCGGAAGAGTTTATGATTAAACGTTTAGCAAAGAATTTTTAACGCTTAGGGCAAAACGTAGTAAAAAATTAGAGTCGAGATGTCGAAATTTGTATTTATTTTTCTATGCGTGCCTCAGCGACTACGACATCTATATTAAAACGATACCCGACGAGAGATTAAGGTCGAGATTATCGTTTTTTTTTTCACAAAAATACATCTCTCCCTGACTCTGCAAAATAGCGAGCCTGCGTTTAATGTTAATGTTCTCATGCGCGAGAGCAAAAAAACGTGAGTAGAAAATTTTTATGCTCGGTTTGGGTTACGCCGAGATAGTACGAAGGAAAAAAAAGAGAAAGAAAAAAGATCCATAAGAAATACAAGAGAGCCGCAGACTTTGGATTTTCGTGAGATGAGGTCTCGATTGACTTACGGAACGCTCTAACGATCATTTTTCACTTTTAATACCAAATATTCGTGTTCAATTTTTAAGCGCGATAAAGCGAAGAAAGCATCTTCATTAGACTGATTTTTAAAAAACCGACCATTTTTTGTTTTTCGAAATAACATATTAAATATTTTCGGGGAGGTGAAAAAAGATGCCTGTCAAAAGCAGAGCTCTTAATATTAATATTTAGATATGTCTCATCGCAAATTTCTGTTTCCCATTTAAATAACACAGGAAAAAAAATTTCGAACTTTGAAATTTTATACCTCGACTTCAAGTCAATTCTTGTAGGAATTCAATGCTCTATAAAAAAGGTATCTTATGATTTTTCGATAAACTCACTCCATCAAAAGTTATTCGCGGTCTAAATATATATATATATATTATATATATATTAGAGTGTGAATATGAGTGAACTTTTGTTTCAAGAAAGATTTTACGATGTTTAGTAATAAGTTTCAACATTTTTCCGGAAACTAAAAAAAAAAAAGTGAAATTTATTTTAAATTTAACTTTGACCTTGAATAACGTTTGAAGGTGTGAGTTTATCGAAAAATCATAAGGATCTTTTTTGTAGAGCGTTCAATTCCCTACAAGAATATGTCGTTCATTTTAGTACATTGACTTAAAGCCGAGATATAAAATTTCTGAGTTTGAAATTTTTTTTCCCGTGTTATTTAAATGGGAAATAGAAATTTGCGATGAGATGTATCTAAATATTTATATTAAGAGCTCTGCTTTTAACAGGCATCTTTTTCACCTCCCCGAAAGTTATTTAATATGTTATTTCGAAAAACAAAAGATAGTCGCTTTTTTTGAATCACTCTAATCTTCATTAATAATCGACTGCGATTGAGCAGATGTCCGTCATCACCTCGTCGCATTAGTCGGCAGTGCAATTTTTTTCCGTCTTGCCCAGTAATTTTCATACAATAGCATAGAATTTTCAAGGAAACGAAAAAATCAGTGGACGACCAATGAATAATCGTATTCGGCATTATGAATTATGCGTAAAATCATGTAAACAGCCATTTGTACACTGCCGGTTATTAATGCCTGCAAATCTTTGAAAGAATCTTGAAAAGAATCTTAGATTCTTCCTAAGATTCTAAGATTTTTTCGAAGAATCTTAGATTTATTCCAAGATTTTAAGATTCTTTTCAAGATTCTGTCAAGGGTTCTTCGGAAGAATCTTGAAGAGAATCTTGAAAATAATTTTAGAATCTTGGGAAGAATCTTTGAAAGAATCTTGCTCCGGATTGTATCCGTGATTCTTTCGAAGATTTTTTCCGAGATTCTAAGATTCTTTTCAAGATTCTTTCAAAGATAAAAAGGTTGTGTTCAAGATTCGTTCCAAGATTCTAAGATTTTTCCCAAGAATCTTAGATTCTTTCCAAGATTCTAAGATTCTTTTCAAGATTCTGTCAAAGATTCTTCGGAAGAATCTTGAAGAGAATCTTGGAAAGAATTTTAGAATCTTGGGAATTATCTTTGAAAGAATCTTGCTCCAGATTGTATCCGTGATTCTTTCGAAGATTCTTTCCGAGATTCTAAGATTCTTTTTAAGATTCTTTCAAAGATGAAAAGATTGTTTTCAAGATTCGTTCCAAGATTCTAAGATTTTTTCCAAGAATCTTAGATTCTTTCCAAGATTCTAAGATTCTTTTCAAGATCCTAAGATTCTTTTCAAGATTCTGTCAAAGATTCTTCGGAAGAATCTTGAAGAGAATCTTGAAGAGAATCTTGAAGAAAATCTTGAAAAGAATTTTAGAATCTTGTCAAGAATCTTGCTCCGGATTCTATCCGTGATTTTTTCGAAGATTCTTTCCGATATTCTAAGATTGTTTTCAAGATTCTTTCAAAGATGAAAAGATTTTTTCCAAGAATGTGTCAAAGATTCTTCGGAAGAATCTTGAAGAGAATCTTGAAGAAAATCTTGAGGAGAATTTTAGAATCTTGGGAAGAATCTTTGAAAGAATCTTGCTCCGGATTCTATCCGTGATTCTTTCGAAGATTCTTTCCGAGATTCTAAGATTCTTTCAAAGATGAAAAAATTCTTTCCAAGATTCTTTCAAAGATTTGCAGGCATAAATGGCCAGCAGTGTATAAACCCAACAAAAAATTTAAAACCCAAACCCAACGAGACACGAGAATGAACGTCGAGCGCGAAGTACATTGAGAATTCTGCAAAACTACTTATTTCTACTCTCCCTCACCTCGCTATTCGTAACTTCGATTCGAGTCTCCGAACCGGGAAACGAATTTTTTTTTTTTCTAGTGAACTAGACACGCGCGTTATTTACAAAGTTTCATATTTTACATTTGCAATTCCAAACTGGCACGATTCTTTTCGTTTGTTGTTACCGCCTTTTTTCACACCCCGTTTTCGCGTCTTTCTTTTTCTCATCGCCACTAACGGAGTGTTTTCGTTATCACGGCAGTGAGGAATACAGACTCTTTTTTCTGCGACTACTGCGTCGTATACTCGGACCTCAGGAAAGTACGTTTACTTCACGCGGCGAGCCGCAAACTCCGAGAACACCGGAAGTCGTCGAGTTTGGCGCTATCTGACTCCTTGCCTCCGTTTGCGCCTGTCTTATCGCCTCTTTGTACGGTCCGCGTTTCTTCTTGTTGTAACGTGCCTGTGCGAAAAAAAAACAAAAAAATAAATAAAAATATTCAGTAAAATAGTTACAATCATATAAATAGTAAAAAAGACGTTTTTTGCTTCCTCATAGAGGAAGCTTTGTTTTCGTGAAATTGTTTTTCGAGATTTTTATGCCGATATGTTCAAAATGTCCTAAAACATCGAGAAATCATATTTAGAAAAAATTTCCGGATGTGTGCGCGCGCGCGCGTTTGTGTGTGTGTTCTGAGTTTCAGATGTAAATAATTAATAACTCGAAAACGCTTCGAGATATCAAGCTAAAATTTGGCACACTCGTCGAGCACGAATTGCTCTTCATTATAAAAAAAAATTGTTTTAATTATAACGGGTGTTCAGATTTTATCGACTTTTTTCGTTTTTGCAAGAATGGCGTAAACGCTCTAACCTCTGCAATTTTCAAGATATTGCACTCAAACTTTGTACAGAATTAGTATAGCTACTAAGGTTGTTTGGTATTGAATTTGTCGAAAATCCATCGGGGGATTAAAATTTTATGAAATTTTGAATTTTTTGAAAAATAGCCTAAGCGATCTGACTTGTGCAATTTTTAGGATATTGTACTGAAACTTTGCACAGAGCTAATATAGCTATCGAGGTTGTTCGCTATTAAATTTGGCAAGAATCCATCGAGGGATTGAAATTTTTAATCTTTTGAAAAATAGCGTAAACGCTCTGACTTGTGCAATTTTTAAGATGTTGCACTGAAACTTTGCACAGAGCTGATATAGCTATCGGGGATGTTCGTTATTAAATTTGGCGAAAATCGATCGAATGATGAAATTTTTATCAAATTTTTAATTTGTATAAAAGAAGCGTAAACGCTGTAACTTTTTAAATTTTTTAGATATTGCAATGAAATTTTGTGAAGAGCCAGTATAGCTATCAAAGTTATTCGCTATCAAATTTGGCGAAAATCGATCGAATTTGCACATTGATTACTAATATTTTTCAATAGTTAACAAAGCTTCCTTTATGAGGAAGCCAAATTTGATCGCCATACTGTGTGTTAAAGGAAGCTATGTGAAGTATGGATAAAGATGAGGAAGCAATGTGCAAATTTCAATTGGCAGGGTTTTTCTAATTAGGTCGTCACTTGTTGGGTTTAAAAGCTGAAAGTATCAGGAATTTTTTTTTGATTAGAAATCGATCAGCCATGTATATTTTTAAAAATCGCTGGGGGCAGCTTTTTCCTATACCCTTTACTTGTTTTTGTTTCCTCATAACATTTCGGTTGTACACAAAATTGCCCTCAATTTTTGCAACGTGTCGTCAGTGCCAATTTTCATAATTTGGCAATTGTCGCGCTCAAGATTTTTGAGCCGATTTTGTATTCGATTCAGCGCTCCTTTTCGCCCGTAATATTTAGAGAAAAAATTACCTTGAACGTTTCGAGAAAGGGACTCAGTCGATCGCACGACATCAACGAACATGTCGACGAGCCGTACCAAGCAACGTGAGCTTGAGCGTCCGAAGAATTGCCATTCTCACTGCAAGACACAGATATACTGAGTACCTAAAAAAAAAAAAATTAGGATACGTTTGTGAACGTAAATTTCGTTTTTCGTGCCGCACGGAAAAAAATGATCAGTGAAAATTCATGTATAATATTTAAAAAAATTACTGAATTCAAAACAGAATATACGGTTCAGAACTGTAATTCAGGCATTTTACTGGGAATCCATTACAAAATAATGAATTTGAAGTGGTTTCTACTTTTCAAACAATTATAAATGCTGAGTTAAACTGTAAAAAATGAAATGTGTATACAAAAATGTGTATGCAAAAAAAAATGCGAGGTTAAACAAATTAAGCTTTCGCTTAATTAATTAATCCCACGATTAACTAGTCAAGTAAAAGCCCTCTTAGCTATGAGCCTGGGTGAGGATAAATAACGGTTTATCGCAATATTTGAATAAATTGGAATTTATATTCAAATATCGAAACGTTTCGGTACACTGTAATTGATTTTAGAAATTGCAGTATTCCCAGTGAAAAATAAAAAACGTACCGCAAAATATACTACGTTCTTTTCAATTTTTACGTTCACTGCAATGTTGCAAGTAATGAATTACTTTTTGTAATGCATTGCCATTTTCATTACCCATTACAAACAATGTAGTGTGTAATGAAAAAAAAATCCAATACCCATTACAATGTAGTATGTAATGGAAACAAATTTCCATTACCCATTGCAATGTAATGTGTAATGGACAAAACTTTGATTGCAATTTTGGGAATGGAAAAATATAGATGAATAAATTATTGCAATTTCGCATTACATTTTAATGACTTTAATTAAAAAACTAAAAAGCACCTATATGCATATAAAAAGTTGAACGTTGAACTGCACTTCTGAATATACTTTTTTCAGCGTTTGCTCTGGCCAATATCCTTTGCTCAAAGTGGTTTTCTGTGAGTCTATTGAATTTAGGAGCGTTGGATGTAATGCAAAATTGCAATAATTTATTCATATATATTTTTCAATTCCCAAAATTGCAATCAAAGTTTTGTCTATTACACATTACATTGCAATGGGTAATGGAAATTTTTTCTATTACACACTACATTGTAATGGGTCATGAAATTTTCTTCCATTACAGACTACATTATGATGAGTAATGACAAATTTTTCCACTAAACACTACATTGTAATGGGTAATGGATTTTTTTTTCATTACACACTACATTGTAATGGGTAATGTACATTTTTTCCATTGCACACTACATTGTAATGGGTAATGAACATTTTTTCCATTACACACTATATTTTAATGGGTAATGCAAATTTTTTCCATTACACACTACATTGTAATGGGTAATGAAAATGTTTTCCATTACACACTACATAGCAATGGATTATGAACATTTTTTCCATTACACACTATATTTTAATATTTTTAATGGGTAATGCAATTTTTTTCCATTAGACACTACAGTGTAATGGGTAATGCATTTTTTTTTCATTACACACTACATTGTAATGGGTAATGAACATTTTTTCCATTACACACTACATTGTAATGGGTAATGAAAATGTTTTCCATTACACACTACATTTTAATGGGTAATGGATTTTTTTTCATTACATACTACATTGTAATGGGTAATGTACATTTTTTCCATTACAGACTACATTGTAAAGGGTAATGAACATTTTTTCCATTACCCACTACATTGTAATGGGTAATGAAAATGTTTTCCATTACACACTACATTGTAATGGATAATGTACATTTTTTCCATTACACTACATAGTAATGGGTAATGAATATTTTTTCCATTACAGTACATTGTAATGGGTAATGAATATTTTTTCCATTACACACTACATTTTAATGGGTAATGCAAATTTTTTCCATTACACACTACATTGTAATGGGTAATGGATTTTTTTCCATTACACACTACATTGTAATAGGTAATGTAAATTTTTTCCATTACACACTACATTTTAATGGGTGATGCAAATTTTTTCCATTACACACTACATTGTAATGGGTAATGTATATTTTTTCCATTACACTACATAGTAATGGGTAATGGATTTTTTTTCATTACACACTACATTGTAATGAGTAATGTAAATTTTTTCCATTACACACTACATTTTAATGGGTGATGCAAATTTTTTCCATTGCACACTACATTGTAATGCGTAATGGAAATTTTTTCCACTACACACTACATTATATGTGACATCTGTATATTGTATCAAAGAAATATGCAAATTTCACTGTTTGCCCTTCAAGGAAGCGCTGTTGACGGGGAAAACTGTAAAAATTAATGGGAAGCAGTTTTCACAGATCATTTTTTTCCGTGTGTAAATTTTGCTTATCGCGAA
The DNA here is from genome assembly GCA_946863875.1 of Alloplasta piceator. Lineage (NCBI taxonomy): Eukaryota > Metazoa > Arthropoda > Insecta > Hymenoptera > Ichneumonidae > Alloplasta > Alloplasta piceator. The sequence goes on along the minus strand of OX333072.1, from coordinate 49,493,514 downwards.
TATTACCTTTCCGGGCCACCAGGGAAAACCATGAATTTTTCCCCACACGACATCACCGACGTCCATTCGTCTGCCACTCGCCGTTAGACAATGTGCCACCGACGTTGCAGCCAAGCGAATCGTCAACGGATGCGACGGCGGTGGAAAATCCGGCGCCGTTTCGGCAGCGTCCACTTCCGGTTCAGGCTCGCTCATCTCGTCGCTACTTCCGCCTGGACTCTTGCAACCGGATGAAGCATTGCTGACCGGATAATCGCATCTCGCCGCGTATGCATTTGTGTTCAATCTCTTTAACGAGATTGACAATTTTTGTTTCAGGCACTGTTCCTTTATCGCCGTGTAAGTTTCACCGTCCGGAAGTACGTTCCAATCCGGTGTATTATCTTCACCGTTTATCACCACCAGACTCGAGCCTTTGGCATTAGAATTTTCCGACTCTTTCGTCCCTTTTCCATCAGACGATCCTTGAAGCGTTGGCTGAAGACTCTTGTGCTTGCGTTCCTCTTTGTGCTTCTTCTTGTGCTTCACTTTATGCTTTCGACGATGATACGATATTGGATCGAAAGTCGTGCTATATCTGCGTGCGCAAGAGGAAAATAAATATCTTTGAATTATCAAAAAAGTAATCATTCATATTCTTCGTGCCAGGGTTGCGAAATTTTTAATTCAAAAAATTTGAATTAAAAATTGAAAAATTATTTTTTAATCCGCAATGTCGGGATTAAAAAATAAAAAATTATTTTTAATCCCAATGTTAATCCAATTATTTTTTTAATGCATTATTTGCAACTCTGCTTCGTGCTAATAATTAATGTAAATTCTAAGAACAGAGATATTTTAGGGAATCTCTTTGTAATACATTTGTCAAAACGAAATACAGTTTTGTGATAATTAAAGTTTGATAATCATAATCATAATAATCATAGGCTGATTTTTTAAAAATGTGCTACTGTGAAATCAGATTAAAAAATTTTTACTTTCATTCGGAAAAGAAAAACTCTTCATTCAACGTTCGTAATTTCGCAGCTATCGAGCTTAAATTTCTTTTTACAGATGTACTCAATGCCAAGGAAGCTTGTTATTGAATTTGAAAAAAATAACTGAAGTTTTTAGATTTAAAAAGTGGAAAAATAATTGTGCAGATTAAAAATGGCCGCATAGCTTTCTGATTTATCTCCATCTCCCTTAAGCTTCCTTCACGAGTAAGAAATTGTTAAATTCACACAAAAAAATAGACATAAAAAAGTACGCTATGGAGAAATTTATAATTCTCACGATTTAAAAAACCCTGCAAATTGCTTCCTCATCTTTATCAGTAGTTCACACCAGTGATCGGCAGTATCGATTTTTTCGTCAACGATCTTGATTTTATTAATCATTTTTTCGAAAAATTAATAATTAGTCAAAAAACATTACTAATTTTATATAAAAATTCGTAATTAGCAGAAAAATATTAGTAATTGTTCTAAAAAATTAGTAATTAGTAAGAAAATACTTCCAATTTTTCCAAAAAAATTAGTGACACAATATTTCTAATTTTTCCAAAAAAGTTAGTAATTACTGACAAAATATTTCTAATTTCTCTAAAAAATTAGTATTTAGCGACAAAATGTTTTTAATTTTTCAAAAAAATTAGTAATTTGCGAAAAAATATTACCAATTAATTTAAAAAAACAGTAATTTGTAGAAAAGTATTGTGTACATTTACGTACTTGTGTGTACGGATTGAGTCATGGTTATAAGCTCAAACAACTCTTTTCAAAAAGTTGTTTTATTTTTTATAATAACTAGATGTTTTGAATATTTCACACATTAGTATTTATTGCATCGAATGTCATACGATATCAGATAAGTTATTATTAATACGAATATTTAATCAGTATACCTATTAAAAAATACATTAGTAATTTTTATTTTATTTATTACTTTTTCCAAAATTAATACAACATTTCTCCACAAATTATTGATTTTTTTGGTTATTTAGCAATATCTTTCTCGCTAATGACTTATTCTTGGAAAAGATTAGTAATACTTTATCGTTAATTACTACTTTTTTTGGAAACATTATAAGTGTCATGTCACTAATTACTTTTTTATTATGAAAATTAGTGATATTTTGTCACTAATTACTAATTTTTTAGAAAAATTAGTAATATTTTTTTGCTAATTACTAATTTTTTAATGATAATTAGAAATATATGTTGTCACTAATTACTAATTTTTAGAAAAGTTAGTAATATGTTCCCGCTAATTACTGATGTTAAAAAAATTAGTAATATTTCTTTGCTAATTATTAATTCTTCGAAAAAATTGGATAATAAAAATAGATAGATTTAAAAAAATAGATAGATTTAGATAGATTTAAATTTGATTTTTGCCAAATTCAATAACGAACAACCTTGAGCACTATTTTGAATGTGTACAAAAATTTCAGTACAATATCTTGCAAACAGCCGAAGTGCACTATTTTTCAAAAAATCCAAAAATTGACAAAATTTTAATCATTCGATCGATTTTAGCCAAATTCAATAACGAACATCCTCGATAGCTATATTACCTCTGTGCAAAGTTTCAGTGCCATATCTTAAAAATTGCACAAGTCAGAGCGTTTGCGCTATTTTTCAAAAAATTAAAAATTCTATCAAAATTCAATCTTTGGATCTTTTTTCGTCAAATTCAATACCAAACAACCTTAATAGCTATACTAATTCTGTACAAAGTTCGAGTGCAATAACTTAAAAATTGCAGAAGTTAGAGGCCACTGTTGCAAAAACGAAAAAATTCGATAAAATCTGAACAACCTTCGGAATTGAAATAAAAAAAATTCACAACGAAGGGCAATTCGTGCTGGACAAGTGTGCCAAATTTCAGCTCGATATCTCGAAGCGTTCTTGAGTTATTAATTATTTACATCATAGACTCAGGATAAAATCTCGAAAAAAAACATTTCTCACGAAAACAAAACTTCCTTTCTGGGGAAGCAAAAAAAAAATTCTTTACCTCGGTGATCCATTGCAGGGAGATCTCGCGGGTGAAAGACCACCGAGCATCTTTCTTCTCGCCTCTTTCTTAGCTTTTTTCAAAGCTCTTTTGGCCGCCTTCGCGCTCGAGTCTTTGCCATTCTGTTTTTGCGGATCCAATTGTTCCTGAAGACGCTCCTCGTCGTCCATAACCTCGACATTTATCTTTTCCGCATCATAATCAGCGGGTAACTCGAGGGGATCACGCTCCATCTCGTGCTGCGTGTCTTCCGCATCGGTGTCGATATCGTGAACATAAGGATCCTGAATTTTCGACGGTATCTTTAGAACCGTACCTTCACCCTGTGCGCCGAATGAAATTTTTATAACCGGCGTCGCTCTCGCCGTTCTCGCGGGATCCTCGAAAGCCGTTTCGTCCCAAAGATCCTCCACAGATCCGAGAGACTTCTTTTTCCTTGGCATCCGCGAAACTTTTGGCCTCACCACCGTCGAATCGGCCGCTGCGAGGGTCTTTTTCTCGTCCTCGTCCGGTACTTTGGCACTTTCGACGGACGAGCTACTCAAACGTCGCGGCGTCGCGCAATAAGCCGTCGAAGGATTTGTACTGTCGAGCTCGTTTGGCTCGACACGAAGATCCGTCGACGCACCCGCTGGGTTCCACGTTTTTTCGTCGCTCGAACACGACCAGTAGGACGATTGACGGACGTTCGAGGCCAGCTGCGCATTACCTGGTAAATGAAGACGGTCAATTTTTATTTACCTTTTTTCATGGTTTTTGGGGGAGGCCTCTGTGCATTACACAGCCACACAAAATTTAAAAAAAATTTCTGCCTGGGGGTCTGACTATGTATACTATATGTTTTTGGGGTCGCTGAATCCGAATCCGAGGTTGGTTTAACCCCAGAACGTCAGGGTTTAGCTATAACCTCAAAAACACTGCAAAATTGAGTTGTTTTTTAAATATCTCGAAAACTATTATAGTTACGAAAAAATCGTTCTGGCTTTGTCTTGATGAGTATACTTGTGGCTACGAAAAAAAAATATTCCGATTTTGTTTTTGAGAAATCAAGAATTTGGAGATTTTTGAATTTTTAAAAATCGTGCAAATATACGATCAACATTAAATTTTTGGTGCCATTTTTTTTTATATAATACCTTGTACTGATCTTAAAAGATCCTAAAATTTTCAATAAGGTGTTTTTGTTTTTTCAAAAATATGAATTTTTAAAAATCGTGTTAATGCACGATCAACATAAAATTTTGTGTTAAATTTTTCTTATATAATACCTTGGATCCTGGAATCTTCAGGATCTTTTAATTTTTGAAACAAAAAAACACTATCCTGAACATTTCAGGATCTTTTAAGATCAGTCCAAGGTATTATATAATAAAAATTTAAGCAAAAATTTAATGTTGATCGTGGATTTACACGATTTTTTTAAATTAAAAAATTAATGGTTTTGCAAAAACAAAAAACACCTTTCTGAAAGCTTCAGGATCTTCTAAGATCAGTACAAGGTAATATAATTTATAAAAATTCAAAATTCTCCACATTTGTCATTTTTCAAAATTTTTTTTCCGAATATTTTTTTTTCAGTAGCCACAAGTATACTCATCAAGACGACCCCAGAACGATTTTTTCGTAACTATAATAGTTTTCGAGATATTTAAAAAACAACTTAATTTTGGAGTGTTTTTGAGGTTATAGCTAAACCCTGACGTGCTGGGGTTAAACCAACCTCGTATTCGGATTCAGCGACCCTAAAAACATACAGTGTACATAGTCAGACCCCCAGGCCGAATTTTTTTTTTGTGTGGCTGTGTTATCATTCCACACATTATCATCCTACATATTATTTTCTTACACATTACCCAATGGACACGGTAATGTTGCAGCAATGTAACAGCGATGTTAGCCATTGTAACGTGTAATATTACATGGACGTTACATGTAAGTTACAATATAATACTCACACTGAGAAAAAAAATTGTTGAATGAACTGAATCTTTAGTCGCATACGCACGACTAAATATTTAGTTGTACGAACCTAAATTTGTTCGCCTGAATAATATTTTGGTCAACTGAAACACAGAATTATTCAAGAAACTAATTATTTAGTTAGACCCAATAAATATTTAGTCGTGCGTATGCAACTAAAGATTTAGTTCATTCAACTTTTTTTTTCTCAGTGCAGCAATATAACATTGTTATATACAGAGTTGTGAAAATAGTAATGTAATTCATGCATTACCCATTGAACAATGTGCATTGGACAAGTTTTCCATTACAAATTACAAAAGTAATGTGTAGTGGATGGGTGTTCCATTACAAAAAAAAAAAAAGTAATGTGTAATGTATGCATGTCCCATTGCAAATAAATACAGTAATTACTGAATACAAATGAATAAATACACTGAGAGAAAAAATTACTAGAACCTTTTGGAGGCAAAAAATCATTTTTTTTTTCATTACTTGCCAAAACATATTAGATTGGTTCCCTAATATATTTACTTGGTTTATTTTTTTTCAGTCAATTCCATAAATTTCTGTTTCAATGAACAAATTTACTTGAATCTAACAAATTTATCAATTATATGTAATATGTTGTTTGAATCAAGAACACATTTTATCATTCAAAACATGCATGTCTTTTAATAGAGGAAGCACTTATCCTTTTTATGAACCATGATTTTAACTATATTATATTTGGAATAAAATAAATTATACACTGAGAAAAAACCTTGTTGAATCAACAAACTAATTAGTCCAATCAACAGAAAAAATAATTGATTCAATCAAATGCGTGTTTATTAATTGTTGCTAAACATTTTATAAAAAATATATAGCCCTTGCCAAATAATGTAATATGCATAGTTTAGTGGCCCCAAAAAGAGATAAATAGAAAAAAAAAGAAAAATCTTCGCCAGATTGAAGATTCGAATATAAGAAAACATTAAAAAAACAGTTTTTTAATTTTTAACAATTTTTGTATACTTTTAAAGTATACTATAGAAATGATAGTTCTTTGCTTGAAGGAAATAAAAATGTAAGCATTCCCAACAAATATTCTATTGGAATAAAATAATGTGTTATTCATTTTACTACAGCTTCTTTTAAAATAATCACAATCAATTTTATATCTGATAAATATTGAAAATACTACAAAAATATTTTTAGAAGTAAAATAATGATGAATTTATTGCAAAGAAATAATTTTGTTCGAAAAAAAATCATTTGATATTGATGTAGTTTTTTAGATTCAAATAATCTCATGATTATGATGCAATAAATCTAATTAATCCAATGAATGCAAATTTATTAAAATGTATTTGAATAAAGATATTTTTAGAAGTAAAATAATAATGAATTTATTGGAAAGAAATAATTTTGTTCGAAAAAAATAATTTCGTATTGAAGTCGTTTTTTAGATTCAAATAATCTAATGTTTAGGAGGCGATAAATGTAATTAATCGAATGAATACAAATTTAATCAAATAGCAAGCAAGCAAGTCAATTAATCAATAGCAGCAAGAAAATAATGATTTTAAAAAAATAATTTCGTATTGAATTCGTTTTTCAGATCCAAATAATCTCATGTTTATGATGCGATCAATGTAATTAATCCAATGAATACAAATTTAATCAAATCTATCATGCATTTAATTGAGACTATTAAATAAGAGTTTAATATAATGGAGTAATGAATCCGTGAAAATATATTTTTAAATGAAGAGTGATTTTCTTGGTTCAACAAATAAATAATCGAATTAATACTTTCATTTAATAAATAAATTCATGTTCTCAAATTAAATAATTTTTTCTCTCAGTGTACAGTAATGCATTATCAAAGTAATGCATTACTTACAACGCTGGTTATATAACATGTTATATACCCGGTATATAACAGTTATATTGCAAGGTAATGTAACAAGTCATAACAGCTTTAGAACAGTTATGTAACGGTTCTGTAACTGTCATATAACAGTTATGTAACTGCAATGTTGCAGTGATATCATTATAATATTTGAAGAAATTACATAAAAATCTGAAGAAATTCTGAAGATTTGAAGAAATTACATAAAAATCTGAGGAAATTTTGAAGATTTAAAGAAATTACATAAAAATTTGAGAAACTTCTGAAGATTTTAAGAGTATCACATTTTTTTACACGTATCTTTCCTCATCTTATTATCACACTTTTTTGGCATGCATTTTTGTTTCATTGACTACTATTTTTTTTGTGCATTGCATCTTGTGTCAACGAATAATGTGTTAACAAATAGAGCACCAAATCGGTCTCGAACATTGAGTATAAAAAAAAAACCGAAGATATTTTGAAGAAATTTGATCAGAATTTGAAGAAATTTGAGAAATCCCTGTGATCGGATTTGAGGATTTTCATTTTGAGGACCTGGCAAAACTGGGCTCGAGCAATTCAGGTATTTGTCAAATTTTGGACCTAACCTTGAAACCCGCTCATTTTCCTCTCTCGCTTGACTAATTCTTGCACCGATCAACGATCCTGTCTCACCTCTATTTTGCATCGCATCATCGATCTCGTTTGGCTGCAAACGCGCCGAGATTTTGGCTGCTGCGAGAGGATCCGAGGTATTTTTCGTCGAGGAATCAACATTATCAGGGGCCAGCGGATTTGAGGTATCAACGGGAATCGGCGTTATCGCTGTCCCATCGGTGCGTTCATCGACGAATAAAATTCGTTGATTTTTCTGCGGTGGTTGGTTGCAACGACGATCGCTTCTCCTCGTTGGTGGAGCTGTCGCGACGACATTCCCATCCGGATTTCCCTCGAGTTTGCGTTTTCTACTGCCGTTACCGGCATCGACGTTCTCACTGTTCTCGTTGCATATCGATCGGCACTTGCTGCACAATACCTGACGCGGTCGGAGTCTCACGGTCGGACGAGCATTTTTGTATCTAGCCGGTGGATTTATGTTTCTACGTAGATCAATTTTGTTCGATGCTACCGGGGTCGTTCTTTTCTCCTGAAAATAACTGAATCTCGTTGCGATTGTCGCGAGTTTGTCACCATCCGGTCCGGGAACTGGTTCCGGTGGCTGAACCCCGCAGGGAAGACCTCTGGAATTAGAAAAAAAAAAAATTATTAAAAATATTAATAATCAGGGTTGCAAAATCTTTAATGAAAAAGTAATGTATTAACCATTACTTTGTTAATGGCTAATGAAAATTTAATGGTTAATCATTGATGGAAATACTTTTTATTCATTTATTTATTTATTTTACTTTATTCTTCAGTGCCAAAAAAAAAAATAATAAATAAGTAAATAAATAAATAAATAAATAAATAAATGAAAACTTACTTCTTTATTTCTTTGCTTATTTATTTATTTATTTATTTATTTATTTATTTATTCATTCATTTATTTATTTATTTATTCATTCATTTATTTATTTTTTTGGCACTTTGAAGAATAAAATAAAATAAATAAATAAATGAATAAAAATTTAATGGTTAATGGAAATATTTTTCATTAACCATTGAAAATTTAATGGTTAATGAAAATTGTTTCCATTAATCATTAAAATTGTTTCCATTAATCATTAAAATAATTTCCATTAATCATTAAAATTTAATGGTTAATGGAAATTATTTCCATTAATCATTAAAATAATTTCCATTAACCATTAAATGTTAATGGTTAATGAAAATGCAAATGCATTACAAAAAGTAATGCATTACTCGCAACCCTGTTAATAATATTTGAAATTGTGTGATTTGCAAAATAAATTAGGGTCCAAAAAACAGGTCGGTTTTCAATATCTTTTTCTGATCAGAGTATTGCAATGCAAAGCATGATTTTCCACACGGTTGATACATAGTCTTGCCAATAACTCTGGTTCCTTTTAGTCGAATAGAGAATTTTTTTTTTATAGTTAGATTTTTTAAAATTTTTAACTAGCAAATTTTTGAGATCGCAAAGAATCAACGATCTTTGAAAATGTTTGCAAGAAAAAACACCAATTTTCCTTCTGATTTGAATGTGGTTGTATGGTCGTTATCAGTGAGCAATTTTTAATCGATATAGTACTTGAAATGGAGATGGGTCATTCCATGTCAAATCGACCAAGAGTTGGAATAGACTCCTTTCAATTTCGATGAAATTTGGTCAGAAGTTTTTGTTTTTAATAAAACGAAGTTCTAACAAAGGAAAAAAAAATCGGAAATTTGCACATCGCTTCCTCAGTATTTTTTCGTATTTCCAAATCCTCCTCTATGAGGAAATGTTGGCAAATTTTAGTAAATGTTGGCTGTCACAGTTTTGGCTTCCTCATAGAGGAAGCTTTGTTGATACTGAAAAATACTCTGGAAACGATGTGCAAATTTTCGATTTGCAAGTTTTTTTTTACTACCTCTGGTAAACGGCAATAAAACGGCAACTTTGTATGGTAGAAATTTTCGATCAAGCTTTTTTATGAAAATTTCAAAATTGCATAAAATTTGCACGGTTCAAGCGATTTTTGCAAAATCGAATACCAAGTAACTTTTTCCATTAAACTACCATTATAGAAATTTTGAGCCTGATATAACGCAATATGTGCAAGCTAGAGCGATCACGCCCTTTTGGCAAAAAATTCAAAATTTTATAAATCACGAACCCCTTGAGCGATTTTTGCGAAATTCAATAGCAATAATCTTTAACACTCGAACTATCTGTATAATATTTTTTAACCCGATATAGCAAAATTTACGAACGCTAGAGCAGCCACGCCCTTTTTTTGAAAATTGAAAAGTCGCATAAAATTCGCACACGTCAATGAATTTTTGCAAAATTCATAACAAACGAAGGCGCTGTAGAGCTCAGCTTATGTGCAAAATTTCGGCTCGCCACTTCAATGTGGTCTTGAGATATAGATGTTCGAATTTTTCGAGGCAGCGACACACACACACATACATACATCCATACATCCGGACATTTTTTAGAAATATAATTTCTCGGTGTTTTAGGACATTTTGAACATACTGACATGAAAATCTCGAGAAAAAAAATGTCACGAAAACATAAAGCTTCCTCTATGAGGAAGCAAAATTAGAACGTTTTATTACGATAGCTATGCAATATTCAAAATTTCACAATTTTTTAAAATCTTTCAAGTTTATTTTTCAAATATCTCAAAAACTATTAAAGTTACGAAAAAATCGTTCTGAATTCGTCTTGAAGAGTATACTTGTGGCTATGAAAAAAAAAATTCCGAACAAAAATTTTGAAAAATGATGAATTAGGAGGATTTTGGATTTTTCAAAATCGTGCAAATCCACTATCAACATCATTATAAAGTTTTGGTTCAATTTTTGTTTATATAATACCTTGTAATGATCTTAAAAGAACCTGAAATTTTCAGAAATGTGTTTTTAGTTTTTTCAAAAATATTAATTATTGAATTTTTAAAAATCGTGTAAATCCACGATCAACATTAAATTTTTAGTTAAATTTGTTCGTAATATATTTTTTTTTCGTAGCCACAAGTGTACTCTTCAAGGCGAACCCAGAACGATTTGGCAGAACTTCGTTTTGTTAAAAAAACGAAAATTTCTGATCAAATTTAATCGAAATTGAAAGGGGTCGATTCCAACTCTTGGTCGATTTGATATGGAATGACCCAGATACATTGTTCATCCCCCATGAAGGGTGTATATTAGGGTGGTCCTTATTAGAGATTGGACGAATTTTAATCAGACGTCCTCCAAATTGACTCCAAATAATTCAAAAACAATACCCTAATTTTTTCAGATTTTCATCTAGACTCTAACCCGGAAAATTATGGAAATCCAACTGGGTTTCAACTTCGAAAATATTTGTCGGATTGACATGAAATTTTCTCTGCATACACTTAAATACATGTACATTACAAAAATGAAATTTAAAAAATCGATTTTTTTGAAAATTCTGACTGCGTATAACCCCTTAAGCCGTTCAGGGCTGGCAACGGTCTTTGTTTCGAATTTTGTACACGGTCGGCACTATTTCTGTCCCTCTCTCTTTGAACAATGATTATAACGTACCTTATGACATTGGCACATGCGTGCCAGGAGTGAGCTCAGGCAATAAGAGAACCGCACCCAGAGATCGTGCGCGTATCATTTATTCAAGTTTCTCCCTGCCACAGGTACACACACATATATGGGGACTTATTTGATACCTGGAAGCTCAAAGTACCACACGATAGTCCATATCGCATACGTATAAGTATATGGGTAGTTCCATGTATATGGGTAGTTCCATGTATATGGGTAGTTCCATGCATATGGGTAGTTCCATGCATATGGGTAGGTCCATGCATACAGGTAGTTCCATGTATATGGGTAGTTCCATGCATATGGGTAGTTCCATGCATATGGGTAGTTCCATGTATATGGGAAGTTCCACGTATATGGGTAGTTCCATCTATATAGGTAGTTCCATGTATATGGGTAGTTCCATGCATATGAGTAGTTCCATGCCTATGGGTACTGGGTAGTTCCATGCATATGGGTAGTTCCATGCATATGGGTAGTTCCATCTATATAGGTAGTTCCATGTATATGGGTAGTTCCATTCATATGGGTAGTTCCATGTATATGGGTAATTCCATTCATATGGGTAGTTCCATGTATATGGGTAATTCCATGCATATGGGTCGTTCCATCGTTCTTCGACGAAATTCCCCATGTAAAAATCGAATATTTGCAAAACATCTAATTTCTTGAATGTTTGTACATGAAAAATATATTTCCATTATTTTGAACATATTTGAAATGGCCTACAATCGGGAAGTAGGGTATTTTTTGAGTCACCCTAATATATATAAGTTTACTCGAATTCTCGTCCATTCCAATATATATATAAATGTATACAGAAGAAATAAGAGAGAACGGAGTGATATCGATTCTTGGAAAAGAAAATTTGTTTCGAGGTCGTAGGATTATGTTCGTCATATCGGGACTTAGGGTGAAAGAATAATGGCCCCGAACGATAATCATTAATTGATGTGAGTTGAGAAACATCGTTAAGGGTGAAAAATGTTAAAATGTGGCTTGTGACGGGAAATGAATATCCTCCATCGATCCAGCCAGGTTTTCTTCCACCGGCAGGACTTTCATACCGTTACACAGCTGGAATTCTTCGTGAATTTTTTTTTCTACCTACCAAAGTAGGCGAAATCCCTTATAGTGCAATTTTTTACAAAAAAAAAACACAAGACACAAAAAATAAAATAAATAAAACGAATAAAATAAAATAAATTAAATGAAATAAATAAAAATCAAATCAAATACAAAATCCCTTATAGTGCAATTTTTTACAATAAAAAAAAAATACATAAGACAAAAAATAAAATTAATAAAACGAATAAAATTAATTGTATGAAATAAATAAAAATCAAATGAAACACAATAAAATAACTTCAAGTCGACACGTGAGACGTAAAAATTAATCCACCATATCGTTGCACTGAGACCTTTGTTTCAACGATATTTTTTATTTTTGAGGGTGGTCAACAGTTTTCAAAATTTTCGATTCACCCTAATGTAGACATATAAAATTTTCGAGCTGAACGAGCCTATTTCTAACTGTTTATAACAACGTGAGCAGAGAGTAGAATGGACTGTCGAAGCTGCGCGGGATCGAACCGCCCATTGTTTGCTCCACTTTATGAGAAGAGCCGAAAGAAACGAGAAAAATGGAAGGATCTAAGATGGATGCCTTTGGTTCAGCAACGTTTCGTCCTGACAAGAAAATACGAGTGGAGAATCATTAATCCTGTTGCCAAAAGGGAAAAACGTATTTTCGCAAGAGCGAGAGAATGGGATACTCGTTGATGGTATTTTTTGGACAATGAAGAGCCGACGCCCAGTCCTGTCGATTCCACCATGAAAATTCAAAGAGTTTCGTTCACTGAGAAAAAAGTTCACTTAAAACAACTAAATCCATTTAGTTGAAAAAAATTTAGTCGATTCAATATTAATTTGTTTGAAATAATGAAACTATAATTAATTCAACAAATGGATTTGGTTAACCACAAGATATGAGGTGAACGAAATTATTTGGTCAATTTCCAGATACAGTTTAGTCCAATTTACACGTTACTGAGTTGCTGTACAGAAATATTTCGTTGATTTCTAGTATATTTTAACTAGATAAATTTAGCTGTAACAAAAAAAAACAATTCGTATTTTCAATCACACAATTTATCAGTTACAAAGATATTTATTTGATTCAACTGAAACTTTGCCCATTCAAGCAACGATTTAACCGATTTAACAAAAACTTCCACTTTATCTTTGTTGAATTACCAAAATGATCTCGTTGAACGTCCGGAAACAAATATTTGGTTGAGTCAAACAAATTTTTGCATTTTCAACAAAATGGGAATATAGATAGAGAAAATGCTTCATGCTCCGAACGAGAAGGTGCAGAAAGGGAACATTGCCAGAAACTTATGATCCTCGTCAGATTAGAACGTTAAAAAAAAAAACTCGTAACGGATTCGCAATGAGCTGTGCAATAAATCTTAGTAATAAATCTCGATTCGACGAGAATAGCTAACGTCATTCCTCGATTTCATTTAATAATTTAGCGCGTTTCATCATTCTCAGAAAGAAAAAAAGAACGCGTAAGAATCGGATAAAGGGAGCAAGAAAAATATAATTTAGGCGAGAAGAGGGAAATTTGTGGGTCAGGATAAAAAATCATAATCTTGCCTGGAATCTTGAAACCCAAATCGATTTTAGATGGTTGCGAAACTTTCGAGGGAAACTACCCTTAAGAGGAGGCTAAATACCATTTTTATTCAATCCCTATATTATCGACGTATCATCGTCGTCCAGTCTTTCTCCGACAACCGTGGATGAAAATTAATTACATTTTGACAATTAAGAGGGGGATAAATTAATTAACAATTAATTGTCAATTGAGAGGCTAAAATGCGTTGCAGCTAATGCCAACGAACTCATTCGAGCCCCCTAAATATTATAGGTTACTCGTCAGAATCCATGGTGCTGCCCTCACTCGCACGTCTGTGAACTACATTTCGCCATCTCGTTTTTCAATAAAACTACAATTTATCGATATTCATCTCTTGATGCGCCATCCAAACTTACGGCGTGTCATTTTGATAAAATAATGTCAAAAACGTCTCGATATTTGTATCGTGGCGTTCTTCATGGAGCCTCACTCTTGGTTTCACCCGAAATGCGGTAAAAGTTTAATAATTTAAGTTTTTCAATTACAGTTTCTTGGTGGTAAGTGAATCTGTAATTTTTTTTTTTTGTTTTTCGAAAAAATTTTAGTGAGGCTCCATTCCTGCCATCGTTCCGATGATGTTGTAAAAATGTTATTCAATTCCATCCATTTGTATAAGAGCAAGTTTGGATGGCAATTACGAGGTGTTAGTGTCGGTATTTTAGCCTCTCAATTGACAATTAATTGTTGATTCATTTATCCCCATCTTAATTGTCAAAATGTAATTAATTTTCATCCACGGTTGTCGGAGAAAGACTGGACGATGATGATACGTCGATAATGTAGGGATTGAATAAAAATGGTATTTAGCCTCCTCTTAAAGTTACGCACCGACGTGACGAACATATAGTTATTAGTTGATGCGTCACTAAAATTGCAATAACTCCATAAATTATGAGAATTCAAAAATTTCCTTTGGAGGATATTAGGGTGACAGTTATTTAGGCTTTGGCGAATTAAGTTCGGTGCCACGCCAAAAACATAATCAAGGCGTATCAAAAAAAATCTGTGTAAAGTTTGGAGGCGCTCGGAAAATTGGAAAACGCGCCACCGGGCGATGGAAATTTCAAATGTTTTTTGGGCATCTCTACAGAGCTCGTCATTAACAAAATTGTTAACGAAAGAAATTGAAAAAATTTGGTTTTGTACACCATACTATGCACAATAAGTGTACCAAGTTTCAAATTTTTCTCATAGATATTATAGTCGGAAAAAAATCATTGCGTGGGATAGATACATGTATTTTACATTTAAAATTTCAATCGCTCGGTGGCGCGTGTTCCAATTTTCCGAGCGCCTCCAAACTTTACACAGATTTTTTTTGATACACCTTGATTATGTTTTTGAAGTGGCGTCGAACTTTTTTCGCCAAAATCCAAATAACTGTCACCCCAGAGGATACATTCTTAAAGGTCTAAGCTTTTAACATGAAAAAAAAAAACAAATTGGATTTTTCCAAAATTCTAGACCAGAGTCCAGAAACCCACCAAGATGGCGAAGACGCTTGAACGAAGAACGAGCGTTCCCCTTCAGCGAGAAATTGCATAATTCCCGCTGAAGAATATAAGGAGGAAAAAAATAGAGATACAGGATCTTCAGGTCCGGGCTATATTCTTAGTTGCACGTTTCTTTCGATCTCTGTATTTGTGACGTCATTCCTGGCACCGCTATTGCTTGTTTGTACAAAGCTTAGACACGAAAAGTGTATTTGCAGATGGTTCAGTTAGCGTTGCTCTTAATTTTTTAGGGTTCACACAAATTTTGGAAACCAAAGAAAAACTGTGGCAAATTCAACAATTGCCTTCTCTTCCAGGCCCCTTAAGGGATTAGGCCACTCTGCCGACCAAAAAAAGTGGATATTTCGTGATTTTTTTTTTTCAGCGAAACCATGAAATAAATCGGATTTACAAAAAAAAGTGTTTTATTATACATCTAATTGACAATACATTAGTTTTATCGATTAGACACAAGAAAGCTTTTTTGTAGAGCATCAAATGTTCTACAAAAATGTGCCAAACAAACTCTCCTAACCTCAACGGTTAAAGTCTAATAAAATTGCAAAGTTAAAGAAAAAAATTTACTATGTTATTTAAATGGGAAATAGAAATTTGCGATGAGGGACCTCTTAATTTGAAAATTAAGGGCTAATACTTGCAGAGGGTTTTTTTGAGATGCCAAACAATACATTTTTCATTATGTCGAGGGATAAAAAAATTAGTCATTTTGTTTGACCCACCCTAAGGTAAAATAGTATCTATAGATTTATATTCCAAAAGATTATGTGCGTGAATAATCCCTAAGTACTCGATTTTCGATTCTAGTGCAACCCCTCTTTATCCGCAGAGAGCTTATTTCTACAAACTTTAAACGCGTTTAGCTCAGAACTACATTTTTTACGTCGGTCGAACTAACTCAAACAAATTTCAACCGATACATTTGAACTTTGAACTGTACATTCAAAATAACGTTCTCTGAAGCACTATTTAGGCTTTTTTCATTATATTGCATAGTTTATTTGTTATAAACAATTCCCTGACGATTTTCTCATTACTTTTTGACTTAGAAATGCGCCATTTTTGCAAAAAACAACATATCAAAAAAATCCTACCTACTTCTACAGCAACTCTTGTATATAATCGAAAAAACTTTGGTGCCTCATCGTAACTCAAAAATTATAGGAGCTATTGGTTAGACTGTCATCATCGAAAAAATGCCGCACAGTCGCCATTTTGACTTATATCGCCACGAAAAAATAATTTTATACTGCCAATTAGATGTATAATAAAAAAAAAACCTTTTTTGTAAATCCGATTTATTTTATGGTTTCGCTGAAAAAAAAATCATGAAATACGCCCTTTTTTTGGTCTGTAGAGTGGCCTAACCCCTTAATCACTCCATTACGTGCTTTAAAAAAAGAAAAGAAAAACAAATATTACAATTTTTAATGCTGCAATGATTCTCTTTCAACATTTTGAAAGAAATCTCCAAAATTTTCAAAAACTGAAGCATGCATATAAAAAAACGAATAGATCGGTGAGCTCAACATTGAAATAATCAAATTTAAGGATGTTGAGTCCCTATGAAAACTTTTAATGTTAATTGTTCAATAAATAGCTTCTTAATCGTCGTCAAATTTTTACACGACCTCCTGAATACTTCATGTAAAAACATATTAAATTTTCATTATTCTATCATCATTTCTTTAACCTCCTTAAGGGTTAAAATGAAAAATGATGAGAAAATTCTGAAAATTTGGTATGTTTTTGTATGAAGTATTTGAGAGGTCGTGTAAAAATTTCAGAACGATTAGGAAGCTCGTTATTAAAATATTAACATTTTGTTAAGAACAATTTTTTAAACAAATACAAAAATGTTTATCAATAAACATCGTTTTCTTTCCGTTGCTTTCATTATAGTGTAGATATTAAAAAATTGGGAGGTCAAAAAAAAAACTTATCGCAAAGTTATATCAGTTTCCATAAGACTACATTCAACTTAATTTAATTTGTTAATGTTAATTGTTCGATAACGAGCTTTCTAATCGTCGTGAAATTCTTACACGACCTCTTAAATAATTCATCCAAAAACATACCAAATTTTCAGAATTTTCTCATCATTTGCTATTTGGGACGCAACATCCTTAACATTGAAATAATCAAATTTAACTTTTCGCTCGACATTTGCTGAAATTTTTTGAAAATTATACAAAATTTCATGAAATTCAAGAATTTTCATGAATTTCAGTTTTTCCATGCGTAAATACGAAGTAATATAGTTTTTCTTCTTATTTTAACTTCCATCTGCGGTAAATCCATACTGAGACCCCGCGCCGGTTTGAAACGGTGCGAGTTGGTTTTGCTGGAGATTTCCTCAATTTGTCGAAAATGCGACAGCT
This sequence comes from Alloplasta piceator, assembly GCA_946863875.1. Lineage (NCBI taxonomy): Eukaryota > Metazoa > Arthropoda > Insecta > Hymenoptera > Ichneumonidae > Alloplasta > Alloplasta piceator. Next base: position 49,475,880 of record OX333072.1, on the reverse strand, counting down.
GCGATAGAGCGATAAGAGCGAGGCCAAGGTGTGCGTGCGTTGTTGAGGTACTGAATTTAACGGAAAATTCAACCAAGTTGGAAAGAGGAATTCGGAAAGAAGGGTGAAAGGGGAGGAGGAGGAGAGGAGGGGGAGGGGGTATATCGACAATTTTGTTCCTCTGAGTCCGAAATCACGATGTTTATAGCAATCGCAGTAACGCGTTCGGCAGTCGGACATCAGGATACTTCGATTGTTACTCCGTGGATATTTGTGTTTGCACAAAGAACTCCGTACTCCATCGAAAATGGATCTCGGATGTTACGGTCTCGTATCGCGAACCAGAAGGAGAAAGAGAGAGAGAGAGAGAGAGAGAGAGAGAGAGAGGAAGAGAGAGAGAGAGAGAGAGAGAGAAAGCCAATCCAGGCATCTCGTCGTATCGACCGGCTTGAATTTACGAGAGGGGCCCTCTATACTATACATAGATATATATGGGTCATTCCGTGTCAATTGAACGACTTTTGTCGGAGACCCCCTTCGATTTTTTTTATTTTTTAATATATCATTATACATGCAAAAAGAAGTATCCATGCGAATTTTTAGCTCTCTATCTTAAACCATACCGAAGTTATTGATTTTTGAAAAAAAATTTTTATAATGATCATAACTTCTGCATTAAGCAAGATATTCTAACTTGCTAGGAGGTCATTTTTTTTTTTTCAATGTACTTTTTGAAAAAAAATTCGAATACTAGGAACAAAAAAATTTTAACGTCTTTTTAGCTGTTTCCAGCTGAAAATAGGATTTTCTGTGTATGGGTCACCTTCGATTTTTTTCAAAAAATATTATAAAATTTTATGTGAAAAAACAAAATTTTTGAGATTTCATCGAAGATGGAATTCAAATAACTTCTTAAAAAAAAAATTTCGATTTTTTTTCGTAATTTTGATATTTTCTTTTTCTATGACTACAATAGTTGATTTCAGTGATGTTGAAATAAATAATTCAACTTCTCTCACATATTTCCTTTGTAAACTACATTAATTAACCTTTGTAATTAACATTAAGAATTACAATTTTTATGTAAAAAAAATTGAATAAAGTGCAAAACGTACTTGAATTGTAATTCTTAATCTTAATTATTATAATTTAAAACGGAAATATGTAAAAAAGTCAGATTATTTATTTTAACATAATTGAAATCAACTACTGTAGTCACAGAAAGAAAAAAAATCAGAATTACGAAAAAAAAAAACGACCATTTTTTTTAATAAGAAGTTATTTGAATTCCATCTTCGGTAAAATTTCAAAAATTTCGTTTTTTTACGTAAAATTTTATAATTTTTTTGGAAAAAAATCGAAGGAATCTCAATGAAAAAAAATCGAATTTTTTAGCTTAAAACAGCCAAAAAGACAAATTTTTTTTCTCTTAATTTTCGATTTTTATTCAAAAAGTACATTGAAAAACAAAAAAAATTGACCCTCTCGCAAGTTAGAATATCTTGGTTATTGTAAAAGTTATGATTATTTTTAAAAAACTTTTTCAAAAATCAATAACTTCGGTATGGTTTAAGATAGAGAGCTTAAAATTTGCATGAAAACTTCTTTTTGCATGTATAATAACATATTAAAAAATAAATAGAATTGAAGGGGGTCACAGACAAAATCTCGTAGAATTGACATGGAATGACTCATATATAAATATATATAGATATACACATTCCCGACCACGATTGGCCACGAATATTAAATGTTAATGGTCACAGAGGCAATTTGAAGCACCAGATTATATATTATATAGAACCAATGTATTACAGTCTGGAGATCAACGTTCATAACGACCATCGATGACGAGGAATTGAAAAAAAAAAACTTTATAGTTCATAATTTCCCTTTAAGGAGTCCCGGAGTGCAGCGAAATAGTCAAATCGGTGCCAAATATTTCATCGAATTGCCAATAATGCATCGGGAATTTTTTTCCGAAATTGATCAAAGTATTTTTTGAGTGAAAAAAAAAAATTAAAAATGTCGAACTCCGATAAAAAGATGATTTTGCTCGAAAAAGTGAAAAATGTCATAGATTTTAATATCTTAAAATTGTTTGTATTTTTTTTCGGAAAGTACATTCAAAAATGAACATTAAAAAAAAAAACGTCTCAATTAGTCAGTTTGTGAAGAAGTTGTAGTCATTAAAAAAAAAAAGCTTTTCCTTTTGGGTTGGATAAAAAAATTTGAAAATTTCCTGAAAAATATTTTTAATTGGGTAGAAAAGGAAAAGAAAATTTCAGCCAAATCGAAACGGGTCGGGTTTAAAAGTTTTAAATTTGACATGGAATACCCCATATACTTAAAACATTGCTTTTTGTCTGATCCTCAAATAATCATCGCTACTTACAAAAAAAAAATTCCCGAAATTCGTCTATTTTTAGCCCCGTCACAGTGGAGTTCCCCCTTAATTGGTGTAAAGCACTCCAATTTTCTTAACCTCATAACTTCAATTACAACATTTTTTTCAGTTGACGAAACACCTTTTTTTAAATATCTTCTTTAGTTTTGATTATAATTGATGTTTGTTTATCGAAAAAAAAAATTTCTCGCTCAGAGTTTCATTTTCGATTGAAATTTAAAATGACGCGTAAAACCAACCGAGATTGTTTAAAATTTCACTTTCGATACCGATAAAAATGTAAATATAGAGGAGATGGTACCACGTAAGTGAACAAGGAAGGGAGAGGGGGAGAAAAAAGTATAGACAATAGAAAAATATGCAGCCAACTTCCTGTATACTTTTGTTGATATATATGTATATATGGGGCATTCCATACCAAGTTGACCTGAGTGAAAAATTTTGATCCAAAATTCATGATGCCCAGGCTTTCGTTTCCACCTCGTTTTTAGGTTTTTATGAAGAAAACGTAAAAAAAATAGATGCAGAAATTAACCAACTATTTTTGGAAATTGCTAGTTAACGATAAAAATATTCAAGCCACTTTTCACGGTACATCAATTGCTGCATCTATTTTTTTTTACGTTTTCTTCATAAAAACCTAAAATCGAGGTGGAAGAGAAATTCTAGACATCATGAATTTCGAATCCGAAATATTAATTTTTGAGAATTTTTTCAGATTTTTAAATTAAGCCCTCGAGGTTTTCTAAAAAAAATTTCAAAAAATCATAACGTACTCAAATTTGGTTCTAAAAATCTGAAAAAAATTCTGAATGATATTTTGAGTTGGAAGAACCATATAAAAAATCGTAAACGAACGCAGCGAAGTAGAGGGTCACACTCAGGTCGACTTGGTACGGAATGCCCCATATGCACGTCATGAACCCCAGTCGCATAGAACACACGTGCACTATACGTGGCCATAGGCTCTACATCCGGAAAGCATTTGACATGGAGGCACTCTACGAGTACAGCAACGTCAACGACATGGAAAATAAGAAATAAAAATCTAAAAAAAAAAAGTAACGATCAAACGTGAACGTCGATATGAAAATTGCAGATACGTTGCAACGATTCTCATTTATCGAAAAAACGGAATTCTGAAACGGAATCCTGAAAAAAACGGATTCTGTGGAAATTTATCCCGCTAAGGGCCACCTGGGTCTTCAGCGACCCAGTGCCATCTTTAAAGTCCTGTGTTCAGGAATAAGCGAAGGCCCGCGCTTTTGCTCGGTAAATTAGGCGAAAAATATGCTCTATCGACATCATCTATCTCAGTCGGCCTCTTGTCTTCGTACGAAACACTTAAGTAGCGCTTTTTGGGTCGCTACAGACCCAGGGTATACTTTTCCAAAAAATCACGAAAACTACCTTCACTATCTTGCAGCTGGGAGTCTCTAGTTTGCAAATCACTATAATTGAATCTATTTAGCGCGATAAACAAAGAAAGAATCGTTAAAAACGTCCGACGAGTCTTACAGACTAATTTTCGGACTTTTTTTGCATTTATTAACACAGTTTAAAAAAAAATGAAAATGTCGATTGCGGCCTTGCATATTCACATTTCTGAGGTTATGATGATTCGATTTTACTACTTGCGAGTTGGAAAATGTTGTTTTAAACGTGTTTTATGAGCAAAAGAAGTTGTGGGTCGTTTTAGACCCAGAGGGTGGACCGGTCCAGGACGCCGGAAAATTTAGAATTTGATACAAGCTTCAGCATCATAAACTTTTTGCATACAGGAATCAAACCACAAGAATTGTTGCAATTGCATTTCACACGAATGAGAATTATCAATTTTGCGAACAATTTGATTTGCGATTACTATTAAAAATGTTGATAATAAAAATCGATTCAGACGTCGATGAAGGAATGTGAATGTTTTGATTCGCGATATTTATTTAAAACATTGTTACGATTGTGGCGAGTCATCGGATAAAATTATTATCATTCAAAAAATCATTTCTCATAAGAGTTGTGTTACACGATCGATCGGTATCAAATTTAATTTTCATACTCGATAACAATTCGATTGGGCACGAGAAAAATGCCGATACGCGCAATGTTCGAGATTGCACTCAAACGGAATTTGTTCCATCGTGAACGAGCATAGAAAAAACCACCTTGATCTCTCGATTGAGTAGAAATGAGAGCTTAGACTATATCGGGCTCGAGTCTTGAAGAAGTATGTTTTTTTTTCTGGGTCAACGAAAATACCTGACCCGGTCATCGAGATCTGGATCACACAAGTTGGGGTTCGTTACTTTACTTTATTAATTTTAGAAGTGTTTCCTCTTTAGGTTTCTCCTCAACCCTTTAGGCCATAGCTGTAAAAATTCTATGCGGTAAAAAGTCTTCTTTTTTACCGACTGTTGAGTTCACGGTAGCAGAAATTTTATTCAACGATTTCTAGACTCATTTCATACGCTTAGTTATCATCGTTTTTCCAGCTAATTAATCGACATGCAATGCTTTTATTTATTGTTTCTATTAACTTCCATTATTGTTAATATGAGGAAATTAAAAAAAAAAATGATCGAAAAAAGGAATCGTTGAAAACCAAAATTCAAATGAAAAGCGTGAATAAATTAATAATTCTATTAATACAGACAAAAATATCAAACTATAGAAAAAAACATAATTTAAACAAAGAAAATATGTAAGAACAATAACAAAATACGAGCAATAATTACAAACTGGATGAAGAATACAAAAAAAAATGGATATACAATATTTTTGAAACGGTGTTCATACAATAACGCGGGAAAGAATTCTTAACGCAACATAAAAACCCTGCAAATTGGGCATTTGCACATTGCTTCCTCATCTTAATCACATAGCTTCCTTTATCACAAAGTGTGGCAATAAAATTTGGCTTCCTCATAAAGGAAGCTTTGTTGACTATCGAAAAACACGAGTAATCAATGTGTATTGCCAAATTCTTTCAAATTTATTTCTAGCCAAATTTCAAATTCCATAGCAGCAACCTTGATCACTACTTTTGATGTGTACAAAATTTCAGTACAATATCTCGCAAATAGCCGAAGTTATTAAAAAAAAAATTTTGATAAAATTTTAATCATTCGAGCGATTTTCTCCAAATTTAATAACGAACATCCTCGATAGCTATATTAGCTCTGTGTAAAGTTTCAGTTCAATATCTTAAAAATTGCACAAGTCAAAGCGTTTACGCTATTTTTTAAAAAATTAAAAATTTCATAAAATTTCAATCCCTCGATGGATTTTTGCCAAATTCAATAGCGAACGAACTTGATAGCTATACTAGTTCTGTACAAAGTTTCAATGCAATACACTGCGACCTCGATAATCGGTACCTCGATCGTTGCAATTGCAGCGTAGTGGGAGAAGCGCCAAGCCAATCGCGTCAGGCCGCCGTCAGCCACCAGCGGCGCAGAGACGGTTCTGTGCAATGTGCGCAACCCCACTTCTTGCAAGGGCCGGTCCCCACGGATTCCGATTATCGAGGTTGCAGTGTATCTTGAAAATTGTGCAAGTTAGAGCGTTCAGGCTATTTAAAAAAAAATTCAAAATTTCATAAAATTTTAATCCCTCGATGGATTTTCACCAAATTAAATGCCAAACAACCTAAATAGTTATACTAATTCTCTACAAAGTTTGAGTGCAATATCTTGAAAATTGCAGAAGTTAGAGTGTTTACACCATTCTTGCAAAAACGAAAAAAGTTGATAAAATCTGAACACCTGTTAGAATTAAAACAAAATTTTTTCATAATGAAGAGCAATTCATGCTTGACAAGTGTGCTAAATTTTAGCTCGATATCTCGAAGTGTTCTCGAGTTATTAATTATTTACATCTGAAACTCAGGATACACACACGCATCCGGTAATTTTTTCTAAATATGAATGTTGTGGGACATTTTGAACACATTGGCATGAAAAACTCGAAAAAAAATTTTTGACGAAAACAAAGCTTCCTTTATGAGGAAGCCAAAAGTTAGATTTAAATTAAAGTAAATAAATAAAAATAACGTTCACAAGCATTTCGATTTTTCAATATTTCATTGACAGTAGCGATAGAAAATAACCAATTGCTTGAAACATTCAACCCACAATTGCAAGCTTCAATAACTGGAATTGAAAATAAAAATTGTGTCGTGTACTTTTTAGAATCATCGTCTCAAGTGCTTCCTCATTGAATAATCAAGAGGTTGTTCATTAATTCTAATGTACACGATTATTGTAGTGTCATTTCCAAGCGTAGAATTTACAAAACCAGACAACACTTTCTTTACATTTCATTGACAGTAATGCTTGAAAATTACCAATTGCTTGGAAAAATCAAACACTCAATTGCAAGCTTCGACAACGAGATTTGAAAATTCAAGTGTCGAAATTTCGACTGCTCAATGTTTAGAAGCGTCTATATTTGAAATTCAAAGGATTCGAACGTTCCTTAAAGCGATGGGCCAAAACTCCGAATGGTCAAAACAGTGAAAGCCGAAAAACGCTAAGTCAACTCGGGCCAGTGATCGATGGCGATGGCGGTCACAATTCTTTCAAGGTCATTTCGAACTATGGATAAAAAGCGTCTTGCAAGATATTGTTTCCACCAACGCCATCTACCGGATCAGGGTTGCAAATAATGCATTACTTTTTTTAATGCATTTAATGCTTTTTTTTAATGCATTTGCATTTGCATTTTCATTAACCATTAACCATTAAGTCTTAATGGTTAATGAAAATTATTTCCATTAACCATTAAATTATTTTCATTAGCCATTAAAAAAGTAATGGTCCATGCATTACTTTTTCATTGAAAATTTCGCAATCCTGTACCGGATTAATGATCGGGTTTGACTTTGAGGCCCTTCGCCTTACACCCAGAAAAAAAATCTAGTCGTAGGTACTATAATCGTTTATTTGATTATTTTTTAGTTACTTTAAAGAAAATTTTCTTTCCATTCAATTTTGGGCGATATTTACTTCCACTATATTTATTTATTTGAATTCCCTGTCATCGAGAAACAGGCGTTGAAGAAAAATTCTATTCGTTGTTACTAAATACCTATTCACCCGTAATCTCATCCGATCATATCTGCAAATTCGTCAGTACCCCAAAAATCCGCCAGGTGGCTACCTCTCGCACAAGCGAAACTGCCTCTCGACGCCTATATATCCTTTCCAAGCTCGTCTATGTTTGATATCCTTATTTTTCAGTATGGATATTTAACACATTGAACATTGCGGCAAAACGCAAGATGGTCGAATCCCCGAAAAGGATTCCCATAAAAAAAAGGTCTTTTTTTCTTTTCCCTTCTGTTAAAGAAAAGACCAAGCTTTACGAAATTGTAGACTCCATATGTGTAGCTATACATTCAAAGATTGAAATGTTTAAAAATATATATTGTGTAAATATTAAAAAAAAAATTATTTCATTCAAATACATATTTGTTCAGTTTGAAATAATATTTATTAATATTAAATAAAAACTTATTAGATCGCAATATATTTTCCTAGTAGGTCATTCAAAAAAAAAATCGTTGACATGAATAGAGTTGTATTAGGCCGGCCTACAACTAAAAAAATTTATTTGCCTTGACTAGGATTTAGTTAAATGTGCTAGATCTTTTTCTGGGTGTAATGAACGTTCAAAGTACTGGAATTTGCGAATATCAGGCATTCTACATTTGGTAATTCGAAATTCTGAACCGCACCCCAACAGCAAGCGAGAAAAAAAAATTGAAAAAATAATCGGTACAGTGATGAAGAAACTGAAGTGTCTTAAGCCCGCATAAGTTCTACTTGCTCGATATGTATGTGTAAGTGCGATCAGAAATTTTAAGGTCGAATACCGCTTGTTGGCTGATGTGTGACAAACCGGGAAGCCACATAAAAAAAAAACCATCGCTATCTCAACCGACGATATCGTTGTATTACACAAATGAAAATGGCCGTTCGTCAAGCAGTTACTATTCCCGCATCAAATTTATTCTCGCTGAGCCGCGTACAACGTATCAAAGTACAATAGTCACGGCAGACGGATAATCCGCAGTCTTTGTGAACTGAGCGGACTTTTGTTCGTCCTCCTTTTCCAAGTTCTTCTTTCAGAGCCATTTAAAAAAGCATTATTTGGGAATCCTGGCCAACGACAAATTTTCAGACCTAGACCATATTTGTTCTCGTTTATTTATAATTATAAGCTGTTATGTTTCATAAAAATAAATAATTTCGTTGAGGCGATTATAAAGGAAAGGTATAGTAGTTGCATCCATCGATGCTATTGGTTTGTACGTGGTTGAATTTTTATTTTTATTACATTTTGTTTTCTAATGGTCGAATTGTTCCCGAAGGACCATTTAGAAAATGACCAGATTTTTGGCAAAATATGTTCTCAGAATACTATAATTTAATTGTTATTATTATTTTAATAATTGAAAATAATAATAATAATAATAATAATAATAATAATAATAATAATAATAATAATAATCAAAATGATTATGCAAATGTGGTGGAAGTGACAAGCAAATTCATCGACTAAATGTCATGATGACACTTTTGAGTTGCAGATAGTTGTATGCTATATAAACTCAGTTCCGACGGCTCGTATCTACCGTCGGATCTGGTAGTTTCCAAACCATCTAATTTTCTCCATTTATCTTTCATCCATTTATCGTTGTTATTAAACTTTTTTTCATTATTGTTTCGTTCAATTATAACTTCTCTCAAATCAACTAGACAGTGATCGGCAAATTTTTTTTTAGATTTTTAATTAACCGTTATTTACAAAATTAATATTATCATCCATTATTTTTTTAGGTATTTCGATAATCAGTAATTTAAAGACCAATACTAAGGTAAACGGACCAGTTACTGACACACTGTCCCAGATTGTGACACCGTCGGCTCAATTTTGATTGCCATAAATACAGTTTTTGTCGAATAATAATCCAATTACTGGCTAATTGAACAGAATTTTTCACTTTCAATTATTGGACACACACCTTTTAGAATTAAATATTTAAAATGGAAATGGCGTCTGAGTGGCTCCGCAGCAAGAGTCCTAGACGAAACCCACAAGCTACGACAAGCGACATGTTGTGAATTTTGTTCGTCATGCCAGTATAAAACATCATAAAAATGGTATCAACATTTTCAGCAGGAACCAGACTATCGACGAGATAAGAAATAATTCAACTTTTGGTTAGGTATTTATTTAAATTCGCGGTGTCTATAACTGGGTCATATAATTGCAGGTTGTGCCTCTGTTGTTGAGCCTCAATTTGTCACCTGTTGCATCAAAACATTTTCTTTGCTTATTTATTCTAATTTACTGTGAAAAAAACAATTTAAAGAAAAGAATATTAGTTTTTATGAACGGAAGAAACGGAAACAAAATATACAATAATGAAACCATTGTGATTTGTGAACATTTTTGAAGGTTAGTGTCAGTAACTGATGACGCGCAGGTGTCATAAACTGCGCCACGAGTGTCATAAATCGGTACAAGGCAGGGGTCACAAACTAGGACATGGGCGTGGCTTCAGTGTCAGGAACTCCGGCAGGAGAAAAGCGCCATTAAAACAATGGTTTTATTAATAAATTTTGATTTGTTCACTTTTACAATAGGTGAATCTCGTTCGGGGGCCTTTAATGCACATGTTGAAACCTTTAGATTTCGGTTTGGCTATATCACGCATGAATAAATAGCAGAAATCTGACACCGCGGCTCCAAAAGTGTCACTAACTGGGTCGTTTACCTTACGAATTATTTGGATATTGAATATGTGTATCCTTTGAATTATTCATTATTAGAAAAATTAGTAATCGTATTCTTTAAAATATTTATCATTAAATTATTTAGTAATTGAATTAGTAATGTATGTATCTAAATTACTAATTATTCAAGTAATTAGTTATTGAACTATTTCAATTATCAATTATTTGAATAATTACTGATTTACATAATAAGTAATATTTATTGGAACAATTATAAAATTTTCTAACACAGAGTAATTAGCGGTAATTGAATTGACGAAAATATCGATTTTGCCGATCACTGCAACTAGATCAAATTACAAATCATATTTGTAATGCGGAAAGTCTAAAAATTCGTTCGAACGATCCAATCATTTTTTCAAATCATAATTTTCATCGGATATTTCACCATTATTTCATGTTGCAATTGTAAATCAAATTTGTACTTTATTAAGCCCCAAAGAGGTTTAAAATAAAATATGAAAAATTTACAGAAAGTCCATTCAAGCGATCCATGCATTCGAGCACTTTAATCGATTTTCATTAATTATTTTTCGATTATTTTATTATCAAATTGTGAGCCTTTGTCTAATTTTAAATTATATCTGCACTTTTTAACGCGTAAACATGTGCGTCAAAAAAATTATGGAAAATTTTCCCATTTGCTACCAAATTCTGGTGAAAACAAAAAGTAACTTCCTCGCAGTGAACAAAGCCCGTTTCAAGATTACAATCGAGACTCTGTACTTGTTTCGGTGGAATAATGTCCCAACGGACTGTTGCGTAAAAGGTTTTGTAGAAAAAAAGGTTAAAAAAAATTATAATTTCCGTTAGATAAGCCCGTCCCAGAAATTGTTGGAATACCGCACAATCAGCTCAACGTTGAAGCGCTCGCAACATTTCACTTTGAGTCAATGATGAAAGGCTTCGTCGTAATAGTAACAACACTCTAATGGCTTTTCACATTCGACATACAACGACAAAGGCGAGAACCACTCGGTTTTTTTTTACCGTCTCGATTCGAGCATCGAGGACATCTAAAAGCAATCTGATAGCGAAGTAAATACTTCCATAAAAGTTCAGGGTGTCCAATCTCAAACGGAACGTAAATTTCATAATGTTTAAGGATTTTTATGAAATCGTAGAGAAGACAACAAGGCGAGCGTAGGTTTGTTATGGAGGGAAATTGATGGAATGAGACAGCCATTCATTTCATCTTTGCCTGACGGAGACAGACTTTTGGGTAGTCACGATGGGACCAAAAAACGAAAAAATCTTTCAGGTACAGGGCCTACATCCGGCGATGACACTCGATACCCTCAAGACAAAGACGCGTGTCCTTATGGCAAGAGCCACACACGCGCATCTTTTCTCCGTCAACATTTTTTTCATTCTCTTTTCCACTTCGCTTCATGATCACTCAAGTGGCCGAGAATGAAAAAGAACACCCAATGAGGATGCGATTGCTCGAGAGTACAGCAAAGAGGAAAAAATTTGCGTGAAGTTTTTTTTTCTTCATGCGGCTCTTCGTAACCTGTCTGGGTTTTTTCTTTTTCGCCGATTCCTTGCGGCTGATCAACAAAGTCATTCAGTCACCGCATTCCTCCGTCGCACAATTGTACACGCCCTAGCAATTCCTGCAACCGTCCCAAGGAACCATAAAGGAACTTGGGTTCCTTTACGCATTTTGTTTACTGTTCCGAGGAACCACGAGGCAGAGTTATGAAAATAGCAATGTAAAAGTAATGCATTACCCATTACATTAAACAATGGTGTATTGGACAAGTTTTCCATTACAAATTACAAAAGTAATATGCAATGGATGGTTGTTCCGTCACAAATAAAAAAAGTAATGTGTAATGGATGGGTGTTCCATTATAATTAAAAAATGTTATGTGTAATGGATGCGTGTCCCATTACAATTAAAAAAAAGTAATGTGTAATGGATGCGTGTTTCATAGCAAATAAAAAAAGTAATCTGTAATGTATGCATGTTCCATTACAAATAAAAAAAGTAATGCGTAATGGAAGCATGTCCCATTACAAATTAAAAAGAATTACAAAAAGTCCCATTACTTTTTTTAATTGTAATCGAACACACATCCATTACACATTACTTTTTTTATTTGTAATAGAACACGCATCCATTACACATCACTTTTTTATTTGTAATTGCACATGCATCCATTACACATAACTTTTTTATTTGTAATGACACATGCATCCATCACACATTACTTTTTCATTTGTAATGACACATGCATCCATTAAACATTACTTTTTTTTATTTGTAATGGGACATGCATCCATTACACATTTTTTTTTTTTATTTGTATTGGGACATGCATCCATTACACATTACTTTTTTATTTGTAATGGCACACGCATTCATTACACATTACTTTTGTATTTTGTAATGGTACACTTGTGCATTTCACATTATGCAGTTTAATGGGTAATAAATACAGTAATGCATTATCACAGTAATGCATTATTTACAACTCTGCCACGAGGAACCAATTAGGAAGGAACAGTAGGAACTGCGGAAGGAATTGAAGGAACCACGAAAGGCACTCAGTTTCAAAAGCACAGAAATGAACCCAAACCCATTTTAGTTGTACAAATTTAATTATACGAAACCGCAGTGTCGTGAGGAACCATATAGTGAACCGCGAAAACCCGCAAAGCAACCGTGAAGAATCAGCTGGAATCATAAAGAACTGAGGAACTGTATGGAGTCATCCCGCTATTCTTTAGAGGGAACTACGAGGAACTGAAAATCTTGGTGACGGAACCATGAAGAAACAGACCGAATAAGTTCCTCAAGGTTCCTCGGGACGGTTAAAAAAATTGGGTAAAGGAACCGTGGTTCCTTTTTAGGGCCTTCTGGGTTAATGTCCTCTTAAAGGAATGGTTGCAGGACTTGCTAAGGCGTTATAATATAGCTAGGGCTAGGGCTAGGGAAATATAACCGAGGAGACAAAGAAAAATTCGAACAATATCTCAAGAGCACATTGAGTACTGAGCCGAAATTTTGCACATAAGCTGAGTCCCGCAGCCTCTTCATTTGCTATGAATTTTGCAAAAATTCATTGAACTGTCCGAATTTTATGCGACTTTCAAATTTTCAAAAAAACGGGCGTGGTTGCTCCAGCGTACCCAAATTTTGCGGTAGCAGGTTAAAAAGAATGTCAACGCCATTTATTATGGAAGAGTGGGTGGAATAATTTGTCCGCTTATCTTCGCTTCTGGAGAGATAATATAATTTTTTCCTATACAAATAAAGTTGATATAATAATTTTTTCGTCTCGTGTATCGCTCGACCAAATAAGCGCGAAATCGGTTAACATAAAAGATACATATGATTTTTAAAAAGTTTCAAGCCGCGAATGCGCTATTAACGGAAAACGAAACACGAAAACAACGTACGTCATTCAATTAAAATATCGGGGGCAATGAGAGTCAATGGGCAATGCTAGTCATGCTCATTCTGGGGTTACGTCTGTAGATCAAATTTTTTTATTTCAATTTTCGAATTTTGACGGTTCGTTGCCTTAAGATTCGTCATTATTGTGTCAAGTATTTAAAGCCCATATTTTTCGACAAAAATCTTTCCATTTTTAACCCTCTGTTTCGAAGGGTTAACATTTTGAGTTAAGCCTGGTTAATATTTTCAAAAGTTTTCGTTGTCAAATTTTTGTTTTCCGCGTTACCCCGTTCAAAATTCTGCGCCGCAATTTTTTTCAACTATGTTTTAACCCTATGATTTAAAGGGGTTACCATATTTTAAATAGTTGACAATATCAATTTTTCTATTTTAAGGATTTTGGTTCGATGCATACGTTTTGCTTCCTTATAAAGGAAGCTTGTTTTCGCGAAAACTTTTTTTGTCCAGATTTTCACGTCAGTATTTTCAAAATGTCTCAAAACGTCCAAAAACGCAGTTAGAAAAAACGTCCGGATGTGCGTATGTGTGCTTTTCTTAAAATGGATATATCTGGAGAACGGTTTCGGCGATCGACTTGAAATTTGGTGTACAAATAGGCCATTTATGTTCCTGTACCCAGTGCAATTTTTTTTGAAATTGCAAAATAATTGTCAATTTGGCGGGACTTTGAATTTTTTGTAGAATGTTTGTGGGTCATCAAAATTTCGCAATTTTGCAGTTGTCACCCTGAAAATTTATGTGCAGATACACTTTATAATAAGGACGATTAGGATTGAATTTGGAAAAAATCGCTCAAGAGGTTAGGTTAAAAAAAAAATTAATTGCTCGCAAAGATTTTGTAAGTTCTCTAACTTTTGTAATTTTGCATCAATCGAGCTGAATTTTTTTGTCACGATACATTCAATGACACCGAAAAATAATACTGAGTTTCATCAAAATCGCTGCAGAAATTCGGCTAAAAAAAAGTTGAAATTTTCAACAAACTTTTGTTAACGCTCAAACATCCGCATTTTTAGAAGTATCGGGCTGAATTTTGTTGCACAAGTACACTAGATGACAAGAATGGTTAGGGCTGAATTTGGCGAAAAACACTCGAGGTTAGTTCTGATTTTTTTTTTGAAATTTTCGAAAAATACTTGTTAACACTAAGTAAGTGCCCTAATTTAGCAGCTATCGAGTTCACGTTTTTAGCACCAATAAACTAAATTACAAAAACGATTAATAATGTAATTAAACAGAATTGCTAAAAAATTATGCAAATTTGAAATTTGCACATAGCTTCTCCATTTGTTTCCATCGTTCATGAAGCTTTCTTTATGAGGAAGCCTTAATAATAAACATATATGTCATAAAGATGGTCAAGGAAGTCCTCATAAAGGAGACTTGATGAAGGACGAAAAAAAATGAGGAAGTTATGTGCAAATTTCCAATTTCCATGACTTTTTTCATAATCAACAACAATATATTGTTTTTTGTTGTGAATTTTTGTGAATTTCGTTTTCCATTATCCAGCGGTTGTTTACGATTGCTTTCTGAAATAACGAATTTCTTCGGTGAGAAATATCGTTGCCCCTCCGTGTCCATTTGCCGTCGGACAGTTGCACGAGGAAAGAAGATAAAAAAAGTCCTGCTTCGTCACAAACGACCGATAAATTCAACGTGCAGAATTGACCAAAAACACGTTCTCTTCTATACATATTTTTCCCACATCATAAAGTCGACGAATATCTAATCGTAAGTAGTTTGGATAATGACTGATAAAAAAAAAGAAATTAGCGTGCTAAAAGCGCGCGAGGCAATAAAAACTAAACTTCGCCGATATTCAAAGTGTTCTCTAAAAAACACATTCCCAACTTCAAAGTATTCATTCATAAAAAAACTTTGATTTCCGGGTAAAACTTGGTTCACTCGTCATGCATTCGTTTTTATTTCTGCAACAGAGCAATCTTTAATTTTGGCAAAAACAAATCCTTTCACTATCGCTCGATTTCCCGACGATTTTGTGCCCGAAAGAAAACTTGAAATTACTTCTCTATCGAAATATAAAAAAATGCAACCAATATAAGTATTGAAAAGAAAGCGCAAACACTGTAAAAAATGTTATTAAATTCAATATACAAAAGTATATGAAATTTGATTATTAAGTCCACGAAATCGAAATTAATATACATGGCATTGAAAAATAAACAATTTCCTCTTAAATTTAATATTTGTATATTAAAATTAAGAGTAAACATTGAAAATTAATATCCCCGTATATGAAAATATTAAAAAATGTATATGAAACTAAGTTATACGTCGAATTATATTGTAGTTCAATACGGTCAAATCAAGAGACGCGGCAGCGTCTTGACGCCAAGTATTAAAAAAACTGATTATTAATTACGAATAAAGACGAAAACGTTGTAATCGATGTAAAAACCAACGGGATTGAGATTTGAACCTTGGGTCAAGATTTGGAAGCGAACTCACAGATAATTTGTCATATAATGAACAAATTATATAATGAACAAATAATTTGTCATATAATGAACAAATAATTTACAATAAAAAAATATCGTGACTATGAATTGAGATAAAAACTATCCTATCTCTCAAGTTGGATCAAACTGCACATGGTACAAAATTTCATTAAAATCGGTTCATTAGTTTAGGAGTTCATCGCGGATAAACAACGTGACACGAAATTTTTGTATATTACAAAGATTCAATATACTGTATATGCATAAAAACTTCATATTTTTTTATTAAATTTAATACAAAAATTTTTCACAGTCAACATACAGAAATTCGACATCTCTTTCATGAATTATTTTTCAAAAAGTGTCTAAAAAAATATAGGAGCTAGTTACAGATTTTTAGACTTAGTTTCATGTATATACAGATATAACTTACCTTTTGGTGGCATCGAGGAGGGCACCTTGAAAGGACTTGGCTCCGTGGGCGAAGACGACGACGATGATGTCGGGCAGGGCGGACTCGATTACGGTAACGATGATCTTGTCGCCCCTTGAGATATTAGTCTCCTCGGACCTTACCTCGGACGTTACCTCCGTCTCCGCCATATTGGTTTTAGTTAGAAAATTTTATATCGCTACCCTCTTCAAGACTTTATGCAGAGCCTTTTCCTTTCCCTCTCTCTTTCTCTTTATGTGTAATTTACTTCGGTTCGTCCGGATGACGTGAGAAGCACAAGCACAGGCGGCTGCCTCGCGGCTGCGATGGCAAAAACCGTGCCGAGAGGCGCGGGGCGCAGGGCAAACGAGCCTCCGTCGTTGCCGCACGCACAGCTGGCACTCTCTCGGCGACTGCGCATGCGCCAGACTTACGACATTACCAGTGAAGTATCAACTTCGCGCGGGGCCCCCGACCAACTCTTCAACCGAGATTACAATGTAGGAAAAATTTGTGAACATCAATAGAGCCATATTATCGTTGTTTCTTCTCGTTTCACGCCAATTAATTCTCCGTGAGGCTTTTTTTCTCTTGGGTTTGAGAAAAGAAGTACTTTTAGCAGGGACAAGAGTGGTCTGAAAGGGGAATTTTATTTTTTCTTTGTTTAAATTGCAGGAATTTCTTCTCACTTGTTGGCTTCTTTGTTCTTGGATTTTAGAAAAGAAGCTAATTACGGGAAGTATCTACCGGATATAGCGAAGATGTAGTTAATTTTTCTTCTTTTTTTTAAAAATAAATTGTTTTTGTCGGAGCGGAGGACTTGACACTCAATTCTCTTCTGTTACACGCTGAAATCTTCCTTTTTTTCTTACACTCCGCACCAAATTAATACTGCAGGATTTTTGGGTTAGTGCGAAAACCGTTGGGTTTTTTCGCGCCATATTCGCTGAATATCGAACAGAAAAGTCCTCCGAATCCAAATAAAGAAACACCTTGTTTTCCCCCTCTATTCCTCAAACTGTCTTCTTTTTCTCCGCCGAGTGTTTTTGACAATGTAAAATCCTGCCGAGCTATTAACAATGCAATAATGTCTCTAAAGTCAGCTTCGCATTCCTTTCGAAAATTTAGGAGATTTTCTTGCACAACAATTGTTGTTTGTTTCTTTACAAATTGCTGTTCAAGGCTACGGGGCGTATAGCGACGTCACTGGTTTTGGCGGAAGTGGTGGGGCAGGAAGCTACTGAATTGGCGCCTATAGGGGTAGCTCGACGGGGGTTGGTACCCCCGGCAATCTCGACGTGAAACTGACCTGGCGCAACAGATGGATGCCGTCCTCTCAAACTTAAGTTTTATATTCCCATATACTTTCTCCCAATTATAAATACAATTTCTTCATCCTCTTTCATTCTCTTATCGCGGATGCACGAATCTTATGGAATCTGATCTTTTCGGTATCCATTTGATTCTCCAACGGTTCCATTCTAGGAAAAAATCACTGAAAATGGAAACTAATTTTTTCTTTAAGGGGTTAGGCCACTCTACCAGAAAAAGGGTATATTTCC
The DNA here is from genome assembly GCA_946863875.1 of Alloplasta piceator. Classification (NCBI taxonomy): domain Eukaryota; kingdom Metazoa; phylum Arthropoda; class Insecta; order Hymenoptera; family Ichneumonidae; genus Alloplasta; species Alloplasta piceator. The sequence goes on along the minus strand of OX333072.1, from coordinate 49,457,811 downwards.
GGGTCGTTTTTTAGCGAAACCATAAAATAAATCGGATTTACAAAAAAGGGGTTTTATTGTATATTTGATTGGCAATAAAAAATTATTTTTTCATGGCGATACACTCCCTGTCAAAAGTTTGGAAACACCAGTCAATATTTCTTGGCGCACTAGAAGTTGCATAATTCTGTCAAAAAACAAGATAATCGAATTAAAAAATTTTTTTTTTAAATTAAATTTTTTTTTTTAATTCGTTGCATCTTTCAAAATTTGTCTTTTTTGGCCAAAAATGAAATAACTTTGCGAGAAAAAATCGTACAAAAATTTTTAAAAAACAAAAATGAAGCGTCTGTTAACCCTTTTAAATGTACCGCCAATAAAAAATACTAAAAAAAATATCCTTGAACTATGCGCCCAATTTGCGATGGTCGAAAAAGGTCAAAAGACGGTCTCGAACAAAAATGCGTATCAGATCGAAAAAAAATCATAAAAAATATTTTCAAAAAAAGCAAAATAAAGCTGAATTCCTTCCCGTCAAAACGCTTTTTTTTTTTAATTCGAGTATCTTTTTTTGACGGAGTTATGCAACTTCTAGTGCGGCAATAAATATTGACTGGTACTTCCAAACTTTTGAGCGGGAGTGTATATCTCTATTTCATGAAAAAAATACTCAAAAAATCGTCTTTTCTTCCCCATTCGAGAAATCCTAAAAGTTCATGCGCAAGATCATGCTGGAATAAAAAAAAACGATCATGATTCATTCATAATATTCGTAATATTCAAATTCATGCTGATCTAAAAAAAAATGTCGTCTCTGAACATCAGCGTTTTCTTCTCGCATATCCAGCATATCCAGACTTTGAGCCGTAACAACGTCCATTAGCTTAAATTAGCGTGTTTTCTCTCGACAAATTATTGCCGCGAAAAAAAAAATTCAGGTACGAGATATACTTCCAAAGAATTTTTACTATTCCAACTTTCAAAATTTTATTCAGTATGAAACCAAATATGAAAGATAAAATTGAAAAACAATGTTCCTTTAAAAAATTTCCATTAATTACGATTATAAAAAGTTTGATGAAAAACTGGACAGAGGAACATGTTTGAAGATTCTTCGCTCTTCACTCTTCTTCACTCTTCCAACTTCTTCATGTTGGATGCTTCATATGATTGCCTGAAAGCGAGTCTTACGGTCATACTTTCTTCACTTCTGGATAACTTTATCCAGCAGATGTCCTGTGCCTTAAATACAGGATATCTGGCGGACAACTTTATCGGACAGATATCCATCCCCATGTGAAGAAGTCGACGAATAATGGTAAATAATAATAATAATTAAAATAATGGTAAATTGTAATAATTATTATAATAATGGAAAATTATAATAACAATTATAATAATAATTATAATAATGGTAAATTATAATAACATGTAGAATTAACAACAGAGAGTGTGAAAACATGATCAGTCTCAGGGGCGTACGTTCAATTTCAAAGGCCCTCTGTCGTCGCCGCGAAATAACGTCGATTCCCGGTATACAAAGTCTTCACTCCCCTCTCAACTCTGTCGGCAGCAGAAGCATTGAGCTCCGAGTCTCCGGCGTGGAGTTTCTCGGTTCACGGGTAAGCCATCGTCGTTACCGTTTTTTTTCTTCTTTCTCACGTTTCCCAAAATAAAAAAAATAACCTGTTCCGGCTATTTTGTTTGTTTTTTGCATTGTTTCGTTGCGTAATTAATCGAATCCGGGAGGGAATAGGAGAAGGGTCGCAGATACTACCACGATTGTGGAATGGATAGCGCCAACAGTGGGGATATAAATATACAGATATATATATGATGAGTAACGTAAATTTTCCATCGAGGAAAAACTTGTAATTTTGGACAATTGAAAACCAGATTTTCGACGGTCCTGACTCGTTAAGAAAAGAGAGAGAGAAAATGAGAAAGAGGCTCAATTCTGAGCCCAAACTGGGTCGTTCAGTTCCACTTCGAAGCTTGCTGGTCCTCCAAGCGAATACCTCACTCGGTCGATACCTAACCACCTAAAACCAGCACCGATCACGTATTTTAGATATCGTCGACGGCTTTGCATATTCCATAGAAACGTTCAAAATCGAGGAAGCCCATGGAAAACGAACTCGTGCATATTAAAATTTTTATTTTTTATCTTTCAAGTTTTAGGAGATTTTTTCGTTACTAAATTTGTACCAAAACGAAAAAAATCTCCTAAAACTTGAAAGATAAAAAAAGGAAACTTTATTAATATGCACAAGTTCGTTTTCCATGGGCTTCCCCGATTCTCAACGTTTCATACAAACGTTCAAAATCAGGGAAGCCCATGGAAAACGAACTTGTGCATATTAAAATTTTTTTTTTTATTTTTCAGGTTTTTGGGAGATTTTTTTCGTTACTAAATTTGTTACCAAAACGAAACAAATCTCCTAAAACTTGAAAGATAAAAAAATGAACTTGTGCATATTAAAATTTCTTTTGGTTATTTTTCAAGTTTTAGGAGATTTTTTTTCGTTACTACATTTGTACCAAAACGAAAAAAATCTCCTAAATCTCGAAAGATAAAAAAAGGAAATTTTATTGATATGCACAAGTTCGTTTTCCATGGGCTTCCCCGATTTTGAACGTTTCATATAGACGTTCAAAATCGGGGAAGCCCATGGAAAACGAACTTGTGCATATTAAAATTTCTTTTTGTTATTTTTCCAGTTTTAGGAGATTTTTTTCGTTACTAAATTTGTACCAAAACCGAAGCTTAAATTTGTGCCAAAACAGAGGCTTTGCATATTCCATACGAATATGCAAAGCCTCTGTTTTGGTAAAAATTTAAGTTTTTGTTTTGGTACAAATTTAGTAACGAAAAAAATCTCCTAAAACTTGAAAGATAATAAAAGGAAATTTTATTTTAATACGCACAAGTTCGTTTTCCACGGGCTTCCCCGATTTTGAACGTTTGTATGAAACTTGTGCATATTAATAAAATTTCCTTTTCTTATCTTTCAAGTTTTAGGATATTTTTTTCGTTACCAAATTTGTACCAAAACAGAAGCTTGAGCAATTACAAGGATTTATAGTAATGCATATATCCTGACATTTTTTTCAAAAATGATTTCATGACATTTTGGGACAAACATATCAACATGAGAATCTTCATTATTTTCAGGAATTGAAGTTTCCTTTATAAAAAAAACTAAAGAACATACCTTTATATTTGAGATATTATTATTATTATTTTTATTATGACTTATATTTACCATACAATTTTTCTAAATATTTTTTTATCCGAATTTGATTTGAAATTCATAAAATCCATAAGACCTACCTTTCATGCCATTTTTCACGATACTTTTCCATGCTGGAAATTATTTTCCATTTTTCATAGGACTTCCCAAAGTCTTTCAAGAATCCTACAATTTTGCAGCGTCGGATTGGAGCGTATTTTCTATCATATACACTCCCGCTCAAAAGTTTGGAAACACCAGTCAATATTTCTTGCCGCACTAGAAGTTGCATAACTCCGTCAAAAAAAAAGATAATCGGATTTTTAAAAAAGCGTTTTGACGAGAAGGAATTCAGCCTTATTTTGCTTTTTTTAAAATATTTTTTATGATTTTTTTTCGATCCGGAACGCTTTTTTGTACGTGACCGTTTTTTTGCCTTCTTCGACCATCGCAAATTGGTCGCATAACTGCATTTTTTTTGTCTTTTTTATATCCGCTACATTTGAAAGGGTTGGCAGACACTCCATTTTTGTTTTTTGAAAACTTTCGTACGATTTTTTCTCGCAAAGTTATTTCACTTTTGGCTAAAAAAAGACAAATTTTGAAAGATGCAACCTTATTCAAAAACTATAGAGTTTAAGAGAAAATGTTACCTATAAAAAAAGTAGCGTACGTGTACAAGGTATCGCCTGGAATTATTTCAGAATTTTCCTAGAATTTTTTTTTTACTATTTTTGCTCAAAACTCTGATGATGACGTCCCAGTGAAAAATTGCATCTGATTGAAAGTTCCGTACTTCGTGATACAACAAAAATCTGAACAAATTCAGCAACATTTGGCATACTATAAACAACAATTATCAATAATAATATTACCCAAAAGTCATTAAAAAATTGTTAAACCAATTGTTTAAACAATTTATTAAGCAATGATGAACAATGATCAATAATTATTATTGATAATTGTTGTTGATAGCATGCCAAGTGTCGCCGAATTTTCTCAGAATTTAATTGTTTCACGAAGTACGGAAATTTCAATCAGATGCAATTTTTCGCTGGAACGTCATCATCAGAGTTTCGAGCAAAAATAGTAAAAAAAAAAAATTCATAGGAAAATTCTGAAATAATTCCAGGCGGTTCCGTGTATACGTACGCTACTTTTTTCATACTTGACATTTCCCCTTAAACTCTATAGTTTTTGAGTTAAGTTGCATCCTTCAAAATTTGTCTATTTTAGCCAAAAGTGAAATAACATTGCGAGAAAAAATCGCACGAAAATTTTTATGAGACAAAAATGGAGCATCTGCTGACCCTTTCAAATTTACCGTAGATAAAAAATAAAAAAAATGTCTTCAAGTTATGCGGCCAATTTGCGATGGCCGAAAAAAGGCCGAAAAACGGTTGCGTACGAAAATGCGTACCGGATCGAAAAAAAATCATAAAAAATATTTTAAAGCAGCAAAATGAAGCTGAATTCCTTCCCGTCAAAACTCTTTTTCATAAATTCGATTATCTTGTTTTTTGACGGAGTTATGCAATTTCTAGTGCGGCAAGAAATATTGATTGGTGTTTCCAAACTTTTGAGCGAGAGTGTATCGTAGTAGAAACGAGATAAGCTTTAAGAATATATCAACTAGCTTCCGATTTTTTATTGACGTACATCAGCTTTTGACCACGTGCAATCAGTATGTCGCGGATCAAGACCGCGAAAAAGATAGCCCCTCTCTTCCCAGAATAAATTTGTTTTAGTAGTGATTCGTTAATCAACGACTTTCACTGTGGGTGGTCTTATTTTCTCTCTCTCTCTCTCTCTCTCTCTCTCCCTCCCCCCCCCCTCTCTCTCTCTCTCTCTCTCTCTCTCTCTTTTTCTGGATGGGGATTCAAATCCTCACGATTGTCGTTTCTAAACGTTGAAATAATAAACAGTAAAGGGCTTCTTTGCTTACTTCTCGTTTCAGCTATAATACGGTTGATCCCGGGAAGTCAGGAAAAAAAAATCGTTTGTCCGGATAAACGTCATCGCGATAAATCGATATGACGAACGAGAGAATCGATTTATCGAAGCCTTTATGGGATCAGAGCACTTTTATCGGGCGATGGAAACACTTTGCCTGGGTCACCGATCCACGATCTTGTGTCGTTTCCAAAGAAGAATTACTGGCGGCAAAACAATTGTGCGATGATTACAGGTGAGATCTTAAGAATGCTTTGCCCCTACCGTCCCAGCCAAAAATGTTCATTTTTGACACCGGATTTTTGATAATTTTTTCAGATTTTTAAATTACGGCCCTCGAGGTTTTCGAAAAAAATGTTCAAATAATCATAAAGTACTCGAGTTTGGTTTTAAAAATCTGAAAAAAATTCTGAATGCTATTTTGAGTTGGAAGAATCATATAAAAAATCGTAAACGAAATCAGCGAGGTCGAGGGTCACACTCAGGTCGACTTGGTATGGAATGCCCCATATACAAAATTGGCAATTTTTTGTTTGTATTTCAGAATTTTTTTTATAATATTTCAAAATAAAGAAAAAATTTCGGAAAAATTCGTATGCGTTCAGAAAAATTAACGCATTCGATTTGTTTAATTCATTCATTAATTGTTGAATAATTATTTATTTAAACTGTTTATTAATAACTTTTGGGCAATATTATTATTGATAATTGTTGTTTATGGCATGCCGAATGTTGCTAAATTTTTTCAGATTTTTATTGTATCACGAAGTAAGGAAATTTCAATGAGATAAAATTTTTGGCTGGGACTGTAGCTGCAAAGCATCTTTAATTCCTACAAACGAGGCAAAAAATAAAAAAACAAATTTCAATTTCATTGTCAGGGAAGTATTGTCAAATTAGTTCTTTCAATGACGACAAGAATTTTGAAATACATTACGATTGTACAAAAATTGAAGAGAATGCTTGGAGAAATTTTCGAAACATTATTTGGATTTGGTGAAATTTTTATGCTGAAAAATCGTCGACTAAATTCGAACGTGTCAGGGTGAACTTCTCAACAAGCTCCCTGTAAATATGATATGCAGTTTTTTAAAATTAATTTATTAATTTATTAATTTATCAATTTATTAATTTATCGATTTATCAATTTATCAATTTATCATTTAATCAATTTATCAATTTATCAATTTATCAATTTATCAATTTATCAATTTATCAATTTATCAATTCATCAATTCATTAATTTATTAATTCATTAATTTATTAATTTATTAATTTATTAATTTATTAATTTATTAATTTATTAATTTATTAATTTATTAATTTATTAATTTATTAATTTATTAATTTATTAATTCATTCATTTGTCTATTCTTAACTCGAATTATATGTATAATAATTTTTTTTCGCTACAAATATTGCACATCTAGTTGAAAAAAAAATTATTTTCGTTATGATGACGTTGAACCAATTTTTGCTCAATATTCAAATATCTGTCGGTTGATGATTTTTTTAAAAACTCCATTCTTCAAGCTCTCGCGTCTTACTGACGTAACACGCAATTTCGAAATACGCGAACCTCAACATTGACGAAAATATGCGAGTAAATTTTTCGTGACACTATCTGCGGCAGACCAGAATGAAGGCTAGTGGGTCTCCCGGTCAAGGAGAAACGTAGGAGCAAAAGAAACAAAATAATACGAACTGGCGGAAATTCCACAAGAATTTTTCAAAAATTGCAAATATTTTTTCAAAAATTGCAAATATTTTTTCAAATATTGCACATATTTTTTCAAAATCTACTGCTAGAGTTATCCCTTCTAAATTCAATAATAACTATCCTCGTAACTTAATATGTTTGTGCGAAAAAAATGAGCTCTGATACTGCAAAAATGAAAAATGTATCAATTCTGCTTGAGCAATTCTTTCTAAATTAGGTTTGGTTTTTTGAAAATATAATTTATGAAAATCATTCTTGTACTGTCCACTTATACAGTCATGAAAAATTCTGGCAAAAATAAACGTCTTGAAAATAAAGATTTCTCTATGAGGAAGTAAAAACGCAAAAAAAAAAATCATCATAAGAACAAAGTCGTGAATTCTCGACCCACGCAACTTCCGTTTCATTGACATTGCCGATGAGTCACAGTCTCGCATTTCAGGCTTGGTAAGGAGCCAGCGGGTACGACCTGGGAGCAACTAAAACGCGCCAAGAATCTTTACGAGTCCGCTTTTCATCCCGACACCGGTGAACTCCAAAATGTCTTTGGCCGAATGTCCTTTCAGGTACCGGGAGGTATGGCAATCACCGGTGCGATGCTCCAATTTTATCGGTAAATATTGCAAAGTTTTATAAATTTCCTCAAAAACACATTTCAGGCGATATTCCGGTCTAGAGGCATACATTCGAGCGTTTTGTCGAGTTCGATTTAAAAAAATAAAAAAAGTTTTCATTCTTTGTTTACAACACATTTATTAATAATTTGAGCAGATTCGACGTAAACTAAAATATTCAAAAACAAAAAATGAAAAGTTATAAGTTAATAAAATTGAGGCTAATAAAAGGGACACCCCTTTTTTTAGCCCTTTTAGCTTTTACAAAATTCGATACCAGAATACCCCATTAAAGTTATGCTCCGACGTGATGGGCAGTTGCTGCGTCACTTAAATAGCTATAACTCCGTAAATTGTTGAAATTTAGAAAATTTCATTTCGAGAATATATATTTTTTTAATTCTAAACCAGTATACCCTCTTAAAATTACGCTCCACCGTGAAGGGCAGTTGCTGCGTCACTAAAATAGCTATTAATCCGTAAATTATAGGAATTTTAAAATTTCCTTTTGAGGATATATTCTTAAAAGTTTAAACTTTAAGAATATGCAAAAAAAATTGATTTTCTCGAAATTCTAGACCAGAATACCCGTTTAAAATTACGCTCCACCGTGACGGGCAGTTACTGCGTCACTAAAATAGCTATAACTCCGTAAATTATTAAAAATAAAAAATTTCCTTTCGAGGATATATTCTCAAAGGTCTAAACTATAAGAATATGTAAAAAAATTGATTTTCTCAAAATTCTAGACCAGCATACCCCCTTAAAATTGCGCTCCAACGTGACAGGCAATTGCTGCGTCACTAAAATAGCTACAACTCCGTAAATTATTGAAATTTAAAAATTTCGTTTCGAGGATATATTCTTAAAGTTCTAAACTTTAAGAATATGTAAAAAAAAATGATTTTCTCTAAATTCTAGACCAGAATACTCCCTTAAAGTTATGTTTTGTCCTGATGGGCAGTTGCTGCATCACTAAAATAGCTATACCTCCGTAAATTATAGGAATTAAAAAAAATTTTTTTGAGGATATATTCTCAAAGGTCGAAACTTTAAGAATATGTAAAAAAAAATTGAGTTTCTTAAAATTCTAGATCAGAATACCCCCTTAAAATTATGCTCTGACGTGACGGGCAGTTACTGCGTCACTAAAATAGCTATAACTCCGTAAATTATTGGAATTAAAAAACTTCCTTTCGAGAATATATTCTCAAAGGTCTAAACTTTAAGAATATGTAAACAAAATTGAGTTTCTTAAAATTCTAGACCAGAATACCCCCTTAAAGTTTGGCTCCGCCGTGACGGGCAGTTGCTGCGTCACTAAAATAGCTATAACTCCGTAAATTATTAAAATTTAAAAATTTCCTTCCGAGGATATATTCTTAAGGGATTCGAATCAGCTTTTTGAACATAAAATATAGACATTCGTTGAAATGTGTAAATCTGACCAATGGTCCATCATTTGGCGTATAAAATGAATACATTTTTTACTCTAGTTGGAACCCTTAAGGTGCAGTCGTTCTTTCACAAATCAATTTAAGGCGGTATTAAGCGGTAAAAAAAAATTCTAAAAAATTGACAGGACCACGACAGCCGTCGTATTCTGGCAATGGGTCAATCAGTCCTTCAACGCTCTGGTGAATTACACGAATAGAAATGCCAACAGTCCGGTAACTACATCACAATTGGGCACGGCTTATGCGAGCGCGACGACCGCCGCTATGCTGACGGCGATAGGATGCAAGAAATTTTGGCAGAAACGTGCCAATCCACTTATGGCAGTGAGTCACGAAAATCTACGTAACGGGTAAAAAAGAAATCTGCCCAATCCTCTAAAAAAATTTTTTTCAAAAACAAAAAATCTTCACCCAGAGATACGTGCCATTCGCTGCGGTTGCTGCGGCCAATTGCGTGAACATACCCTTGATGAGACAAAACGAGATTGAGCATGGAATTGATGTTGTCGATGAGAATGGCAACAGAGTCGCTAAATCAAAAGTAACGCTCCGATCAATTTTCTTTCAGCAGTATGTTATGGCGTATATTCCAGCAATGTTGAAAATTACTTTCTTTTCTTCAGATTGCCGCTGTCAAGGGAATAAGCCAAGTTGTCATATCACGAATAATCATGTGCGCGCCTGGAATGCGTGAGTTTAATTTTGCTGAAAATGTTAACGATTGACAGAATGCTTATTATTATTATTATTGTTGTTGTTGTTGTTGTTGTTGTTGTTGTTGTTGTTGTTGTTGTTTTTGTTATAATTATTATTATTATTATTATTATTGGATCCTTTTTCATTAAAAGTCCGATATCTCAGCGAAAAAGGGTCGCATCGAGGTCTCAAAAAAGCAAATTGAAGTTAAATGAACAAACTATCCGGTCCATGCAATGGTTTAGCTGGAAAAATTTGCCAAGTAACTGCAGCCAAAAAAAAACCCTGCAAATTGAAATTTGCACATTGCTTCCTCATCTTTATCCATAGTTCACATAGATTCCTTTAACACACAGTATGGCGATCAAATTTTGCTTCCTCATAAAGGAAGCTTTGTTAACTATTGAAAAATATTAGTAATCAATGTGCAAATTCGATCGATGTTCGCCAAATGTGATAGCGAATAACGTTGATAGCTATACTGGCTCTTCACAAAATTTCATTGCAATATCTAAAAAATTTCAAAAGTTATAGCTTTTACGCTTCTTTTATAAAAATTAAAAATTTGATAAAAATTTAATCATTCGATCGATTTTCGCCAAATTTAATAACGAACATCCTCGATAGCTATATCAGCTTTGTGCAAAGTTTCAGTGCAAAATCTTAAAAATTGCACAAGTCAGAGCGTTTACGCTGTTTTTCAAAAAATCAAAAATTTCATAAAATTTTAATCCCTCGAGGGATTTTTGCCAAATTTAATAGCGAACAGCCTCGATAGCTATATTAGCTCTGTGCAAAGTTTCAGTACAATATCCTAAAAATTGCACAAGTTAGAGCGCTTAGGCTATTTTTCAAAAAATTCAAAATTTCATAAAATTTTAATCCCTCGACGGATTTCCGCCAAATTCAATACCAAACAACCTTAGTAGCTATACTAATTCTGTACAAAGTTTGAGTGCAATATCTTGAAAATTGCAGAGGTTAGAGCGTTTACGCCATTCTTGCAAAAACGAAAAAAGTCGATAAAACCTGAACACCCGTTATAATTAAAACAAATTTTTTTCATAATGAAGAGCAATTCGTGCTCGACAAGTGTGCCAAATTTTAGCTTGATATCTAGAAGCGTTTTCGAGTTATCAATTATTTACATCTGAAACTCAGGATACACACACACACATTCATCCGGACATTTTTTCTAAATATGATTTCTCGATGTTTTAGGACATTTTGAACATATTAGCATAAAAATAACGCAAAAAATTTTTATTCACGAAAACGAAGCTTTCTTTATGAGGAAGCAAAAGTAATAAAAATTTGCCTAATTTTTTTTCTCATTTTTCCTTAGGATTGAAACCTGTAGCTTCGATTTTTTTTGCTGAAAGATCTTAAAACTAGAAACTTGAAGCTTCAAAATGCTTTTTTGAGACTTTGATACGACCATTTGATTGAACTACAGTATTGTTAAAAACCACTAAAAATTTGGGAAATTTTTTTGTTCCTTTAATTTTTTTCAGTAGTGTAAATTTTTTTTTTAAATTTTCTGCCTCAGTTGTACTTCCTCCAATAATGGCAAGACTCGAGAGATATCCTTGGATGCAAAGAATCACTTTTCTACATGCACCGTTTCAAGTCATGATGGTTGGCTGTTTGTGAGTATTGTCATTTTTTAAAAATCAATCAAGAAAATTAAAATTTGTGTTTTTTTCCTGTAAATTTTGTAGTTTTTTGCAAACAAACATGGAAAGTGGAGCATTATATTGTCGGTGTCAAAGGAAAGAATATCCAGAAAATAAGATCGGAAATTGCGATAATTTGGCAAAGCCCCAAACTGGATAATTAACAAATTATGATCATATATCATGATCATGAAAAAAAATAATCATTAAAAAAAAATATAAATGTAATGTATACGATTATGACAATTTTCTTGATTAGAAAAAAAATTTGTAATTATAATTTATAAAATTAACAAAGCAATAATCATAAATTATCGTGATTTCAGTCTCACTTTCATGGTGCCAACAGCCTGTGCGTTATTCCCACAAAATTGGTGAGTGGACATTACGGAAAACAAAAAAAAATCGCAAAAGGCGGATGTCTGAACAGAAAAGGCGTTTTTCGACGATTTTTTCGTAGTTGTTAATTTTTTTACAATAGTTAAAAAAGTAATTTCGATACAAAAGTGGTAGGGGCGATAGAGATTTATACATTCAAGATTGGTGAAAAGTTTGAAGTCAATCGGTAGAGCAGAACTTGAGATATTGTGTCAGCCACGTTGCGTCAGTAAAATAACTGGGTCATTCCATGTCAAATCGACAATAGTCGAAATCAATCCCTTTCAATTTCGATTAAATTTGGTCAGAAGTTTTATTTCATCATAAAACGAAGTTCTACCGACGGAAAAAAATTAAATTTTTTTTTTCGAAAGTTATGCAAAGTTCAAAATTGCGACATTTTTTCAATTTTTCAATTTGATTTTTTAAATATCGCGAAAACTATTATAGTTACGAAAAAATTGTTCGGGGTTCATCTTAAAGAGTATTCTTGGGGCTACGAAAAAAAAATATTCCGAAAAAAATTCTTTTAAAATGATGAATTTGGAGAATTTTGAATTTTTTAAAATCGTGGAAATCCACGATCAACATTTAATTTTTAGTTCAATTTTTTTTATGTAATAGCTTGTACTGATCTTAAAAGATCCTGAAATTTTCAAAAAGGTGTTTTTTTTCCAAAAATATGAGTTTTTTAATTTTGGCAAAAAAAAATTTGTTTTACCTCTAAGTTCAGTAAAGTTGAGCAATCATGTAATTTTGTAATTTGAGCAGTAAAAATTACATGATTGCTCAACTTTACTTGAAACAACTTTACTTAAAGAACATGACCCAAAAATTTAATGTTGATTTTCACGATTTTTAAAAATTCAAAGTCTCCAAATTCATAATTTTTCCAATTTTTTTTGTAGCTCCAATTATACTCTTTAAGACGAACCCAAAACGATTTTTTCGTAACTATAATAGTTTTCGAGATATTTAAAAAATAAACATAAAAAATCGATAAAATGGTTAAATTTTGAATTTTCGAAAAAACTTTTTTCATTTTTTTCCTTCGGTAGAACTTCATTTTATGATAATAGAAAACCTTCTGACCAAATTTCGTCGAAAATGAAAGGGGTCGATTCCAACTAGTGGTCGATTTTACATGGAACGACCCAGCTATAACTCCGTAAATTATTGAAATTTAAAAAATTCCTTCCAATATATTCTTAAAGGTCTAATCTTCAAGAATATGAGAAAGAAAAAATGATTTTTTCATAATTCTAGACTAGAATACCGTTTTTTTAAAAAATGAGAATAATCAACGTTTATTCATTTTCAGCTCAATCGCTTCAAGCACTCTAAAACGCTGGGAGCCAGAAAACTACGAGATACTCGTGAAAAACAGTCCAAATGGGAAGGTTCCCGAGTATCTGTTCTTCAACAAAGGCTTGTAAATGAAAAGATATCGCTCCTAAACGATTGTCTCAGGGATAGCGTTTTTGTTTTTGGTTCTGATGGAACTTAACGTGCATTTTCCACGAGCGACTCGCATTTATAAATATAGTTGAAAAAACCAAAAATTATACCATTGTCACCCGAGCTTTTAGCACAGACAATTATGGACTGTTAGAAAAATTGGTATTATAAATAGCGTTCAAGACGTGCTGTAAAAATGTAATTTAATATTTCAAAGAACTAAAAATGGGCAATCTCATTAGTGGGTTAATTTATGACAATATTGTATCGGAGGGTTTTGAGTAGAAAAACGAGAATGCTTCGTATTTCCCACGAAAAGACTGCATATAGCAATAATGTAAATATTTGTTCTTCTATTCTGCAGGCTCATTTTTCAAACAAGTTTGATGATTGAATTGTAATTAATTTAGCTCAACGAAAGATCTGCAATGTCAAGGGTGCACAAAAAATGAGACCCTCAAACTTTTTTTTTCAAATAATGTATATTTTAAGCATAATCCAGTGTATTTTTTATTAGCATTAAAAACACAAAGATAATCTTACATCAAGGCGTGTAATCATTTTTAAATATTTGGTCTCGAGACCGTAGATTGTGAAGGTTGAGGCACGTAACCGATTCTCTCTTGGATTTCGCTCTGAAGAATTTTTCCACCCCATGAAGGTGGATTGAAGGCAGGCTTTTCAGCGGCTTTCTTCGCATCGCGTTCTTTCTTTATCGCTTCGTATTCTTGCAAGTCATCGAGGCGCAATTCAATTCTCGTCGGGCTGCGTCTGATCATGTTTTCCTGAAAGAATAAAGAATTCAAAATTGATTTCGAGTATATCGAGAACAGGGTTGCAAATAATGCATTGTTTTTTTTTAAATGCATTTGCATTTTCATTAAAATTTAATGGTTAATGGTTAATGAAAATTATTTCCACTAACCATTAAATGTTAATGATTAATGAAAATGCAATTGCATTAAAAAAAGTAATGCATTATTCGCAACCCTGCGAATTACAATGTAGTGTGTAATAGAAAAAAAATTCCATTACCCATTGCAATGTAATGTGTAATGGACAAAACTTTGATTGCAATTTTGGGAATGGAAAAATATAGATGAATAAATTATTGCAGTTTTGCATTACATTTTATTGACTTAGGACTTAGATTTTTAGAATAATAATATAGATGCTTTTTAGAATTCAAGGTGAAAATCTAAGTCCTAAGTCAATAAAATGTAATCCAAAATTTCAATAATTTATTCATCTATATTTTTCCTTTCCCAAAATTGCAATCAAAGTTTTGTCTATTACACATTACATTGCAATGGGTAATGGAAATTTTTTCTATTACGCACTACATTGTAATGGGCAGGGTTGCAAATAATGCATGACTTTTTTTAATGCAATTGCGTTTTCATTAACCATTAATATTTAATGTTTAATAGAAATAATTTTAATGGTTAATGAAAATAATCTCCATTAACCATTAAATTTTAATGGTTAATGAAAATAATTTCCATTAACCATTAAATTTTAATGGTCAATGAAAATAATTTCCATTAACCATTAAATTTTAATGTTTAATGAAAATAATTTCCATTAACCATTGAATTTTAATGGTTAATGAAAATAATTTCTATTAACTATTAAATTTTTATGGTTAATGAAAATAATTTCCATTAACCATTAAATTGAAATGGTCAATGAAAATAATTCCATTAACCATTAAATTTTAATGTTTAATGAAAATAATTTCCATTGGCATTAAATTTTAATGGTTAATGAAAATAATTTCCATTAACCATTAAATTTTAATGGTTAGTGAAAATAATTTCCATTAACCATTAAATTTTAATGGTTAGTGAAAATAATTTCCATGAACCATTAAATGTTAATGGTTAATGAAAATAGTGGTTAATGCATTACTTTTTCATTAAAAATTTCGCAACCCTGATCGAGAAGTCTCGTTGAGGAGGGGAGCGAAAATGAAGCACCCCCAATATCCGCTCCTGAGCAGCTGAGCTAAAATCCAATATGGCGGACACCGCGAAGATTAGACGAACATGCACGGAATATTCAACGAATAATCGGTTATCCGATAAATTTTCATGCACATTGAGACTTTTTTACTGTACAATAATAACTTTCGATGATATTTGATTTTGCAAACGATAAAAATTACCGAGATAAACCAATGATACGAAGGGAAAAGTACGAGAAAAAAAAATCGCGTCCGACGAAGCATTTGAGTCGCTGTAAACACGCGAACGATCGTACGCTTGTCATTTCCTTGAATTTCGACGCTAAACAATCAACCCACCTTCGATTAATTGTATATAGTAGAATAACGAGATATCCGCGAAGAACGGGACGAAAGGATGCTTTACTTGGAAGATTATGTCGAAAGTATGTAGAAGAATTTATTGGAGCTATAGCTAAACCGCCCATTAGCGCACCGTCTTGGGCACTACCTAACCTCACTTTATTATCCTGACAATGGAAGTAAAAATGTCTTTTTTTTCACGTAATTTTCGATGGAACGCATATATTAATTTTTATGAACATATTCCTAAAAATTATTTCATCATTCTCATGAACAGGCTTTGCAAATTGTATTATCATAATGCAAACACAATTTTTAGGTTAAATGAATGTTTCTTACGCTGTATACAAATGCTTTTCTAGGATAATCTTTCATTAATGATAGGTACTTATTCATCTAACTGTGTGATAAATATTGCATTCGTGTATTCTATCAAATGACTTTTTTCGATCTTTGCATTTTGATCGTTGATTTTGTATACTCAAATCAGCGGAATTGTTTTTCCAGTGATCGAACACCTCCCGCAGGAATTGAGGGACCGTTTCACCGAAATGAGAGAAATGGACTTGGGTGTACAGAGTATGAATAAAATTATTTATTTATTTACTTGATAAACGATGGTTTTTCCCTTTTGCAAGGGTCAACGGTCGATTATAAAATACAAAGAATGATCGATAGCGTAATGAAAATTATGGATATTAAAAATCATAATAAAAAACTCAGAAATAAAAGGAAATGAAATAAAAATTGCTTGATACCAGGGTTGCAAATAATGCATTACTTTTTTTAATGCATTTACATTTTCAATAACCATTAATTCTTATTGATTAATTGAAATAATTTCCATTAACCATTACATGTTAATAGTTAATGGGAGTTAGGTCGATTAATCATTAAATGTTAATGGTTAATGGAAATAATTTCCATTAAAATATACGAGTTAATGTTTAATGAAAATTATTACAATTAACCATAATGCTAATGGTTAATGGAAATTATTGCCATTAACCATTGACATTGAATTTAATTAAAATAGTAATAATCGATTGGTTTTATTCTGGGTCAAAATGATCCCATGGTACTAACTGAGGTTTTCTTGGTTACTCGTAGCCACAGTGGTTTTGTTATAGGTCAAAATGACCCAATGGTACTAATTGTAACTAGCCATTACATATTTACCAATAATATCAATAATTAAGTAAAATAATTATCGATGAGGAACTTTACAGATTCATAGGGCTGACCAGCAGCAGACTGGTTGACTAATTGATTTATGATCAAATAACCCAAAGATAAAATTTAGAGATAGAGAGAACGATGTAGGAGCCGGAAAAGGTTTCTATGTTATTCTACTTCAAGCTCGTTGGGACCAAAACCGCTAAGAATAGCTGAATAATCGATTGCGACCATTTTAGTAAATTCAATGTCAATGGAAATAATTTCCATTAGCCACTAACATTAAGTGATCAATGGAAATTATTTTCATTAACCATTAACTCTTATTGACAATTGAATACAACTTCCATTAATCATTAACATTTATTGATTAATAGAAATTATTTCCATTAATAATTTAATTTTATTGATTAGTGGAAACTATTTTCATTTACTCTTATCGACAATTGAATATAACTTCCATCAACCATTAACATTTATTGATTAATAGAAATTATTTCCATTAATCATTTAATTTTATTGATTGGTGGAAATTATTTTCGTTAACCATTGACTCTTATTGATAATTGAAAATAACTTCCATCAACCATTAACATTTATTGATTAATGGAAATTATTTCCATTAATCATTTAATGTTATTAGTTAATGAAAATCATTTCCATTAGCCATTAAAAAAATAATGATTAATGCATAACTATTTCATTAAAAATTTCGCAACCCTGATCGATACAAAGTCTCACGCGTTCTCTTGAAAATCATTGATGGATCGCAATTGCAGATTCCGTGGACAGTTTGGAGAAAAAGGTGAAAACTTTTTTTACAAATGCCAAGAAAATGAAACCCAGCGACAAGGAGGCTGAATATGAAACAATAAGAAAAGAGTATTACAAGACTTTGGAGGATGCCGATGAGAAAGTTCACCTTGCGAATCAGATGTACGATCTGGTCGATAGATACTTGAGACGATTGGATCAGGAGTTGCACAAGTTCAAAATGGAATTAGAGGCGGATAACAAGGGAATAACGGAAGTATTGGAAAAGCGTTCTCTCGAATTGGATCAACCGCCGACCAACAGTAGTCAAAAGGAAAATCGTTATAGCTTTACCTCTAGTAGATCTCGAGACAATCACGGTCATTGTAAGATCCCCCACATCTTTCATGCAAATGTCCTTCGCAGATTGCAAATGAGGAAAAAATAACAAATACTGTTTCTTTTGCAGCGCGAGCGGAAAAACGAAGAGACTCAAACGCTTCTTCCGCCTCAGTCGAGAAACGTTTAGCCGTAGAAAAAGTTGTTCCAGCTAATCTTCCAGAATCAAGACCAGCTTCGGCAAATTCCGGACCCATAATACCACCCACGAGTCTACCACCAACGCCCACGGCAATTGCAAATACCGTTGGCGCGGTTAGCTATAATCTTGGTCATATTGGCGCGGGTGGTAACGCGATAGCGGCTGCAGCTTCGCAAGCGATAGCAGCCACGCAACAGATGCAACAGGGCAGAAGAACGGCCAGTTTGAAAGCGAGTTACGAAGCTATCAATATCGGCGTTCACGCTTCTGAATTCAGCAGAGAATTGGCGGGAGCAGCGCAAACTGCCATTGCGGCGATTCAAGAAACTACGAAGAAGCACAAGAAGTACGAATCTTGAGTTTGTTCCAAGAGAAGAAGAAAAAAAGTCTACAAAGACTCTGCCAATTTTCACTTCCTCGTAATTCTGGAAGCAAAATTACTTCAAATGTATCGAGAGTATGTTTTTATTCAATTGCAGAAAAGTCGCGAGTACCGTTCCAAGCACGAGCGTCGTGAATACTGTGGTGCAACAGCCAATTTCACCACCGTTAGCGACAGCAACCGCGGCCATCACGGATCCGGACAATCCCGATTGGACCTACGATCCCAACGAACCGCGATACTGCATTTGCAATCAAGTATCATACGGTGATATGGTTGCTTGCGATAATTCAGACGTATGTATGATTTCAGTCCGGATTATTTATTGGTGCGAGCGAGGATAGAAGCAGAGTTGTGAAAATAGTAATGTAAAAGTAATGCATTACCCATTACTTTAAACAATGTGTATTGGACAAGTATTCCATTACAAATGAAAAAAGTCATGTGTAATGCATGCATTACAAATAAAAAAAAGTAATGTGTAATGGATGCATGTGCCATTACAAATAAAAAAGTAATGTGTAATGGATGCATGTGCCATTACAAATTAAAAAAAGTAATGTGTAATGGATGCGTGTTCCATTACAAATTAAAAAAAGTAATGTGTGATGGATGCGTGTTCCATTACAAATAAAATAGTAATGTATAATGTATGCACGTTCCATTACAAATTACAATTTAAAAAAAAGGTAATTTCCAGTGGAGAATATTCCATTACAAATAGAAAAATTGCCGTGCTCGTATTAGAAACTAGCACATTGCTGTCTCATTATTTTACTTTGCTCGCTAAAAGTTCATCCACAATTATCACAAATGATCCATAAAGTTAACAAAAAAAGAACATGCACATTATTTAGGGATTCAATAAAGCGACAAATTTTGTATCAGTAACTTGTAATTTTTATTAGATTGCTTATAATTATGGATAACAGCGTGTAAAAGTAAGTTCAATATAAATTTGGATAACTTTTGGGATTGAGTACATTTTCTTACTTCATATTTAACGATGAATCCTTTTTTTCTGTTTCTATTTTTTAACTTAATGGATTATTTGTGATAATTCGGATGAACTTCCAGTGAGCGAAATGAAATAATGAGACAGCAATGTGCAAGTTTCTAGTACGAGCAAGGCAATTTTTCTATTTGTAATGGAATATTCTCCACTGCAAATTACTTTTTGCAGATTTGTAATGGCACATGCATCCATTACACATTACTTTTTTAAATTGTAATGGAATACGCATCCATTACACATTACTTTTCGTATTTGTAATGGAACACGCATCCATTACATATAACTTTTTTTAGTTGTAATCAGACATGCATCCATTACACATTACTTTTTTAAATTGTAATGGAACACGCATCCATTACACATTACTTTTATATTTTGTAATGGTACACTTATCCATTTCACATTATGCAGTGTAATGGGTAATAAATACAGTAATGCATTATCAAAGTAATGCATTATTTACAATTCTGGATAGAAGCTAGAGTGTCGAGTAGGGTGGGCCGAAAATCCGCTTTTTTCGAAATTCTTTTAGTAATACCGAAAATATTGTTCATTATGCGATAAAAAGAAAATCTGTGCAAAGAAAAACAATTTCAAATCAATAACTTAGGCTCGCCAAAGTTCGTCAAAGTTTAAAGTGTTAAAGAAAAAAATGTTCTCGACTTATTTTGATTGAAAATTCAATTCTCTACTAAAAAAGTTCTTATATCAAATCATGTAGGATTGATAGTTTTTAAGAAAATTCCTGTCTTAATGGAAAAAATTGTCATTTTCTTCTATATGTATACTTTTTATGGGTAAAAAATAATTGATAAACTTCTCATTTTATAGAAAATTTTATTCTCTACATAAAAGGTTTTGAAGATAATTGCAATTTTTGTAAAAAAAATTTGTCATTTTCCTCTATATTTATATTTTTTGTGGGTAAAAAATAATTGATCAACTCCTTACTTCATAGGAAATTCTCTCCAAAAATCTCCTTATATGAAATCATGTAGCATTGATATTTTCTAAGATATTTGCAAATTTGCTTAAAAATAGTCTTTTTCTTTCTATAAATATTTTTCCTCTGAAGAAACTATCCTGTGGAAAAAAACAATCTTCGAGTCTTATTATATAGGAATTAAAACATTCGCGACATATATATGAATATACGGGGAATTCTGAGTCGACTAATTTATAAATATGATTCGCGATTTTTTTGAGGATCATAACAAAGCCATAATTCCGATTTTATTCGGATTTTTTTCATAAAAATTAAATGAAAATCTTTTTTTTTATTTACCACATGTTTTTTTTTAAAGACGGCTCCCCATGGATGTAAAGTATATCTGAGAATATATATTTTTCAATCTATAAGAAGTATATTAGAAATATATATTAAGGGGTTATGCGCAGTCAGGAGG
Organism: Alloplasta piceator; assembly: GCA_946863875.1. NCBI lineage: Eukaryota > Metazoa > Arthropoda > Insecta > Hymenoptera > Ichneumonidae > Alloplasta > Alloplasta piceator. The sequence goes on along the minus strand of OX333072.1, from coordinate 49,437,066 downwards.
CTGAAAGAAGGCGATTTTTCAAGACTTTTTTCTGGAAAGACATTTTTATTTATTAACGTACAAATTTATAAACATATTTTTGTAACTTTAAATTTTATTTTGGAATTTTTCTTTTTAAACAATAATGATTCTTGAGATAGAGGAAAATGACAATTTTATTTACTAAAAATGCAATTATCTTAGAAACTATCGATCCTACATGATTTCACAATTTTTTATGTAGAGAATGAAATTTCCTAGAAAATCAGAAGTTTATCAATTATTTTTTATTCTTAAAAAGCATAAATATAGAGGAAAAGTACAATTTTTTTACAAAAACAGCAATTATCTTGGAAACTATCAATCCTACATGATTTGATATAAGGATCTTTTTTTATAGACAATTGAATTTCCAATAAAAATAAGCCCAGAAAATTTCTTTGTCCCACTTCGAACTTTGGCGAGACTTTTTTTGTTGCATAATGAACAATAATTTTGGTATTACTGAATTTAAAAAAAACCGGAAATTCCATGACAATTCTTGGTTTTCCAGATTTAAAAGTGTGAAATACACGAACCACCTGTTCGTATATTTCACAATTTCACAATTATAAAATTTTGAAAAAATCTGAAAAAATTCATGGATCTTCTTTGAACCCTTAAACTAAATGATAATAATTTGTCTCATCCGAACAAAAAAAATCAATAACAATTTCATGCAAAATATGGAGACGTGCAGGCATTTTTCACGACACACAATTTTGGCTCGGACACGAATGACCCATCGTTAGCGTTTGAGGGTTAAAACATCTCGTCGTAGATATTTTCCTCACTTAATCCGCAAAAATGATGATGAACAAATGTGCGAGTTAAAATTTACAGATTTTTTCATAATTTCTCTTTTTTTTTTTCAAGTGTCCGTTCGAATGGTTCCATTATCCGTGTGTGGGAATCACGGCCCCACCGAAAGGCAAATGGTATTGTCCTCAGTGTACATCTTCTATGAAGAGACGCGGGGGTCGAAAGAACTAATTCAATTAACAATTCGATCAAAAAGTATGATACAAAAAAAAAGTAATGTATACGAGGAAAAAGCAGCCAACACCGTCGCCATCTCCTAGAAAAGGTCCCTTGAGTGTCAACGTATAATAAGAACGTCGTAAACTCTGATTTTATATGAATTTTTAATTGTGTTTATACCAAGTTCGAGCCGTGGTCCGATCAAATTCTTTGATCTCGTTTAATTTTGAAGCTTATTTGGTCCAGAACGTTTGAAAAAAAAGTTTTTATTTTAAATGCTAATATTCGATTTATCACAATCTGTTTTTCACTGCGTTTTAAAGAAAATAGCGATGCGGTCAAAAAAGTCCCATTTGGTTAATAATGAAGATTCAAAATTTTCAGCCAATAAACCAACTAATTTTTTTTCAGATATTTTTCCCTTTATTTCGGCACATGATTGTGATATGGTTTCAATTCACTTATGAAAACATCGAGATAAGTTTTGCGCTCTTTTTGTCTTGAAAATCGCGTTCTAACTCGGTGCATCGTCTTAATGAAACCAAGCGTTTCTTTTCTATATCGTTCGTACTTCAAGTCCTCGAAAACGCTTAAAAAATTTTCCCTCGAATTATTCGAGGGGAAAAAAGTATCCCAACAAGTTTTCTGGATCAAGTTTAATCATGAAAGCACGCATGCTTAAAAAGATGCTCGTTGAGTGTCGATAAAAAATTAAAAAATGTCCTCAAGCAAATGTATAATAAAGCTGATATAATATTATAATCGTGAAAGTTCCGAGTCTCATGAATTTAAATTTATTACTAAAAAACAATTAATATAGGAGTGATTCCGGGTCAAACCAGCAGGTCAAAAAAATCGATGTCTCCGATCATACTCTCGATATTTTCCTGTGTTCTCCATCATGAGAAAATATTGCTGTTAAATCGCTAGCCCAAAATAAAATTATTTGTATGAGTTATGATTTTTTTTTAAATTGCGTACTTTTAACGACTCGAAAAACAATTTTTTTGCTTTTGTGTATAACTCCGCCGAATTTTGGAATTCGAGAATTTCACTTCGAGAAATCGTAACTGTATTGAAAACCCTTCAAAATGAGCACAAAGTAACCTCAATTGGTGCATTTATGACGCCACAATCGTAAAACTACGTTTTTTTCGAAAATCAAAAATAACTGGAAAACCTCATTTTTAAAAAATCTGAAAAAATCATACTAAATTTTTACGACAAAAAATCTGTAATTTCTGTTGAGTTCGAACTAGTTCTGACCAATAGATTTTGAATTATTGATCAATTTCATTTTTTAGAAATCAGCTTCAGCTATTTTGAAACATTCAGGTTTTGATTTTAGGTTTTCTGAGAATTTCGTCAATAAAATCGATGGTCATTCTTTCAAAAAATTATAATCCATCTCCATCAAATGATGATAATATTTACGAATAATTGCTTTTTCTGCAACTTTAGGTCTAAAATTGCGATTGTTTAAATTGTTTTATAATTTTTTACAATTGGAACAATCGCAAGTTTAGACTTGACGTTGCAGAAACAGCAATTATTTGTAAATATTATCATCATTTGCTGGAGATGGATCTCAAAGAATTGTAAATAAATTGTATTGTCATTTTTTGAAACAATGACTATCGATTTTATTGACGAAATTCTCAGAAAACTCGAAGTCAAAACCTGAATGTCCAAAAATAACTGAAACTGATTTCTAAAAAATGAAATTGAACAATAATACAAAATCTATGGGTCAGAACTAGTTCAAACTCCACAGAAATATTCATTTTTTGTCGTAGAAATTTAATACGATTGTTTCAGATTTTAAAAAAATGAGGTTTTTCAGTTATTCTTGATTTTTTAAAAAACGTAATTTTACTATTGTGGCGTCATAAATGCACCAAATGAGGTTTATTTGTGCTCAATTTGAAGGGTTTTGAATACATTTTCGATTTCTCGAAGTGAAATTCTCGAATTCCAAAATCCGGCAGAGTTATACACAAAAGCAAAAAAGTTGTTTTTCGAGTAGTTAAAAGTAAGCAATTTAAAAAAAAATCGTAACTCGTACAAATAATTTTATTTTAGGCTAGCGATTTAACAGCAATGTTTCCTCATGATGGAAAACACAGGAAAATATCGAGGCTATGATCGGAGACATCGATTTTTTTTTACCTGCGGGTTTGACGTGGAATCACTCATAGATAAGCGATTTCTGAGTATTGCTGTCTAATTTTTTTCTTCTCAATTTCGATTTGTTCCATCGACAATAAAATGTTCGATTCTTGATGAAAGATCGATTTTTTAAATTGGCAAAATTTTTTCAAACTTCAACTATTCTCGTTTGCTTCTCAAATTCGTCATAAAAGTCGACGAATTTATTTCTCAGGTTAAATATGTCTCGGATTAATGATTTATGCTCGTGTAAGCCTTACGCAAAGCGAAATATCGATATTCAATCGAATTCTTACGAAACTTCGTACAATCGTTCGTATTTCTACGAAAATGCCATCGATCATCCATTGATCCACGTTCGTGTCAAAAGAAGAGCTCGTGACGATCTCAAAATACAGGATCCCGTTTTGCTCAAGACACTTGAAAGCATCACGAAGACAACTTTTGTACCAAAATTTGGGGATGACTGCAGCTCGACGGATTTTTTTCGACGATCGATTTCGAGGGACAGCCTGAAAAATTTGCACGGAAAATACGTCAACGAACCACCAAAACCAATTAAATTTGGTTCAACGACAACTGGTATGAAATGACGATTTTTATTCTCTTTTGAGCAATATTCCACTGAAGTTGTTATTTTTTTTGCAAGGTATTTGAGGCATAAAATCAGCGGATAAAGTATTATTTTTCTATTTAACCTAACATCGAACATTATATTATTACTTTAAATATTGATTTTAAAAATTATTTACTAGAAAAGTCTTTCCCGTTTGTCCATATGATTTTGATGAAGTTTGAATATGTTATTCTACATAAAAATCTAAGAGATGTATTTATTTAACCGCAGAAATTCGCATTTTGAAATTTTTAGAATGGCTGCATTTATGTTTTTTTTGGCCGAGTGTCTTTGAAACTTTTCAAAGCTGATGATAAACCTGTATGCCAAAACATATGGGGCATGCCATGTCAAATCGACCATTTTAAAACTCGACCCCTTTCGATTTGGCTGAAGGTTTGTTTTCCTTTTCTACCCAATTAAAAACATTTTTCAGGAAATTTTCATATTTTTTTATCCAACCCAAAAGAAAAAGTTTTTTTTTTTTAAATTACCATAACTCCTTAAAAATTGACTGATTGGGAAGTTTTTTTTTTAATTTTCATTTTCGAATGTACTCTTCGAAAAAAAAACACAAAAATATTTTAAGATATTAAAATCTATGACATTTTTCACTTTTTTGAGAAAAATCTCTTTATCGAAGTTCGCCATTTTTTTGTTTTCACTCAAAAAATGCTTTGATCAATTCCGGAAAAAATGCTGCCCAACCTGGAGTCGCTCGACATTTACTTCTATTTTTTTTTAACGATTAAAAAAAAATTCTCAAGTGGGCTTATTTCACAAAGCACCGCTCTGGAAATTTTTGAGGATTTATAGACGACCTCGGAATTTAAAAAATTGAGAAGAAATAAAAAATTGAAAGTGGTAATCGCCGAAATTTTTTTTATTTTTTTTCAAAAAAGTGAAAAAAAAATTGAAGGAAAAGTCGAGCCACTCCAGGTTGGGCGGCATTTTTTCCGGAATTGATAAAAATATTTTTTTAGTGCAAAGATAATTAAAAATGGCAAACTTTGATAAAAAAAAATGATTTTTCTCGAAAAAGTGAACAATTTCATAAATTTCAATATCTTAAAATTTTTTTGCATTTTTTTTCGGAAAGTACATTCAAAAACGATTTTTGTTTGTTTGAAACGTCCCAATTAGTCAATTCTAGAAGAAGTTATAATTATTTTTAAAAAAAAGCTTTTTATATTGGGTCGGACAAAAAAATTAAAAAATTTCCTGAAAAATGTTTTCAATTGGGGGTAGAAAAGGAAAACAAAATTTCAGCCAAATCGAAAGAGGTCGGGTTTAAAAGTGGTCCATTTGACATGGAATGTCCCATATCCAAAATTGCCAATTTTTTCTTTGTATTTCATAATGTTGTTTATAATATTACAAAACAGAGAGAAAATTCTGAAAATATTCATACGCGTACAGAAAAATTAACGCATTCAATTTTTAAGAAAAAAAAGAACTCACCGAAAAATTGTTGAATAATTAGTTATTTAAACAATTTATTAATAACTTTTGGACAATATTATTATTGATAATTGTTGTTTATGGCAAGCCAAATAGCCACTCTGAATATAACTGCACTGATACTTTTTGTTTTTACTTTCCTGGAAAAATTTTCTGCTTAATTGCGCCTTTTTTTAAACTCAGACTAAAAAAATCTAAAACAGCAAATTTCAAAATCAGTAATAAATAACAATATCAATGAAAGTAATCACAAGTTTAGTATTAAAGTAATTCGAGCATGACTTTAAAAATTAAAAATTAAATTGAATTAAAAATTAAGAATTGAAAATTAAACATTTCTCAGTAAATTTACAATTATGCGATATGACAACAAAATACGAAATTACAATGTAACAATATTGTTTGCAGGTTCGGACTACGTTGTTCCAGTGAAATTTCACGAGCCCAAGACTTGGGGACAAAAAAGTCCTGCCGAAGAATTTGCGGTTGCGATTCCATCTCACTGTCGAGAAGGTTTGTCATCTTTTTCGCCAAACGAATCGGGCTATACAAAATATTTGGATCCTTATGCGACAACGTCTCAATTGACACACTGCGCTTTCGACGAGGAGCAACAAAATGGAATTGCTAGGAAAAATGTCATGACATTTTACGACGCTTTGAATTTGCCGAAAAATCGTGGTTTCGGTCCGAAGAAATTATCACCTTTGGGCTCGTACTTTCAACGTGATCGGCCAATTCGTTCGCGCGTTTTTACCAAAATCACTCCGAGTGTTCCCTTCAACGGAAAAACTAGCACATACGAGGCTCACTACAATTTTGTGCCGACGAATCTAACGAATCGCAATGAGAAGATCGATTATCCCGCTTTGAGCAAATCAATCGAGGAACCGTCATATTGCACTGAACAATGTCATTTGGGAACCGGATGGCCCGTTCGAGGATCGGTCAACATCGGCGTCGTTCGAGGGACTTATTGAAATGAATTCTTGAATTCTTATTTAAACAAATTTATGACTGAATTTCGTAATTCTGCATTGTTATTTCCTTTTTTTTCTGTTTCGCTGATATCCGGGGTCAAAAGTTGCAGATATTCCAAGAAAAAACACCAAAAGCTTCTTTACAATGTATTTAAAAAAAACTATCGACCCACAAATAAGTTTATTATCATATTTGGAATCAAAGATTAATTTTGCATTGAAAAGTTTCCGGACAAAATTTCAAAAAAAGTCTGAAACGGTTTTTTATGCCATTTCGCCGGAAGTCGACGTAAACTAATTTAACGAACAGCATTTTAGATGGGAAGAATTCAGCTTTATTTCCTGTTTTTTTATTTTTACAATTCGTTTTCAGATTTGGACTCTATTTTAAAAACAACTGTTTTTTGCCTTTTTTTCCCCTTAATACATTTTTAATACATTTAATACATTTTTACGATTGGATTCATAAAGGGGAAAGTTTGAGCCTCAATTTCCTTTTTTTTTTTTTTGAGCTATTTTTTTCCAAAGTTATTCCGTTTTTGTGGAAAAATAATTTTTTTTGAAAACCCTGTATAATACGAAAACAAAGAGGATTCATGAAAAACTCCAAGATAGCAAAAAGTTGCGTCTGTTTTCGTTGAGTTCAGAGGAATTTTTTCAGATTTTTTTTTCCAAAATCGTGATTCGTGAATAAAAAAAACTCGTTTTTTCGTTATTCTACTAAATATATCTTGGCAGAGTTTTTTAAAACAGGATTTTAAAGTTATGTATTCTCTCGTGACTCGTGAGATACAGTTATTAGCAAAAAGCTGATAAAAAAGCAAATGAATTCAGACGATTTTTCATATCCTACCAAATCTCTTACAATTTGTCGAATAAGTTGTCAGACTTTTATTTCAGCTGTCAAGTGTCAAAATATCGCAAAACATCAAAAGTGTCTCACATTTTTAAATGTCACTTTTATCATCAATAATCTCCAAATTAATTGCAAGTTGACTTTCCGATGGGTGGTTGGAGTTACATAACAAAATTATTGTCGAAAGATGAAAATCATACGAACGATGATAAAAAATCAATTCCTAAAACAACGAATCTTGGTGATAACGAGAAAAATCATAATGACGAAATTCAAGAACGTATCGATGTGAACAAGCCCCTCTGGAACCAAAACACGTATTTTGGACGATGGAGACATTTCGCTTACATCACGGACGTTCGTACGATATTCGAAAGGGAAGAGAACCTTTACGAAGCTAAAAAACTATGTGACTTATACAAGTTTGTTTCTGCACCGAGTGATAATTGTTTTTTACATTTTATAATCCGATACACGAGCACGAATGTGTCTTCTGCAGAACCGGAAGTGAGCCCACCGGGACCACGCGTTCTGACGTTATTTGGGCCAAAAAATTGCGAGACAGTTCTTTCCATCCGGACAACGGTGAATTGATGAATCTCATTGGAAGAATGTCGTTTCAATTGCCCGGCAATATTTTTATCACTGCCGGAATGTTGACCTTCTACAAGTAAAGTTTTTGGAGTAACAAAAAATGGCGTTTCTCCCCAGTGGACATAGTAATGTAACGGCAATGTTACCGTTTGTAACATGTAATATTACATAGACGTTACATGTAAATTACATGTAAGTTACAATTTCGTACTCAGCAACATAACATATTGTTATATAACAATTATGTACCAGTTATATAACCGCAATATTGGAATATAAGGTTACAGCAATATTATGGTGATATTGTAATATTTTAGTTACATTACTGCAATATTATTATTTTGCAATTTTTTTTTTACATTGATGTAATGTAAAAACGTTATATACCAGTTATGTAACCTGCATATAACAAATGGTGCATAACATGTTACTTCCACGTTATATAACAGTTATTTATCACAAGAATAACATTGTAACATTACATGTAACTTTCATGTTATATTGCCGCAATATAACATATGTTACATTACTGTAATGCCAGTTCGTTATAAGCATTTCACGTAATGGCTACAAAACTTTTACATTACTGTAATGTAACAAAGTTATATACCAGTTATGTAATCTGCATGTAACAAATGGTACATAACATGTTACTTCCACGTTATATAACAGTTATGTATCATAAGAATAACATTGTAACATTACATGTAACTTTCATGTTATATTGCGGCAATATAACATGTTACATTACTGTAATGTCACTTCGTTATAAGCATTTTACGTAACGGCTACAACACTTTTTTACATTACTGTAATGTAACAAGTTATATACCTGTTATGTGACCTGCATGTAACAAATGGTACACAACATGTTACTTCCACGTTATATAACAGTTATGTATCACAAGAATAACCTAGTAACATTACATCTAACTTTTATGTTAAATTGCCGCAATATAACATATGTTACATTACTGTAATGTCACTTCGTTATAAGCATTTTACGTAACGGCTACAAAACTTTTTTACATCATTGTAATGTAACAAAGTTATATACCGGTTATGTAACCTGCATATAACAAATGGTACATAACATGTTGCTTTCACGTTATATAACAGTTATGGATCACAAGAATAATATAGTAACATTACATGTAACTTTCATGATAAATTGCCGCAATATAACATATGCTACATTGCTGTAATGTAACAAAGTTATATACCAGTTACATAACTTGCATATAACAAATGGTACATAACAGGTTACTTCCACGTTATATAACAGTTATGTATCACAAGAATAACATTGTAACATTACATGTAACTTTCATGTTAAATTGCCGCAATATAACATAAGTTACTTTACTGTAATGTAACAAAGTTTTATACCAGTTATGTAACCTGCATGTAACAAATGTTACATGACATGTTACTTGCACGTTACACAACAGCTATGTTACATAGCAATAACATTGCAACATTACATGTAACTTCCATGTTACATTGCTGCAACATAACGTGTTTACTGGGTCTTATCTTTGTTAATATTCGTTATTCAACATGGAATTCGCGAAGAACCGCGATAGCCACTTTAGGATGGCAAACCCTGAATCAAGCTTTCAACGCAACGGTAAATTACACGAACAGAAACGCAGCCGGAATCAACGAGTCGAATGATACAGAAAGAATTAAACAAGCGTTCGTCGCTGCAACAGCTTCCAGTTGCATCGCAGCTTTGACCTTCAGGAAATTTCTATCTTCCAGAGGAAATCTTGCAGCGGTCCCCACTCACATTCCTCCATAAAGTATTCTCCTCGACGTTTTGCGACACTTTCAACATACTGACATTAAAATCTCAAGAGAAAAACATTTCATGAGAGCCTCATTATTATCAGGAAGCAAAAAATAACAAATTGTTGTTACACTTTCAAAAGTAAAACCATAAATTTGAGGAAAATAACAATGATAAATATATCAGCATACACGCTGTCACAAAAGTAACGGGACGGCTGAATATTTCCTCAGCTAAGATATTTTTCAAAAAGGTCAAGGTCATTCTTGTAGTTCAAGGTTATTTCAAGATCAACGTTGTTTTCAAATGGAAACCCCCGTTTTTGACATCGGCAATCGATATAGCGGAAAAATTTTACGTTCAAATATGCAAGTCAGTTATGGGTACAATTCGACCTTGACGGACCGCTAAGGTCAATTAAACTTGAACAAGGTGTGGATACCTCTGGGAATAGAAGCTTTTCAAATTCTTTCGTAACGCCCGCAGTTATTAATTTAAACAAGGCGCATTTAGAAGTGACCTTGACGATGACCTTCAAGGTGATTTCAAGGTCAAGTTTTGTTTTTTTAATGGAAACCTGTATTTTTGAGTCCTGAAATCAATAGAACAAACAGTTCTACATTTACATTCGAAGATTCGGAAAAGTTTGATTTGAGAATTAAAAAATACAGGATTTCATTAAAAACAAAGTTGACCTTTAAATCACCTTGAAGGTCATCATCAAGGTCACAACTGAATGCGCCTTGTTAAAATTAATAACATTGCTTGTTACGAAAGAATTTTAAAAGCTTCTATTCCCAGAGATATCCACACCTTGCGTAAGTTTAATTGACCTTAGAGGACCTTCAAGTTCAAAATGTATCTATGACCTAACGTAAGTACATATTTTAAGATAAAATTTTCCGCTCTATCGGTTGTCAATGCCAAAAAAGAGGGTTCCATTTGAAAAAAAGAGTTGACCTTGAAATAACCTTGAAGCTGTACACCCTGTATAAAAATGTAATAAATTATGAATTTTTTTTTTAATTAAAAGGTTTCAACTGAGAATATTACAAAAAATTCTCCGGTCTCGTTGAAATATGTAACGAAATTCGTGGAGGATACTTCATAATTTCGAAAACATGCATTTTGGTTGACAATTTATATAGTTTTACATTTTTTTTTGTCGCTCATCATTCATCCGCAGAGATGGGCTCCTTTTTTCGCCGTCGCAGTGGGAAATATGGTGAATTTGCCGATAATGCGACAGCTCGAGATTCAGCGTGGAATTCCAGTGTCTTTTTACGACGGTGAAAAAACGCCCATAATGAATTCTCGAATAGCCGCTGTAAAGGCAATTTCCGAGTGCGTTAACAGTAGAATCATTATGGCAGCACCGGGAATGCTTCTAATTCCTGTAATAATTGGTCGTTTCGAGCCATATTGCTTCTATCGTAAACGACCTTGGATCGGTCCAACGATGCAGATTGCCATGGTCGCATTTTTGTGAGTCCCAAATTCGAGGAATTATCCAGTGACTAAAAAATTTTCTTCACGTTCCAAATTATATTTTTCGCAGTCTCCTTTTCATGATACCAACGGCATTGGCCATATATCCACAAAGAAAGTAAGTTCCAGGTTTTTGGCACATTCCTAACAATTGTAATTCTTCATCGTTTTGCATTTTGGAAGGCCAAAAAAGCCAATTTTTAAGATTTTTTTCTCAGATTCTTTATCAGATAAGGTTATAAAACTGTTTTTACAACTTTGTTTCATCCTTCGAAAATACAAAAAAAAATTAATTTTTATTTTGATTATTCGAATAATTTATAGAAGGCGTCGAAGTCGAAAATTTCGAAAACACTCAATCTCAGGGTTGGCAAGTCTGAAACAAAAAAGTAAAAAGCATTTTGAAGAGGAAGATGTCTTACACACAACAATCTTACACAACAATTTACCAGCGTTAATTAAAAATCGATAAAAAAAAATTTGCGGATGTTTGAAATGTTTATAATAAATTTTGAAAAATTGAATTTTTCACAAATTTATTTCAATCATCCGCCATTTTTAAAAAATCGATTTTGCATTTACGATGGCAAATTGTTGTGTAAGGAACTTTTCTCTCCAAAATGCTTTTTTATTTTTTTTTTTTCGAGACAAAACAAAAACAGTTTTTGATAAAGGAGCTGAGGAAACAAAAATTGATGTGTGCTGATTTTGTCGAGACACTTTTTTCTCGACAAATTACAAATGTAATTAGTAATTGAAAATTTCCCAATTACAAATTACAAATGTAATAAGCAATTGAAAATTTTCTAATTACAAAGTACAAATGTAATTATTAATTCAAAATTTTCATAATTACAAATTACAAATGTAATCAGGTTCAAATTTCGCACTAGTTACATTTTATCGATGTAATTAGAGTCAAATTTCACTCTAATCACATTGATAAAATGTAATTAGTGCGAAATTTGAACCCAAGTACATTTGTAATTTGTAATTGAGAAATTTTCAATTACTAATTACATTTGTAATTCACTTCAAGGCACTTCAAAAATCTTAAAAATTTGCTTTTTTTGGCCTTCTTAAGTAGACTACCTCAAATGCTCTTCAAAAATTTTTTTCCTCCAGCTCAATGAAACCCGAACTCTTGAGACTGAAAATGGAGGAGTACGAAGAGTACCGACAAAAAACCGAAAATTCCGAATCGCAGATTCTCTATTACAACAAAGGATTGTAAAGATTTTTTTTATACTGTATTAAGCTCTTTTTATTCTCACGAGTAAAAAAAAAACAATGTCGACGAACTTAAAATTGTATAAATAATATTTGTAACGGAAAAAATGGAAAAAGATTTATTTTATACTGTATAAAGCTCTTTTTATTATCATGAGTAAAAAAAAAACAAAGTCGACGAACGTAAATTGTATAAATAATTATTGTAACGGAAAAAACGTATCTATATACACGATAGCATCGTTTTTTCGTCGATGTCTCTCAAACTTTCACGAATTCAACAATCTTCGATGTATCTTTGTGTGGGATTTGGAAGATTATTCACGATCCCACCGAAATTCATTATACATTAATTGAGCGTGATACTTCGGTCAATGGAATTTTTGTCGGTATAAAAAAAAATAATAATAATAATAGAGAGACGGTAAAAATATTGAGATGCGAAATTTGATGATTCATGCGGATCGAATGAAACGTGCCATATTAGTCCACATATTTATGGCAATAGAATCGGTCGTTTTTTTCGGTTTCGACGTTTACGGTAATTGACCCGGTGGACATTTTTTCAACGTTTTTTTTTTTTTTTTCATCAGTTCGATCGAATCGAATCAAAACGCCGCTGTTGTTCTTCGAGTAGCACCGATGCCTCGCAGATCATTCTTGCGCTCGTACGGACTAGAAATATAAGTTGATACTCGTCGGTGACGGTCAATGGTGATCTCGTTCTGACCAACGCGTGAAGGACATTCGCTCGTTCAAGGTCGAGCCATCTTTGTAAAACCATTTCCCTCTCTCTTATTACACCAAGTGGCGCGTCCGATGGTCCCCAGAGAGAAAATTCCAAAATGGACTTGACCTGTTTGAGCAAATTTGTAATTACAATTAATCGATGATAAAATATTTTGGGTACTGTAATGGAATTTGAATTTTGGTCGTAATTATTTTCAGCATTCAAAATCGAAACGATCAACGTCAAAATCGAAATGATGCCCAAAAAAAATCGTTGTTCAATATAATTTAATCACATCCATGTTATTTAATTATACAAATGTAATTCAATTTTACCGTAGTAATTCATTGACGATATTGTATTTAAATTACGAAGCTGTAATTGAATTACGTGAATTGTAATATTTTTGGGTTTCGATAATTTCATAAACGTTTGTGCTCAAATATTCCAATAGCAGTATTTGTATACCCTGTGTTTATATGTATGGGTCATTCCATGTCAAATCGACCAAGAGTTGGAATGGACCCTTTCCAAACTTGATAAAATTTGGTCAGAAGTTTCCGTTTTTAACAAAGGAAAAAAAATATATTTTTTTTTTCGAAAGTTATCAAAAATTCAAAATTTCACAATTTTTCAAATCTTTCAAGTTTGTTTTTTAAATATCTCCGAAACTATTATAGTTACGAAAAATCATTCTGGATTCGTCTTAAAGAGTATACCTGGGGTTACGAAAAAAAAAATATTCTGAAAAAATTTGTTGAAAAATGATTAATTTTGAGAATTTTTAATTTTCCAAAATCGTGAAAATCCAAGTTCCGTATTACATTTTTGGTTCAATTTTTTTAAATATTATAGGTACCTTGTACTGATCTTAAAAGATCCTGAAATTTTCAGAAAAGTGTTTTTTTGTTTTTTCGAAAAATATGAATTTTTAAATTTTTTTAGAAATATTATTCTATACCTGTGAGAGAGTAACGGCACGCTCGCGCATTAATAGTTCTCGTACGATCGGCAGTTTTTCGCCAAGTCCGAGTTCTTGAAGAGCAACGAGAGCACATTGCGACAGGGATGCCCTTTCCTCGTCCTTATCGTCCATATCCATGTTCAATCTTGATGGAGAAAAAAAAACATTAAATTTGTAATTAATTTTGAGATTTTGAGCTATCGAGTTTTCGTGATTCTGAAATTAGCTCAAATTTTTTGCAAAAATATTCTCGATGACTAGGATCGTTGGTATTTTTTTTCAAGAATGCTTGCGATCGCTCTCACTTTGATTATTTGGCAGCTATGGTATTTAATTTTTTTCACAATTATATTAGATGTTAGGATTTGATGGGAAATTTGGAGAAAATTTTGTATGAAAAGTTTAGCTGTACAAAAATGCATAAGGGCCATTCCATGTTAAATCGACCCCTTTCAATTTTAATGCAATTTGGTCAGAAGTTTTCTTTTATCATAAAACGAAGTACTACTAAAAGAAAAAATTTTGTTCATAAGTTATGCAAAATTCAAAATTTCACAATTTTTTCAATTTCTCAAGTTTATTTTTTAATTATCTCGCAAACTATTATAGTTGCGAAAAAATCGTTAGGAGTTCGTCTTAAAGAGTATACTTGGGGCTACGAAAAGAAAAATATTCCGAAATAAAATTTTGAAAAATGATAAATTTAGAGAATTTTCAATTTTTTAAAATGATGAAAATCCACGATCAACATTAAATTTTTGATTCAATCTTTTTTATATAATATCATGTACTGATCTTAAAAGATTTTAAGATAAAAGAAATTATTTTTTTACCTCTAAGTTAAGTAATAATAATTTTTTTACCTCTAAGTTACACAATCACGTAATTTCGTATTTTTTACTGCTGAGAATTATAAAACTACATGATTGCTCAACTTTACTTAACTTAGAGGTAAATAAAAATAAAAAATGTTGTTACCAAAATTCAAATATTCATATTAAAAAAAAAACGCAATTCTGAAAGTTTCAGGATCTTTTAAGATCACAAGGTATTATATAAAAGAAAATTAAACCAAAAATTTCAAAGATCGTGGATTTTCACGATTTTTGAACACTCAAGATTCTTTAAATTTACATCTTTTCAACATTTTCGGAATCTTTTTTTTTGTAAATATAATAATTTTCGCGATATTTAAAAAATGAACTTGAAAAATTGAAAAATGGTAAAAATTTAAATTTTGCATAATTTTCGAAAAAAAAAATTATTTTTTTTCCTTTGGTAAAACTTCGTTTTATGATAAAAGAAAACTTCCGACCAAATTTCATCGAAACTGAAAGGGGTCGATTCCAACTATTGGTCGATTTGACATGGAATGACCCGTAAGGATTTTCAAAAAATCCTTTCCAACGGTTCTGACTATAATTTTTATCCATTTTCTCACCCATGAAGCGAATAAAGTCTGTCGCATGTATCCTTGTCCTCGCGACAGAGAACAAAATTCGCGAGATTCTTCGGTGACTCTTCGAATCCTCTTGCCTGGAGCTTCTTCAACGCGCTGACCAATTGCAAAAGTATGAAACACGATTCGCGCGTCCAATCATCGATTTTTTTATCTCGCGATATTTCAGCCACAAAAGATTTAATCGTGTTCACTCGCATGTGCGTAAAAATCGCTACGTATACTGTAAAAATGTGAAAAACACAAAATTTCATTTAGATCGACTCTTTTGTCATTGGGGTAAAATATATGGGGCATTCCAGTAATAATCGAGCGCCCATAACCTCGACATTTTTTTTTCATGGCGCCGATTTTTTTTCAGTTACTTTTCGAAAAAAAAAACATACTTCTAAAAAAAAAAAATATTTTTCATCCTCTTCCGTTTTAACACCTTTCAAAGTATAATTTTTTTTCGACAAGAGTGTATCCTCCGATTTTTTTCAAATAAATTGACAAAAAGTACATTTAAAACCTCATCTTTTCATCGCTATCCCATCATGGAGAAATCATTTTTCGTTTTTTTCTATGTGTATGAAACTTTGAAAAATGTGTTTCCATTCGTAAAAAAAAAGTACACATAATATTTATGTACATATAAGTACTTGCTCCTTTTTTACGAATAAAAACCAATTTTTCAAAGTTTCATACACATAGAAAAAATCTAAAAATGATTTCTCCATGATGGGATAGCGATCAAAACCTGCGGTTTTAAATGTACTTTTTTGTCAATTTATTTGAAAAAAATCGGAAGATACATTCTTGTCGAAAAAAAATTGTACTTTGAAGGGTGTCAAATCGGAAGAGGATGAGATGTAATTTTTTTTCGAGAAATACGTATGTTTTTTTTTTTTTCGAAAAGTAACTGAAAAAAAATCGGCGTCACGAAAAAAAAATGTCGAGGTAAATGCCGCTCGGTTGTAGCTGGAATGCCCCATATTTATATTTATATAAACTATATTTATACACTGAGAAAAAAGTTTAGTTAAAACAAGTAAATTCATTTAGTTGAAAAAAATTTAGTCGATTCAATATTAATTTGTTTGAAATAATAAAACTATAATTAATTCAACGAATGGATTTGATTAACCATAAAATATGGGGTGAACGAAATTATTTGGTCAATTTCCAGATACAGTTTAGTCCAATTCACACATTACTGAGTCGCTGTACAGAAATATTTCGTTGATTTCTAGTATATTTTAACTGAATAAATTTAGCTGTAACAAAAAAAAACAATTCGTATTTTCAATCACACAATTTATCTGGTACAAAGATATTTATTTGATTGAACTGAAACTTTGCCCATTCGAGCAACGATTTAACCGGTTTAACTAAAACTTCCACTGTATCTTTGTTGAATTACCAAAATGATCTCGTTGAACGTCCGGAAACAAATATTTGGTTGAGTCAAACAAATTTTTGCATTTTCAACAAAAAAAATTTCTCAGTGTATTTATATTTATATTTATATAAAAAATATTTATATTTATATTTATATGAAAAATATTTATATTTATATTTATATAAAATATTTTATTAAATTGAGACATATGTCAACTCACCGTGAACGTTCTTTCTACAGGCGAAGAATTTCGATGAAATTTTCGCCGGCAAAACGTCAGGAAATTCGAGAATCGGTGTCAAGGAAAATTCTTTTCGCGATACCGCCATCGCCGTGTCCAGAGAGAAACACAAAGTAACCGGGACTTCGTTCAATACAGCGGAGCAAAAACATTTCTTTCCCATTATCGTGACATTGTCGGTGTCAATTTCATCAAAATCGCTGAGAAGAGCATTCGTTCCTTTGAGACTTCGCAAATTGGCCGGAATTGGGGGAGTTTGATTCAACTGTGAAATTATTAAATATATTAATTTTTCCTTGAGCTATATTTCCACTTTATTAATACTAGTTTGTCTCGTGATTTTCTGAAATTAAGGATGTTCAGTCCGAAATCGCAAATGATGAGAAAATTCTGAAAATTTGGTATGTTTTTGGATGAATTATTTAAGAGGTCGTGTAAAAATTTCACGACGATTAGAAAGCTCGTTATCGAACAATTAACATTAAAAAATTAAATTAAATTAAATGTAGTGGAAACTGATATAACTTTGCGAAAAGTTTTTCATTTGACCTCTCAATTTTTTAATATCTGCACTATATTAAAAGCAACGGAAAAAAAACGAAGTTCATTGATAAATATTTTTTTCATTTGTTTAAAAAATTGTTAAGAAGCTATTTATTGAACAATTAACATTAAAAGATTTCATAGGGACCTTAAGTTGTTAAGACCTCATCCTTAAGTTGCTATACGCAGTCAGAATTGTCAAAAAATTGATTCTTTAAAAATGTTATTTTCGTAATGTACATATATTCAACCCTTACTTGAAACACTGGGGTACAAAATACCCCAGGCCTAATTTTCCTTAATTTAAAGTACCTAAATTTTGAAAAATGGGACCTATAGCGACATCTGTCATTAGTTGGAGAATGCCACTTAAGATCTATCTTAGGGTCGATCTTAAGGCCAAACTTAAGATCAAACTTTCCATCGAACTCAAGTATTGGAACTTTAGATCGAACTTAAGTTCCAATTTAAGATTAATCTTAAGTTTGAACTTGAGTGTGATTATAAATTCATACTTAAGTTCAAACTTTAGTGTGAACTTCAGATCGATCTTAAGTTTAAACTTAAACTTGGTTTGAAGTTTGATCTTGAGATCCATCTTGAGCTTGAACTTAAGTTCGATCAAACTTAATTTATCGCCTTCCTCGACCGTGTTTTTTGACATTAGTTGTCAAAATAATTTAATTCGATCGAACTTAAGTTTAGGCTCAAGATGGATCTTAAGTTCAAACTTCAAACCGAATTTAAGTTTAAACTTCAGATCGATCTGAAGGTGACTCCATAGGCTGAACTTAAGTATGAACTTATAATCACACTTAAGTTCAAACTTAAGATTGATCTTAAGTTGGAACTTAAGTTCGATATTAAGTTCCAACTGGAGTTCGATGGAAACTTTGATCTTAAGATCGATCTTAAAATAGATCTTCAGATCTTAAAATTCGGGCCTAAAATTTTGTGCGAATTTTTTTCCTGTTATATTATCATACTACTATACTATTTTTTTTTATAGTGCTATATATTAAGCAAACTCAATTAAATTTTTTAATCTTTTTGTCGAGAAATAAAATATTTTAAATATTTTAAATAATATATTTTACTATAAATCCTGTATAACTTTAGAAGTGACCTCTTAAGAAGTTATAAAAAAAATTGCTGGTTAAAATATTAAATGGTATATTTTTTATAAGAATTTTTATCGTTGGGGTACAAACGACCCCAGGACCGATCAGTCACAAATTTTTACACAAGCTTAAGTATATTTTTTAGAATTAATCGAAGATTTTTTCAACGATGAATATTGTCCATTTTATAAACAATTTAAGGCAAAAATTTTCATAAAACAATTTTAAAAAAAATGTTAAAAACAATTTTTAAAAAATTGAAGAATTAAAAAAAAAATTTAATTGAAAAAAAAGAAAAAAAAACATTTTATTGAATTTCAGAGATGCAAGTTACATAAAATGCGTGAATTTTAGAAAAAAAAACTTACCCTCTCGAGAAGCTGCGCGAGAGCCTCGTGATTTGCAACAACGACCGCCCCGTAATTATCCTCCAAGCTTCGATGAACGATACTCCTTCCTCTTCTTTGCCGAACTCTATTGATACCAAAATCTTCTTCCTTCGCTTCCCAATCCTGATCTTCTTCAGGACCCTGTGAAACCATCGAATACGTGTAAATGAAACGATTCAAAAATTACCCCGTCGCGTTTACTCATTGTGTACAATGTATATGGGTAATTCCATGTCAAATCGACCACTTTTGAACCCGACCGCTTTCGATTTGGCTGATTTTTTTTTTCCTTTTCTAGACCATTAAAAGCATTTTTCAGGAAATTTTCAAATTTGTTTACCCGAGCAAAAAAAACATTTTTTTTCAAATAGCTGTAACTCCTTCAAAAATTGACTGATTTTGACATGAATTTTTAATATATATATTTTTTTTTTCAAAAATCAAACTTGCCTCGTCACCGGTATAAAAGCTGTAAGGTGAGTACAATTCGCTCTCGGTTTCGCTCCCGCAATAAGGCAGTGAAGTCGATCTCGTAAAAGTTGACTGATGATACTTGAAATCTCCGCACGGCTCTAGGGCAATGCTGTCCGATTTTCTCTTGCAATTTGAACGATTACTACCACCGTGAGAACGACGAAGTTCCAGATTCGAATCGCATTCTGGTGAACTCGAGAGGCATTCGTAAACGCGACTGTCGTTCGAAGACTTCATTGAAGGATTAAAGAAAAGAGAAAGAGTTATTTTGAATTTTAAGTCATTTTAAGGGGTTTTAGCTACTTGTGAGGAGGGTTGCGATATTGGGAATGTAAGAGTAATGCATTATTCATTACTTTTAGAATGTGTAATGGAAAAAATTTCCATTACCCATTACAATGTAGTGTGTAATGGAAAAAATTTGCATTGCCCATTAAAATGTAGTGTGTAATGGAAAAAATTGTCATTACCCATTACAATGTAGTGTGTAATGGAAAACATTTTCATTACCCATTACAATGTAGTGTGTAATGGCAAAAATTTGCATTACCATTAAAATGTAGTGTGTAATGGAAAAAATTTTCATTACTCATTATAATGTCGTGTGTAATGGAAAAAATTTGCATTACCCTCTAAAATGTAGTGGGTAATGGAAAAAATTTTCATTACCCATTACGATTTAGTGTGCAATGGAAAACATTTTCATGACCCATTACAATGTAGTGTGTAATGGAAAAAATTTGCATTACCCATTAAAATGTAGTGTGTAATGGCAAAAATTTGCATTACTCATTATAATGTAGTGTGTAATGGAAGAAAATTTCATGACCCATTATAATGTAGTGTGTAATGGAAGAAAATTTCATGACCCATTACAATGTAGTGTGTAATGGAAAAAATTTGCATTACCCATTAAAATGTAGTGTGTAATGGAAAAAATTTTCATTACTCATTATAATGTATTGTGTAATGGAAGAAAAGTTCATGACCCATTACAATGTAGTGTGTAATGGAAAATATTTGCATTACCCATTAAAATGTAGTGTGTAATGGAAAAAATTTTCATTGCCCATTACAATGTAGTGTGTAATGGAAAAAATTTGCATTACTCATTATAATGTAGTGTGTAATGGAAGAAAATTTCATGACCCATTACAATGTGGTGTGTAATGGAAAAAATTTGCATTACCCATTAAAATGTAGTGGGTAATGGAAAAAAAATTTCATTACCCATTACAATGTAGTGTGCAATGGAAAACATTTTCATTACCCATTACAATGTAGTGTGTAATGGAAAAAATTTTCATTACTCATTATAATGTAGTGTGTAATGGAAGAAAATTTCATGACCCATTACAATGTAGTGTGTAATGGAACAAATTTGCATTACCCATTAAAATGTAGTGTGTAATGGAACAAAATTTGCATTACTCATTATAATGTAGTGTGTAATGGAAAAAATTTGCATTACCCATTATAATGTAGTGTGTAATGAAGAAAAAAATCCATTACCCATTACAATTTAGTGTGCAATGGAAAACATATTCATTACCCATTACAATGTAGTGCAATAATTTATTCATCTATATTTTTCCATTCCCGAAATGGCAATCAAAGTTTTGTCCATTACACATTACATTGCAATGGGTAATGGAAATTTTTTCTATTACACACTACATTGTAATGAGTAATGGAAATTTGTTCCATTACACACTACATTGTAATGGGTAATGAAAATGTCAATGCATTACAAACAGTAATGCATTACTTGCAACCCTGCTTGTGAGAGGTAAAAAATCAAAACTTTATTGCTAAGTATATGGCTTGAAAATGTTCTCTCAAAATTTCGAACTTGAGTTGCAATTTAACATGAATCTTAAGTTTGAACTTAAGTGTCATTATAAGTTAGATCTTAAGTTCAATCTTAAATTTCGTTTGAAGTTTGATCTTAAGGTTCATTTTGAGCTTGAACTTAAGCTCGATGGAACTTGAACTTGGTTTGAAGTTTGAACTTAAGATTTACCGGTGAATCGGATTTCGGTGGTCTAACCGCGTCCTCTTTCTCGTCATTTCCATTTGTGATGTCACACGGTACGTTTCTCTTCTTCAGCGGTGGCTGTAATATCGTTTGATCCCTCATGCTCGCTGTTCTCTGGGGTTTTGAGGGCGCCAGACCGCTTCTCACCTCACCTGTAACATCCTCCGCTGCTGCAGGCCCATACGCCCATTCGTCAAGCGCCAGTGTTAGTACCACAAGACACGAAGGCATTTCACGCAGGCTAGCTACATTTTACTTTACATAGCTTGGTTGTTTTTTTTCGCATTAAAAAAAAAGTATGTTCATTAGACTGATTCGAAAGAAGCGAATATTTTTTATTTTTCGAAATAACATATTAAATACTTTCGGGGAGGTGAAAAAAGTTGCCTGTTCAAAGCAGAACTCTTAATATAAATATTTAGATATGTCTCATTGCAAATTTATATTTCCCATTTAAATAACACAAGAAAAAAAAAATTTCAAACTTCGAAATTTTATATCTCGGCTTCAAGTCAATGTACCAAAATGAACGACACATATTCTTGTAGAGAATTGAACGCGCTACAAAAAAGTTCTTTTATGATTTTTCGATAAACTCACCCCTTTAAAAGTTATTCAAGGTCAAAGTTAAGTTTAGAGTAAATTTCACTTTTTTTTTAGTTTCCGGAAAAATGTTGAAACTTATTACTAAATATCATAAAATCTTTCTTGAAACAAAAGTTTTATTTGCTTTAACATAAATAACCTAATTTTTTAAAAAATGACCAACAGTAGTTCACCCATATTCAGTCTAAGATACATATGGGGCATTCCATAACACGTCGACCTGAGTGTGACCCTCGACCTCGATGATTTCGTTTACGGTTTTTTATATGATTCTTCTAACTCAAAATAGTATTCGGATTTTTTTTCAGATTTTTTAAACCAAATTTGAGTACGTTATCATTTTTTTGAACATTTCTTTCGAAAACCTCGAGGGCCGTAATTAAAAAATCTGATGTTTTTTTCAAAAATCCGGTGTCAAAAATTAAAATTTCTGACCCAAAATTCATGATGCCCAGGCTTTCGCTTCCACCTCGATTTTAGGTTTTTATGAAGAAAACGTAAAAAAAAATAGATACAGAAATTAACCAACTATTTTTGGAAATTGTTGGTTAACGATAAAAATATTCAAGCCACTTTTCACGGTAGATCAATTTCTGCATCTATTTTTTTTTACGTTTTTTTTCATAAAAACCTAAAGACGAGATGGAAGGGAAATCCTGGACATAATGAATTTGGATCAAAAATTTTCATCTTTGACACCGGATGTTTGAGAATTTTTTCAGATTTTTAAATTGCGACCCTCGAGGTTTTCGAAAAAAATGTTCAAGAAATCATAACGTACTCAAATTTGGTTTTAAAAATCTGAAAAAAAATCTGAATGCTATTTTGAGTTGGAAGAATCATATAAAAAATCGTAAACGAAATCAGCGAGGTGGAGGGTCACATTCAGGTCGACTTGGAATGGAATGCCCCATGTATATTAAACCGTGAATAACTTTTGAAGGAGTAAGTTTATCGAAAAATCGTAAGAAATCTTTTTTGTAGAGCGTTCAATTCCCTACAAGAATACGTATCGTTCGATTCGGTACATCGACTTGAAGCCGAGATATAAAATTACAAAGTTGGAAATGTTTTTTCCTGTGTTATTTAAATGAGAAATAGAAATTTGCGATGAGACGTATCTAAATATTTATATTAAGAGCTCTACTTTTAACAGACATTTTTTTTCATCTCCCCGAAAGTATTTAATATGTTGTTTCGAAAAACAAAAAATAGTCGCTTTTTTGAATCAGTCTAATGTTTATTTAATTTAAAAAAAAAAGAGATTACATCGTCATCACAATCATTGAATTTCGTGCTCGTGAAAGATGGGGAAGAAGGAGAAACTAACGCCTAGAGATTAGTACGTACCTAAGCGTACGTACACGCTGCGAGATATGAGCGTTCGGGGACATTGCGCAAAATATGCTTAAAGCCGGTGTTTTAAAGCGCACTCGCAATAAGAATTTTTTATTTCTATCGTACAAAAGGCAAAATTATTGTTCAAAATTCTTTTTGCATCCCAAAATTATGAGGTTGAAGTTCATGCTTGACATTGAAAACGGTCAAAGAAAGAAGTGAAAATCCCCAAAACGTAAAAAAAAAGTACGATAGTGAAATAAGTTAAATCGGAGCTGGGCAAAGTACCGGAAAGTACTTTAAGTACAAAGTATAAAGTATCGTCAGTACTTGAAGTATCGAGTACTGACAGTACTTCAAGTACTACGTACTTGTTACTTGAAGTATTTATGATTTAAAGTACTTCAAGTACAAGCACTTGAAGAATCAAGTACCAAGTATCAAGTACTTTTCAAGTTTTCAGGCATATCTCGTAAGTTCTGGTACTTACATTTTATTTTTTATTCTCATTTGATTTTTATTCGAGTACTTTTTGTATCAAAACATATGTTCACCTTGTGCTTGAAGTACTCGAAGTACTTCAAGTGCTTAAAATGTACTTCAAGTATTGTACTTAACTATTCAAGTACTTCAAAAGTACTTCAAGTATTGTACTTAAATTTTCAAGTACTAAAAAAGTACTCCCAGTATTGTACTTAAATTTTCAAATACTTTTTTGTACTTCAAGTACTTTTTCAAGTACATGTATCAAGTACTTTTGAAAGTATCTTGCTGATTGTTGCATTTTAAGTACTTTTTAAGAGATATAAGTACTTTTAAGTACTGGAAGTACTTTTTAAGCACTAGAAGTACTTTTAAGTACTAGAAGTACTTTTTAAGCACTAGAAGTACTTTTAAGTACTAGAAGTATTTTTTTCAGTACTTGAAGTACTTTTCAAATACTTGAAAATTTAAGTACAATACTTTAAATACTTTTTAAGTACTTCAAGTACATCGCAAGTACTGCCCAACTCTGTGTTGAACAATATAAATGGGATTTTCCATAATTCCACGGAAAGTCGAACTGTTTTTGGCTGTATACAACAATTTGTTCCAATTGATTGATAGCAAAATTTATTTCGTGAACACAAAATCGATATTTTCATGGGGCATTAATGTACGGTAGATGGTAGATTTCTGTAGATTTTGAGGCTTTTTGTATATCAAAAAGGACATCAATGTAGAAGCGAGCTTTGAAGCCGCTGATTTTTTTTACCAAAAAAAAATGCCCCAAAAAAGCCCCCTCCGCTGTTTTGGAATATTCCACGTGGACAACTTTATCTTGCTTCTAATTTTTTTTCCATGCATCGTTAGTCGCGCGCTTATTCATAGCTGCAGCGATTTTATTTTATGCTTGTGCCGATTTTCCGCCGAGCGAGGAATAAACATCTTCGATACGAAACGAAATTTCGTTCATCGACGCGACGAGACAAAAAGGAAGTGAAACAAAGAAAAAAAAATATGTATATATATCTGTGGGTTGCCAGCAAAACGACTTAAGTTCACAAAAAATAATTCCGAGAAATCGTTTTTTCTATTTTGACAGATTCGATTTTCAATAATACAGGAGAAATACTTCAGGATTAAAAAATATCTGACAATAGAATTGCAAATTCTACCGTATGAATCGTTTATAATAATAGAATATTCATAATATTGATTATAAATTTAACTTTTCGTTTTTTTTTATTTTTCGCGGTTCTAAACTTTTTTTCCAAAGCAAATTTTTTTTCAGAACAATTAAATTGACTAATTTCAACATTTTTCTCTTTAAAAATTGTCTATTGCTGTCCTTGTTTCATATTTTGCATTTTGGGTCGTTTCAATACGCTTTTCGAACCTTTCAAGCCAATTTGAAATCGATACTTGTGTTGAAAACAGCAAATTTCCTGATTACTATTTTCTAATCTATTTGCAGTTTTAATCGATAGTAAATTAAGGTACAAGTCTACTTTAGAAGGCCAAAAAAAGCGAATTTTTAAGATTTTTTTCTCAGTTCCTTTATCAGATATGGCTATAAAAATGTTATTAGAACATTGTTTCATCCTTCGAAAGTACAAAACAAAAATGTATTTTTTATTTCGATTCTTTGTATAATTACATTGCTTACAATGCAAAAGTTGCTAAAAAATAAATCTTTATTTTGGAAATCTTCATCTTTTATTTTTAAATAAAAATTAATTTTTTTGGCAATTTTCGCATTATAAGCAATACTGATGCCGAGTTTTACAAGAAAAAAGATGGAAAGATGTTCAGTAAATATGGGTTTGAAAAAGTACATATCTGGACACCTTATATAAAAAATTCAGAATTTTTTGAATGATCTGTTTTCGTTTATCAGTGATAAAGTGAATTTAACGCTAAAAAAGACGTTTGTAACGTCCTGCGCGCCCTCTATATATTGTCAAAAAATCGAATCGTTGCACTGAGACCTTTATTTCAACGATATCTTTGATTTTTGAGGGTAGCCAAGAGTTTTCAAAATTTTCGGTCCACCCTAATATAGCTATATCTAATAAAGAAGCCGAGAAAGAAAAATCTTATAGAAAAATTTCGTTCACCTCATATCTTATGGTTAACCAAATCCATTTGTTGCATTAATTATAGTTTCATTATTTCAAACAAATTAATATTGAATCGACTAAATTTTTTTCAACCAAATGGATTTAGTTGTTTTAACTGAATTTTTTTTCTCAGTGTAGGACCATTGTTCAAATGTATCACTAATTATTTTACTTCATATGCGGAGTTAACTCTTTTTACCGGGATATTTTGACTTAACTCGTTATTACGTATCTCTTATCAAATCAAATAAAGCTGGGTCAAAAAAGTCCGAGATAAAAGTAGACCTAATAATTGACTGATTTGTCAACTCATATTTCAAAAAAATTGAGTGAACTCCTTCCGCCGGGAAGCCACAGATAAATATATGATTTGGCCGAAAAAACAGGAAGTACGATTTTGGGCAATATTTCTTTTTATTATTTCAAAACAATTCAATGGTTCTGGATTACAGGCGTTTTATTGTAATTTTTTTTTTTTGCACTTGCGCTATTTACAAAACGAATGTATCATAACTGTTAATTGGAGACGCAGTTGATTCCAATTTTTAACGATTTCTTGGCGGCCATTTTGAAATGTGCCTCAAGTCCGGGCCTCTAGATTCTATAAATGCTACAATGCTACACCGTTGAATCGAATTTTATGGAAACAAAGAGAAGCGCAAATATCAATCCTTAACTGAATTTGTGAGACAACGATTTGTAAAACTAGCGAAATAAGCATCACAGAATGACTCGAGAGACTCATTTCCAGTTTCTCCATGTCCGTATTTAGAACAAATGATTAAAAAAAAAAAACGCACAAGAGAGAACACAATATCGTATCATAAATATGAGAGACCGACGAGATGGTTCGCTGAGTAAAATTAATTTTTTAAAATCTCCGACGATTATCGAAAAGTGGATTTTTCAATCATACGCGAGTCCCGATAACGCTGATTCATATCTCAGTAATGGCTTGAAGAAATATGTTTTCCTAAAATGCGACGCCATGAGCATAATTTTCCACTGAGATTTTTCGTACGGTTATTTAAAAATAAAAAAAAGGGGTGGGGGTCGAGAGTCGACTAACCAATATTTCGAACGGCCGAAATCCCGAATTTCAGGATTACGAGCGTTCGAATAACGAAGCGCCGAAATCCCGATCGCCAGAAAAGAGAAAGTCGAGAGAGCCGCCCCATGCGTAAGACAGAGAGGAGGTGCATCTCTCTCTCTCTTACGCATGGGGCGGCTCACTCCGCTTTCGCTTTTCTGGCGTTCGGGATTTCGGCGCTTCGTTATTCGAACGCTCGTGATCCTCAAATTCGGGATTTCGGCCGTTCGAAATATTGGTTAGTCGACTCCCCACTAAAAAAAAACCGCAGGTTCGAATCGTTAAAAGCGACGCTACATTTATGGCTCTACGAATCCTTTATCGACACGCTGTGTCCGACGCTTTCGTTATCATTAGTGTAATAAACGGGTATAATTGTTTTTAAAAAAGAGTAAAAAAAAATACACGCGAAGAGAAAAACAAAATTTACGATTAAATTCGGATATTAATGATTATTATTATTATTATTATTATTAATATTATTATCAGTTCGTCCTTGCAAGCTTTCAAGCAGGCGCGAGTATCGTGTGAGCATGGCTGTTACATTGTAATAAAATAAATTGTACGTGTCTTTATTGGGTTTTTGTGTGTGTGTGTGTATGCGTGAGTGTGATGGCCGCTTTTTTTGTAAAACTTATGAATAAAATCAGTTCGACCGCTCCTCTTCGTCGTTAGTTACACTGGATGGGCCGAAACTTACCGAGATTAGCGTAAATCGAGTCCGACGCCGACGGGCTCGATGAAGGTTGCCAGCTCTTCGCGAACGTTGGCTTTTCCGTGCGCGAAGCTAATTTTCCATCGTTTCGAGGCGGCGGCGGTCGCGCCGGTTTGTTCGTCGTTTCCGCGAGTCGCGTCCATTCGTCGTTCGGCTGCAAGTTTCGCGGTGGTGGAGGTGGTTTTCCTGGTCTCGTAGCTGTAATGAAAATTATAAACAAATATTATGACCGGACGTAGTTTGGGATTTTTCCACGTTTTACATTTTTTTTTTTCGTCTCCGAAACAAGTAAATATGGGGTATTCCCGCTGAAATGTTCACGTCCGAATCCGGACCCTCTAGAATAATTATGAAATTTTTTTTCCGAAAAGTATTCTGAAAAAGAGAAGACACGTATTTTTTTGTTAGGGCCGAGAATTGATATTTTTCGTCGTACGATTTTAGTAAAAAAATCCAAATTTTTTACTAACTCTCTACTCAAAACACGTAGTATCTTGATAATTCGAGACCCTATCGAAAAACGCTTCCGACAAAACTTGTTCGTTATTGAACGAGTAAAACAATTGATATTTTTTTAAAAAATTGTGGGCACACGAAAGTTTTTTTTTACTTCATAAAACACAAAAAAACGTTTTTTCAGCAAGTACGCCATCCCGAATTATAGAATTTTGTTAGGTCATGAACTGAAAATTTGGGGGGCGCTATAAAAAAAAAACCAACTTGATAAACAACTTGATGTACAGTCCCAACCAAAAACTTTATCTGATTGAAATTTCCGTACTTCGTGATACAATAAAAATCTGAAAAAATTCAGCAACATTTGGCATGTCATAAACAACAGTTATCAATAATAATATTGGCAAAATGTTGTTAATAAATTGTTTAAACAAATAGTTATTCAACAATTTTTCGGTAAGTTCTATTTTTTCTTAACCACATCGAATGCGTTAATTTTTGTGAATGCATATGAATTTTTTCAGAATATTCTCTCTATTTTGAAATTTAGGTTTCGAAATTTTTGGAGTTGCTGTATTTATGTATTTTTTGGCCTAGTGTCTTTGGAACTTTTCAAAGCTAACGATAAACCTATGTGCAAAAATATATACAAGATTAGCGGTATTTGTTTGTATTTCCAGAATGTTTTTTATAATATTTCAGAATGGAGAGAAAATTCTGAAAAAATTCAAATGCGTTCAGAAAAATTACCGCATTCGATTTGTTTCAGAAAAAAAAAACAACTTACCGAAAAATTGTTGAATAATTATTTGTTTATACAATTTATTAATAACTTTTAGGCTTTATTAATAACTTTCAATAATAATTATTGATTATTGTTATTGGTGGCATGCGAAATGTTGTTGAATTTTTACAGATTCTTATTGTATAACGAAGTGCGGAAATTTCAATCAGATACAATTTTTGGCTGGGACTGTGTAAGCAATGAACAAGAATCGATAAATAGCTTAATGAACAAAAATCGATAAATATAAAGGAAATTGATTTTGCATTGTATATTTCGAATTTTTCGAAATTTTTAATTTTTTTTGTATTTTTTTTTCGGAAAGTACATTCAAAAACGAAAATTTTCAAAAAAATACGTCCCAATTAGTCAATTTTCGAAGAAGTTACAGTCATTTTGAAAAAAAAACCTTTTTCTTTTGGGTTGGATAAAAAAATTTGAAAATTTCCTGAAAAATGTTTTCAATTGGTTAGAAAAGGAAAATAAAATTTCATCCAAATCGAAGAGAGGTCGGTTTTGAAAGTGGTCGATTTGACACGGAATGCCCCATATTCTAACGATAGCATTGACTCACCGGCATTATGCTGATATCCTGGTGACTGAGGTGGATTTTCAATTTTCGAGTCGGTGACGTCATCGCCGGTTCTGACGATTCTGTCGTGTCTGAGAACCTCGACAGCGGCGCCGTCCAATTCCAACGGATGAATGATCTCCAATCTTGGCTTTGGTTGCGGTGTCGTTGGTATCTCGTCGTGTTTCGAGCTTTTTTCACCACCGGAAGTAACGTCAACGTCCTTTCTCGTGCCCATCCTCAAAAGTCTCTTCAGCGAAAATCTGGGTCTGCTCTTCTTCTTTTCCTCGTTTTTATCAACACCAACGAGACTTCCCTGGGACAATGAAATAGTTCTGCGTGGCGCAGCTTCCGGATTATTAATCTGCATCATTGGATCAGGTGTCTCGGAAATGGCTTTGCGAAATTTTGGACTGCACGAAGAGGCGCGTTCCCTCTTCTCCTTTTCACGAACAACCGGTGCATCCGATTTGAGGTTCATCGCTGCTGGATTCCTTGCAAAAATCGTGGCCGGAAGTAGGTCCTCCATTATAATCGTCGCCGGAGGTTTGGGCGCCATTCTCCGTTTGTTGGGCGAACGTATCAGTTCAGTCCCAAGGTCAGCCGTTGAATTGTCGCGAAATTCATCGTCGTGACCATTGTCACTGTCGTTGGAGGTCATTCTCTCCAATTTCTTGGATTCTTGGGAAGATTCAGCGTCGTTGCTCAATAACGAATTGTCAGAGTAACGAAATCGACTGATTTCCGGTTTGGAGTCAGCTTGATCAACGACGAGGTTGGACGATTTCAGTCCGATCGGTCGATGATCATCGGGTCGATCTTTAAACGAATGGAAGGTCGTCACCGGTTTTGGTCCGGGCAAGGAGTCATTGGGATTATCGCTGACGACGAGTCTGCCGATTTGCTGGGTCTGACCAGTGACATTTTTCACCGATGGGGGCGGAAGAACGTAGCCGCCATTTTGGTTCCTCGAGGCCATCAAACCGGAAGTCAGGGTTTTCGTTGCCGGTTTCGTCGGCAGTGTATTTGGCTTTTGGGGCACTGCCGGCTTTGACTTGTTCTCACCGTGTAAAAATGACGCTCTTGGCTCGGAAATCGGTGACCTTGGATCGGGACACAGAGGAATTTCGACCTTTCGGCTATTTCTCGAACTTGGTGGCAAAGTTCTGGGCAATGCCGGTGGTTCGGTTATGTCCTCTTCGTCGGCTTTGCCATCAGGTTCACCGGCTCTTTCTCGACTGTCCTTGAAGGTCAATTTACGATTCAACGATGGATTCGTCTCTGGTCCGGCTTCGCCCTCCACTGTTCGCTCCTGAAGGTCATCGGAACTTTTAATTCGACACTCCGCAGCCTGTACCTCAATTTTGTTCACCTCTCTGCCCTTTGTTTCTAATTTATCGTCAATTTTTTCCGCATTCTCATCAATGTCAATCATCCCATCAAAACCATTCGTTCTCTCCAACCTAACGTTCTCCAATCCTGTAATTTGCGTGATTCTCGTAACAGTGTAATCGGACTTTGCACCGTGGTTCGACGTTTGCAGCATTACTTTTGGTTTTTCGGTATCGGATTTTTTTTTAATTGCCGGACAACGGGAAATCGTGGTCATACGTTTTTCCCCTATTATTGGCGATTGGTGATCAACGTTTCCCGTGAGAGCGTCGCTCTTCTGAATCACCGATATCAAATTGCTCGACGTTATCAACGGCATATCGACGATTTTTTCCAATATCGAATTTTCAAGGTCATGCTTAAGGTCGCAATTTTTTTTCAACGACGCTGTAACGCTTTTTGACGCATTATCGACTTTCTCCGTTTCCGGTTTGCTCATCGTTGGCTCGTCGTTTTGCGTTTTCGACGTGATCGTTGAGTTGTTTGACATTTTTTTGTCACTCGGTCTTTTTGCCGTTGGCAGAGTGTCATCAGCACCAAAAGGAGTTACCGTTACTAGAAGTGTCTTTCTCTTGCCATCGGAATCTTTTTGCACTTTACCGAGCATCAACGAGGCGAATGATTTCGATGCTTTGACCTCGGCGTTGCTCGTGTCCGTGAGATTCGCCGTGACCGTGTTGAAATTTGTATTAGCACGTGTGAGATTTCCCAATGCTCGATCTTCCTCGCTGTCGGGAATGTCCTCATCGACATTCGATGATTCCAACAGCTCGGAATTATCATGATCGTCGGACTCGTTTGTTTCCTCATCGGAAAAATCATTGCCACCGTAACCTATGACCTCGGTCAGGGAATCCGGAAATGCGACGTTTTTACGCCCGGAAGCTTGACAGCTTGTCCTTGCTCGAAGGATACTCTGAGACAATGAATTAACTCAATTAATAACTCGCCAAGCTTTGTTTTTAGTCTATTGCTTACTCATAAAGAAAGCTTGCGAAATAACATTTTTTTCGCAACTTTCATGTCAGTGTGTTTAAAATGTCCAAAAACAACGAAAAATCAAATTTTGAAAAAAATTTCGGACGTGTGTAAAATTTGCCATGCGTTCAGCTTTAACCTTGAATAACTTTCGAAGGAGTAAATTTATCGAAAAATTGTAGGAGACCTTTTTTGTAGAGCGTTAGATTTCCTATGAGAATATGTATCTCCCATTGCTATCGATTTAATAGTTGAAGAGAAAAAATATTAATCGTAAAAAGGGCAAAAATCCCATGTTATTTAAACGGGAAATCGTCTTAAGGGCACGGTTTGATATTAATGTTAGGGACTTTTTTTGTTCTGACATGTTTTTTTAGATCGTAAACTAAAAATTTAAGGGGCGCTGCTACAAATAAAAGCAACTTGGAAAATAACGGCCACCCTAATGTGTACGCTTTGTGCTCGCCTCAAAATGGGAATATCTGGAGAACGGTTTAAGCGATCGAGTTGAAATTTGGTATGCAAGTAGATCATCCATGCCCCTTTACTCAGTGGAAAAATTTGCAAAATTTCAAAACAATTGTCAATTTGGCGGGACTTTTAATTTTTTGAAAAATGTTTGTAGTAACTATATCTTTCCCAATTTTGCTGTCATCACGCTGAAATTTTTTGTGGAGATACACTTTACAAGAAGGACAGTTGGGATTGAATATGGGGAAAATCGCTCAAGAGGTTCAGTCCTACATAAAAAAAAAAATCCCAAAATTCGACCTGCAACACATTGAAAAAAAATAAAAACGACAAAATTTCTCATTTTTTATTGGAAATCCATAAATAAATCATTCTTTCGGTTTTTATTTGTAATGGCACATGCATCCATTGCACATTACTTTTCTTATTTGCAATGGGACATGCATCCATTACACATTACTTTTTTCATTTGTAATGGGACATACATCCATTACACATTACTTTTTTTTATATGTAATGGAACACACATCCATTACAAATTACTTTTTTTATTTGTGATGGCACATGCATCCATTACACATTACTCTTTTCATTTGCAATGGCACATGCATCCATTACACATTACTTTTTTTATTTGTAATGGGGCATGCATCCATTACACGTTACTTTTTTAAATTGTAACTGAACACGCATCCATTACACATTACTATTTTCATTTGTAATGGAATACTTGTCCAAACACATTGTTTAAAGTAATGGATAATGCATTACTTTTACATTACTATTGTCACAACTCTGGTAGAAAGCTGTAATTTTGCACAAAATAATTTTTTTTAGGTTAGGAACATTGAAAAAAATCGGCGCCACAAAATTCGCTGGGGGCCGATTCACCATTCTTATCCGGTTAAACTCTTTGTAAACAAATTGAAGTAACGTCCAAGTGGGAGTTTCTCGCCGTCATTCCGAATGCGTTTTGTTGCCACTCGTTGTAACGCTTGGTTAATCGAGGGCATGCAAGTAAAAGCGTTAGCGTGTAAATATGACGTGCAAAAGACGGGTATTTCGAAAGAGTTTTGAGTCTGGCGCTGTGTCCGGGCGATGCTGTGTGTATGTGAGTGTGTTTGCGTGTGCGTGCGTGTGCGTGTGTGCGAGTGCGCGTGTGCGTGCGCGCGCGCGCGCGCGCGCGCGCGTGTGTGTGTGTGTGTGTGTGTGTGTGTGTGTGTGTGTGTGTGTGTGTGTGTGGTCTGGACAACGGTGTTTCGAGGACACACAGGATGTTGCGTTATTGCGGTTGCGAGTAATTTGAATGAAAAGAAAGAGAAAAATCATTGGAAAAGCCTGCGCGTGAAAATTATTCTGTACAGAAAAGATTCGCAGAGACTGATTCTGGTGATTCTGGTGATTAACATCACGAAAAATGAGAGTCAGCAAAACCGTGGTAAAAAAAAGTTAAAGTGGGTTCATCAGCTGGGAAAAGACAGAACGTCGAAGAAACAAATTTCCTTCACGATTGTTCTCTCTTCTCGACGAACTCTCCTCGTGACGCCGTTATCGACATTGAATCTTTCAAGATAAATCCGCGTTGTCAACGCCCCGTTAAACACCGTCGAGGAATCTCATTATTAACACTGCAATCCACGGTTTAATATATTTCCCGGAAGAATAATGATCGTGATTCTCATGCAGTGACAATATAATAGGCGCGTATTGTAATTCAAGTGCCACGAAGATTGCGAACTTTACCTTGAGTCTATGAGTCAGGAAAAAAAAGCTAAAAGTCTGCACTGTTGCGGTGTTAATAACGCAACACCCGTGTAGAAATCTGATAGGGCAACCATTAGTTGATTCTTGCCCCTGATCCGCCCTGCCTGATCCGATTTTCCTGGCAGGGCCCTGACATGGAACTTAACAACCTGGTCTCTAGTTATTACATTGAAATAATCACTTATTACCAGTGCCCTGCATGATCAGAATATGAACAGTTTCCGACGATGTTATTTTTACACTTTTAAGCAAAACATATTTTTGTTTCATTACCCTGGCAGGGCTCCGATGTGAAAACTATTGGATTGCCCTGAGTATTTATTAAAATAAAATTATTTGTATATCGGCTTTCAGCATAATAATAATAATAATAATAATAATAATAATAATAATAATAAATAACAATAATAGTAATAACAATAATAATAAATTAACAATCATTGCCTGGCTTATTATTATTATTATTATTATTATTTAATTATTATTTACATTATCACTCTTATCCCGCGAGAATAACAAGCAATTGTGCGCCTGTTACAAGTTCGTTACGTAGGCAGAGGATTATTATTTAGACGAACCGCATCGCGTTAGTTCCGAGACTTGGCGCGAGATGTCGCAGGACAGCAACCGTTGAACTCCCATACGGATAATGTGTTCAGTATGCTTATATAGACGGGTGCGAGCACGGATGTCAGCGGAAGTCGGTGTCGGAAGAATCCATACAAGGAGTTCCTGCCGTTTTATGTAATTGTACTTATTTATTTAATTCTCGTAGAGAATTTCCGTTCACTCGGAATATAATATTCTCTTCGAGGATTGCCAAAAGAAAAGTGTACCCTAAGAAAGGGTGGACTCGAAATAAATAATAAGATGCATACATTGAAAAAGGAGTATCTCGTATAAACGAATTGTTCAAAACGCGCTTCGGTGTATGATCGTGACCGTGATCAGGGCCTTTAAGGGCATGATTCTAAAAATCTTAGGGGCCTGATCAGGATCTGCTAGGGCCGGATCATATCGTCATAGGGGCCTGATCATGACCGCCGGATCCGAAAATGGCCAGCCAGGTGTTACATGGCATAACAGGGCCTGTTAGGATGAGCGGATCATTTCCCTACTTTAGTTAGGGAGGGCAAGTCAGGGGCAGAAGTTTTTCCCTACCGAAATTTCTACACGGGCAAGATTAAGAGACAACGGGCCCGAGAGAAACGGAACAGCGTTGAAAAATTCTCACGGTGAATTGTCGAA
This sequence comes from Alloplasta piceator, assembly GCA_946863875.1. Classification (NCBI taxonomy): domain Eukaryota; kingdom Metazoa; phylum Arthropoda; class Insecta; order Hymenoptera; family Ichneumonidae; genus Alloplasta; species Alloplasta piceator. The sequence goes on along the minus strand of OX333072.1, from coordinate 49,401,525 downwards.
GAAAGATTCTTCGTTGAAAAGAACAAGAATGTCATTAACATCAGTAATTTGTAACGATTATAGAAAGTAAAGTATATCGCCGTGAAGTGGATGATAGAAGGAAGCGGGAGGTGCATTTCTCGAGGAGTTATATCCGCAGTCAGGATTTTCAAAAAAATCACATATAGGGTAAAAGCCGGATAGTTGCCACACTTAAGGGGAGGCTAAATACCGACATTAGCACCTCGAAAATGGATTTCAAACTTGCTCTGGCACGAATGGATGAAAATCAATAAAATTTTGACAGTATCATCAGAATTATGGCACAAATGGAGCCCCACTAAATTTTTTTCGGAAAACGAAAAAAAAAATTACAGATCCGATTATCATAAAAAATCTGTAATTGAAAATATTAAATTATAATGTTTTTACGGCATTTCGGCTAAAACCAAGAGTGGGGCTCCATAACCAACACCAAAGTACGAATATCGATACGTCTTTGACATTATTTTATGACAAAACCGCGACGTAAGTTTGGAATCCAAATCACGAGATAAATGTTGATAAATTTCGTGTTTTATCGAAAAAAAAAATGGCGAAATTAAGTTCACAGAAATCCGAAAGAGGGCAGCCCCATGTGGAATTCCTATGAAATAAACATTACTTTCATCAGACTTCTATACAAACTGTCTGACAAGTTAGTGGCAATTAACGAAAACGTTGATTTATGTCTCGCATTTGCATTTTGCAATTCATTCATCATTAATTCATAACTTTAATTAATTTTCTTCCACCGGTATTGGAAAAGTTTGGACCGCGATTTTGAGTCGATAATGTAGGGCTTCAGTAATAATGACGGCATTTAGCCTCGCCTTAAGGAAAAAGCTCTATTACTTAAAAATTAAGTATCTACTGACAATATGCTTCGTGTATATTAAAACATTGGTCTTTAATCTTTCATTGTGCACTATTCTAGTGAACCCAATTAATATTGTTTTTGAGTAAATCCCGTTTCATTTGACCTCTTCAAAGAGGGATAGTTGCCCAACGTGTCGGATAGTCGCCTCACGTCGAAAATACTTCGAAGGAGTTTATAATTAATATTAAGTTACCGATTATTTGATATTATTATATTTTTTAAATTTTAGTTTTTTATTTAGATATTTTCTTATCAATTTTATTATTTCATAATTAATAATTTCATTATTTTTTTAAATACCTTTAATCAACAGTTTTTCTTTCTTATCTAGTTCTTTAAGCGCTAGTGCTAAACTAACTTCGGTCTAGCAAGGACTACGCCTGGGTTTTTGTCATATTGTCGTTAGGGCAACTAACCGGAAAAGTATTTGGCGCGACTATCCTCTTCGATACGGATACTTGCCCTTTTTATTAAAAAAATTAATAAAAGTTATTCAACAATATATCGTATCAGACCGTGTAGTTGAAACTCTAATGCACGCGAAGAAACAAATAGTTGACTGAATCCTCAACCATAACATTATTTATTCAATAAAAATTAGTAACCAATAGGAGCGGAAGATTTTCGCTCACACGGACGAAACTTGTGGGCCCTGTCCTATGTCTTTTCGGCACTGAGGCCTGCGAGGGCATATTAATAATTACAGCAAAGGGCTAACGCTAGGGACATCTCTAACATAGTGTATTAAAAATCGGGGCAACTATCCCCCCGGAGCAACTATCCGGTTTTTACCCTATTTAAGTATATAAACAGAAAATTTCATGTCAACCCATATTTTGAAATTCGTAATTACATTTGATTTTGATTTAATTTTTTTGATTTAATTTTATCTGATTGAAATTTCCATACTTCGCGATACAATAAAAATTTGAAAAAAAAATCAACAAAATTTGGCATGCCATAAACAACAATTATCAATAATAATATTGCCCAAAAGTTATTAATACATTATTCAAACAAATAATTATTCAACAATTTTTCGGTAAGTTCTTTTTTTTTCTTAACCAAATCGAATGCGTTAATTTTTCTGAACGCATATGAATTTTTTCAGAATTTTCTCTCTATTTTGAAATATTATAAAAAATATTCTTAAATACAAACAGAAAATTGCCAATTTTGTATATATTTTTGCACACAGGTTTATCATCAGCTTTGAAAAGTTTCAAAGACACTGGGCCAAAAAATACATAAATACAGCCATTCAAAAGATTTCAAAATGGGAATTTCAAAGTTGAAAGAAAATTCTGAAAAAATGCATGATGTTATCAAAATTATCAATTGATGTTATCAAAATTAAACCACGACTGGAAACTCGATAATTGGAAAATTAAGAAAACTACAGTGATCGGAAGAATTTTTTGAAAATAAAAAAAATCATATTTTGGTAACACTATAACAAAGATGAGTCGATTTTTGTCAAGACAAACCTTCCACTACAGAGAAGCAAAATTTAATTTAAAAAAAAGATCAAGACGCATTAAATACATGAAAATTAAAATGCGAATAAATCGGGCAATTAACGACAAATTGATGTGCGATTGTGGAGTAAATTGCGTCACGTTGGATTAAATCCTATCTAAGAGACGTGTGTAATTAGCTCGAGATCAC